>VZRI01005088.1:173749-203174 GCA_013397515.1 Upupa epops | reverse complement strand
ACTGGACACAGCACTCCAGATGCAGCCTCACCAGTGCAGAGCAGAGGGGGAGAAGAACCCCTCTCCATCTGCTGGCCACCCCGAACAATCCCACACTGAAGTTTATCAAGTTCCATCTTCAAACGACACCAACCATCCCATCTCACTCCTCTTCTGAGTGCTGTCCCACAACCTTCAGCAGGCTGCTTGCTATTGCAGACTGTTACAAACTGCCTGCTAATCATCAGCCTGAATGGATTCATAGGATCCATGGAGCTTTAGTTGGGACCGGGTTGGGTTTCAGTCAGCGCGTTGTAACCTAAAGATAAAAGGATCAGGGTCTCGAGTTTGTTTGTCCCCCTAGAGCGATTTTAATACCCATTGAGGTGCTGAGAAATAGAAACGGGTGTCATCAGCAGTTAAAACAGTCGTTTACAAAGTTAGATGACAATTAACCAGCTCCCTAAATTACAGCTCACGCTTTAAATGATTAATATCTCATTAGCTATACGTGTAGAGCTCTATAAAGTAATTATATGGAGCTGCTGAAATACATAAGTGTTTTACAAAAGCTTCAGCCACTAATAATAGAGTAATTAAAAACTTATCTATAACGTGCTGAGTTAATTGCATAGAACGTGGCTTTGTCACATACATTACCCTGACGAACCGATCCGCCTTGTTAAGGGAAGCCTTGGTGTCTTAAAGACCAGAGCCTTCTGTTGAACTTCACCTCTGTCCTTCCTGGGAGCCACAGGCAGCTGCTCCGCAGCCAGGGCTCACCTGTTGTGGTGATGGCAAGCAGCCACCCCTCACCCTGCTGCACCTCCTCATGGCACACAGGCCCCATTCACCTCCTTCACCTTCCCATGCTGCTGACAGATGGGTTCAGGAGCTGGTCAGGAGAGAAAAGCCGCAGCACTCGGGACTGTGTCAGACAGAGATTCCTCCAGACTGCTGGGCAGGAAGGAAAAATAAACTGGGTACCAAACAGACTAAACAACACGGGCTCTTTAGTCCTCCCAGAGCTGCTTAGGTACCTGAGCCACACAAGGCACCAGGACTGTAATGTGATTACACAAGTCATCCTGCCCAGGAGGAACGAGCAGGGCTGGTACGGGGCTGCAGCAGCTGTTGGGGTGAAGGTGGTGGGAAGGTCGCTCCTGAGGAACTGCTGGCCAAGTCCTGCTTTGTTAATAAAACAAAACAGGAGCACTGCCCTTCCAACCTCAAATGTGCTTTGGCCACTGCACTAGGGTCCTGGTTCTCACTGCGAGCTGCTGCTTCATGAGGACACAGCCAGACCTGAATAATCCCTAAAATTGGGTGTTTTCCTGACAAAACACAGTTCCACACGACTCTCACCTCTGCTAAGACCACCTCTTTGTCCAGAGCAGAACAGTCTGCTGCCTACAAATGGACGTGGGCACGTGTGTCCAAATGCTGCTCCTTCCATCACAGTGCTTGTTCCTCCGGATGAAGGACAGGCTTGCCTGTTGCTTGAACCCATTCCCTTAGTTGCTGGACCCCTTCCTGTGAAAGAGAACTCACCTCGGGGTCAGCAATGTTTGAACTTTGCAGGTCAAACAAGAGTTTCTGCTTCCCCATAGATCACTGAGAAAAGCCAACCCAACAATCCTGCTGGTTCCCCTGGGATGCTTCTCCAGTACCCACTGGTGACAATAACAGAATCACAGAGGCTGGCAAAGCCCTCTGAGCCCATCCAGCCCAGTCCAGCACCTAGCATCATCACAATAAACCAGACCAGGGCACTCAGGGCCACAGCCAGGCTGTCCCTCAACACCTCCAGACACAGGGACACCCCCACTGCCCTGGGCAGTCCAGTCCAGGCTCTGAGCACCCTTTCCCTGAGGAAGGGCTTCCTAATATGCAACCCTCTCCTTTCCCTGGCAGCTTCAGGCTCTGACATCTTGTCCTGGCACTGGTTGCCTGAGAGAAGAGCCTGACCCCCACCTGACTACAACCTCCCTTCAGGGAGTTGTAGAGAGGAAGAAGGTCCCCTGAGTCTCCTCCAGGCTCAACACCCCCAGCTCCCTCAGCCTTTCCCTCCAGTCCCTTCCCCAGCCTCGTTGCTCCTCTGGACCCATTCCAGCCCCTCCATCTCTTTTGCAAAGTGAGGAGCCCAGAACTTCCCTGAGTATTCAAGGGGAGACCTCCCCAGTGCCCAGTCCAGGGGCAGAATGACACCCCTAGTCCTGCTGGCCACACTGATTTTGCTTTAAAACTAACCCAGGGCTTCCAAAGCTGACAAAGACAGCGCTGAGTACAGAGGATAGAAGCAAACAGTATTTCCTCTCACCCTGAGCTGCATTAGCAGAGAGAGAGTGTTCTCTTTCTTTCTTGAAACAGGATAATACTCCTACAGGTCCATTTGTACCTGCAGAGCTCCCTATCATTTTGTCCCAGACAAGTAGTAAAATAAATAAGACCAAGATAAATAACGGCTGCTCCGTGGAGTGAATGTTCTGCTCAGCTTTACTGTTCAGCTCGGAGCACTACTTGCCAAGAAAACATCACTTCTCTCCAACTCAGGGTCCAACCTCTGAGTAAGTTTTGCACAGTGTCTCACGAGAAGAAATCAGCTGAACTGCACTCCCTCTCTGTGCTCGAAGTTTGCTGGGGAGAGCGGAGGCTGCTCCCTGCCCCTTAGAAGAAAGGCTTTTCCAGAGGTTTTTGGGTTTCCACTGGGATGAAAGAGAAGTGGCCTCCGTGGAAGAGAATTTAGGAAAACAGATGAAACTGCCCTTCTTCTCTCTTTCCCTCCCCCTCGATCAATACAAAGATCTCATGTGGGGTTTATTTTACTCTTCTTTTATAAAAATAAACCCAATCCTCGTGACAGCCCGGAGGGTAAAAGCACTATTTGAACTGGACGAGTAGTTAGTTTTCATGGGAATTAGCAGAGCCCCATCATTCACAGCTGACTCGGACAATAAACTCTGTTTTCTGTCATTACCCCGGCACCGAGCGGCTGACCGGGCACCTAGAGCCAACTGGGCGAGATGGGAAGTGGGGAGCAGTCATGTTTATTCACCAGATAGTACCGTGGAAAACAAACAACGAGCTATCTTGGGAAAACTAGGGGCCACAGAGAAGTTCTTGTCCTCTCTACGCAGGGTGTAAGTTTCTGAATGTGATCCCTCCGAGCTCTTTTCTTACTCACAGTGCAGGGAAGGAAGCGATTTCCTTCTTACAGGAGTCTGGGATGGAAAATAAATACACAGGCGATTGATAGAAGTGCCCAGTATAAGCAGTGACAAGGCTTTGAGGAACTACTTATTCATCACTAATATTTACTTAGCCATCCCAGATGTTCAGACCTCAGCTTGGCAGTGTTTTGAGACAGAACCCACTCGAACGGCCTTACAGCAAGCTCTCAGCGTGGCTGCAGAGCAGACGCTTGGGTTTAGAGCCACAGCTCTGCGGGAAGTCCTCTGACTCCAGGTAGCCTGCTTGACACGATGCCTGCTAGCTGGGGAAGGACTTCACACTGCTCTGAGCGTAGGCACTGGTGCCCGAGCACAGACAGCTTTGCTAGCCTGCAAGGTCCAGTGCTGGGTGCTGTGAGCAGGCTCACGCACAGCTAAGCTCAGAAAAGCTCTGCCTGGCAGCACAGGGGCTGTGGGACAACACTCTCTGCAGATCATAAGAGACAGAGCTTGGAAAGCCTGGCTGAAAGGAAGTCAAACCAACACTGAGGGTGGGGGATGACAAACCAGTACCACAGCTACTGAAATCAAAGTGTGAAGAGACAGGCAAGATGGGAAAGAGAGTTCCTACGTCTGAACCAACACACAGACCAAGGTCTAAGTTCATTAACCAGATGAAAACAGTTCCAGGAGCTATTGCAGCAATCAAGTTCCCCTGCAGACCTCACACATTTTGCAGGTCACTCTGTTGTAAGAGGCAGTTTCAGGCCACACAGTGAGTTTCTACCAGTTCCTTCAATAAATGAGTAGCTTGAGGTTGCAACCTAGCACAGAATCACTGAGACTGGCAAAGCCCTCTGAGCTCACCCAGCCCAGCACCTAACATCACCACAGCAGCCAGACCAGGGCACTCAGAGCCACAGCCAGGCTGTCCTTCAACACCTCCAGACACAGGGACTCCCCCACTGCCCTGGGCAGTCCAGTCCAGGCTCTGAGCACCTTTTCCCTGAGGAAGGGCTTCCTGACAGCCAACCTAACCCACACCTGTCAGCCTCAGGCTCTGCCCTCTCATCCAGGCACTGGGTGCCTGGAAGAGCCTGACCCCCTCCTTGACTACAACCTCCCTTCAGGGAGCTGTAGAGAGGGAGAAGGTCCCCCCTGAGTCTCCTCTTCTCCAGGCTAAACACCCCCAGCTCCCTCAGCCTCTCATCAGCCCTTCCCCAGCCTTGTTGCTCCTCTGGACTCCAGCCCTTCCATCTCTTTCTCGAAGGAAGGGGCCCAGCACAGTCCCCAGTACTCAAGGGGAAGCCTCCCCAGTGCCAAGTAGAGGGAGAACAAAATCCCTAGTCCTGCTGGCCACACCAGTGCTGATCCCAGCCAGGATGCCATTGACCTTCAGGGCCACCTGGGCACCCTGCTGGCTCCTGTTCAGCTGGTTATCACCCAGCTCTGCCAGGTCCCTCTCTACCAGGCTGCTCTGCAGCCACTCATCCCCCAGTCTGGCGCTGCAGGGGGGGTTCCTGTGGCCAAATCCTTTCCCCACGGGAACCACACTCTCTGTTACGTACAGCACGGTGCGGACTCGCTCAGCACCACCGCTGCTGTTAATGCCAGACCGAGCGGATAAGTAGAACAGAAGCCCCTCGCTCGCCTTGCGGGGGGTATTTTCAGCTGCTGAGTCAGAAAACAAAATAAGGTCTCACATCTGCATTTATTTTTGTTCAGTGAAGCCTGCATCTCCCTTCAGGGCCGAGAGCAAGGAGAGTGCTGCTAACCACGCTAATTACAGAGCGCTCAGCGCGGAGGGTAGAATAACACTGTAATTGCCCAGGGCTTGGAACAATTTGGGCTGATTTTGTATGGTGTCTAATTCACAGCAAAGATTCAGACGGCGTTTGCTCCAAGAACACTCTCATCCTGCAGCTCTCCGGATCATTATGCGCGGAGACAAGCGGCCACAATCAAATTCAATCCAGATGAAGAACATCTGCAAAAATAGAATCGTTGCTTTTATTGACATGGACATTTACAGCCCTTTCTGCTCCCCGGGTCTCACTCTGCTGGTGAGAGTCAAGGTAGGAGAGGAGAATCGAGACCCCCACGGAGTCGTTCAGACAAAACACTCTTGAAATGCTACTGCCATCACAACAAATTAGTGACAGCGACTGAAGAGGGGTGAGAGGACTCGGGAAATAGGGAAGGAGCTCTGTGCTTAGGTCTGGTTGATTTTCCATCCAGAGGGCAGGGCAAGACCTGGTCCTGTGCAGTCACGGACAGAGACCCTCGTCCACTGCTTGTTTTGACACAGCCAAGGGGTGCAGCAGGGGACGAGAGCAGTTAGGGCTCAGAACCCCTATAATTTCTATTAGCTGAGGCACAGCAATGGGAAACTGAGTACCAGAGCGACCTTGGTTGCCACCGTGGGAGAAGCAGCCAGACGACCTCAAAGGGCTTTTCTTTTTCTCAGAAAGAAATGAACAGGTCAGCACTGTGCATGCACAGCGTCGTCCTCGGTGAGACACAGATGGAAGTCTTCCCAAAAACCATCCCGGGCCTCGACAGTGCTCTGCTTTCTACGGCTTTGAGAGAGCTGTGCTTTGTGAAACTGTTCTAACTGGGGGAGAAAAGGGAGAGAGGGAGCTGCAGGGAGGAAGGACAGAGAGAATGGCAGAATGAGTGAGGCTAGAAAAGACCTCTTGAGATTCCTAGACTGGTTCAGGTTGGAAGGGACCTTCAAGATCATCGAGTTGCAGCCCTGCTGCTATGAGCAGGGACACCCCCCACTAGACCAGGGTGCTCAAGGCCATTGGAACTGATGGCCAAGTGGAGGGGGGATCACCAGCCCCACTGTTCTCCTTCCACACGGCTGCTCCTCAGGAGAAACCGCGAAGCCCCTCTCCCAGGGAACGAGGAGGGAAGGGGTAGGGTGGACCCCATCCTGGATAGAGCTCACCACTGCCCTTGAGATCATCAAGTCCAGCCTAGGACCTAACATCACCACGATCAAGGAGAGAGGGAACACCTACAGCTCCATTTTCAATTACCCAGATCCACATTTCCAATCCATGTTGGATTCCAATCCAACATTCCTGACTCTTTTAGAGTTACTGCTGATTCTATTACAGACATTTAAGGTCTGGGGACTTTTCCTCCTCCCAAATGGAGAGGTTTCTCACTGAGCCTCTCAAGAACAGTCGTGTCCTTGACTGGAGACCTAGGGTTTTCCCTCTCAGAGGCTCTACCCCGTTGCCATCTGGAATGAAAAGGAGATGCTAAAACCAGTAGGATTTTCTATTTCATGAGAAGGAGATGCTAAAACCAGTAGGATTTTCTATTTCATGAGAAGGAGATGCTAAAACCAGTAGGATTTTCTAGTCCTTTGAGGTTTCACACCTGCCCTGTATAAAATGGGAAGGTGAAACATCTACCCCATGGGACTCCCATGGGAACTCTACCACAAGCATTTATGTAGGTCTAGGAGGAAAGGATGAACACCAGTACTCCCAGTATCACTGCAAAGCCTTCTTTCTCCAGTAGGGAATTGGGACTGGCCCAAAATCCAGCATTCTTCCCAAAAGGCCCTTTCTATCACCCTGACTCTATCGATCTCATTGCTGTTAAGGAACATAAAGGGGTGACATCTCTTACCGTGCAAGTTACCAGCACTTCTAATACCACAGCATCACAGAACAATCCTGGCTGGAAAGGAGCTCCCACATCCCTGAGTCCAACCATCCCCACCCCAAAACAACCTCTCAGTCCCTGAGAGACTGACAAACACAACCTGACCCCCTCCCTGCTGCCACTCGAGCAGGGCGTGAAGTCCAGGAGGAGGAAGCAGACTGACCCAAAGAGCAAGGCAGAGCATCTCAAGAAACAAAACAACCTATTCGTAGCCAAGCTACCGAGCTGGACTCCCCACTCATCCTTTCTTCAATGAAAGGAGTAGTTGATTCTATGGAACATGCTCGAGCCTGGTGCACTCAGGGTGAAAGGCTCCATCCCTGTCCTGGGGGATGCTATGTTTAGCCCTCATAATGAGGAATCAAACCATGAACAAGGAGGACCAAAAGAGGGAGGAAACATCCCCCTCCCACTGACTGAAAGGATTCAGTCAAGGTGTTTCTGGGCACACTACAGGAAATTTTATGTAGCCAAAGGTCACCTTAATACCAACACAATTCCTGACAGAAAGCAGAGGTCCTTATGAACATCATTAGCTTCCACGGACACAGAGGCAAGAGAGCAGGAATTGGGGAGCTGTGCTGCAGATCTCTGAACACCCACACGAAATCTTTTAAAATATTGATTCCTTTTTTTAGGTTCTAATTTGAAACCTCTGATGATTCTCAAATCCCTGCAGTGAAGAACATGAGACTCAGAAAATCTGGACTGAGAAGTTCCCGCAGCTTCTCAGGTCCTGTTCACCTCCCACAAGTTTTCTGGCAGTAGGATGGAGATCTATAATTACCTAGAATTTCCATGTCCTTTAGCAAACCTGAAGAGCTTTTTGCTTGACAGAATCCTTAGGGATTGGAAGGGACCTTGGAAGACCATTCAGTCCAATCCCCCTGCCACAGCAGGATCACCCAGACCCAGTGGCACAGGAACACAGCCAGGCAGGGCTGGAACGTCTGCAGAGAAGGAGACTCCACAACCCCCCTGGGCAGCCTGGTCCAGTGCTCCGGGAACCTCCCTGGGAAGAAAGTCCTGCTGAGATTGAGAGGGAACCTCCTCTGTTCCAGCTGGCACCCAGTGCCCCTTGTCCTGTCCCCAGATGACCTTGAGCAGAGCCTGGCTCCATCCTCCTGACACCCACCCCTCACAGATTTAGAGGCAGGAATGAGGTCCCCCCTCAGCCTCCTCTTCTCCCAGCTCCAGAGCCCCAGCTCCCTCAGCCTTTCCTCAGCAGGGAGGGGACATATAATCCCAATCACAAATCAGGGAATCACAGAAACATCTAGGCTGGGAGAGACCTCTACGATCACCACAAAGACAGTGCTCAGCGTTAAATAAAAACACCCAGTGAGCTCTGCCATCAAAACCGAGTCAGTTCAGGAGCTGGGTTCTGGCCTAGAGGACCTGAGCACAAAGCAGGGCTGCATTACTGCCAGCTCTGCAGAGACCACCGTGACAGAAGCCCTCTCTCTCCAGATTCTGCGTTAAGCAGTCTGTTGCCTCCACATTTACCCCAGCTAAAAGAAAACTGTTTTCTTAATTATCTCAACTGTTTCTAACCCACACAGTCTTTTTTAGTTTTCTTTTTAATGAGGCTCAACCTGTGGGGTTCAGAGGGTGTTTATTTGCCTGGGAAACACGGAGGAGAAAGACTGGGGGGGGAGTGATGAAAATGATGGATGTGAGAGGGAGGATTTTGGAAGAGTTTGGGGATAGCAGCAGTAAAGTAGCTCCCAAAGGACAGAAGGAAACTGCTTTTTTCCTGTCAACTTTTATGCCAGGATATGATTCTTTCAGCAGAATTAATCCTGCAGCATGGATTTTGATACGGGAGAGTTTTTAACACTTTCCTAGGTTGCCAGTCCACTGAGTTTGGTCCAGGTCAGCACAACCCCCCTGGAAACACCAGGCACAGCAGCACTTCACTGCTTTAGAGAAGCTAAAAGCCTGCATAACAAACCTTGCCCAACTAAAATATCCACTGACACGAGTCCTCCTGGTTCCTACCAAAGGCTGGGTTTATAGGTGCTTGGAATACACAGTAGGAGTAGCTCTCTGCCCTCCTCAAACACCAAACCCCATTCTTTTTGATGCAGCTTCTTTTTAGTGAGCTGGTTTGAGGCCACTAGCTTTGAAACCAGTTTGATAAACAACCCTCTCCTCCATCAGTTTCCCACTGCTCTTGGGAGCCAAACTACGCAGCACAAGCCACCCCATCTCTTTGAATCTTATTTTTCACTAAGGGAGAAGGAAAGCTGCCAGTCTGTGCCTACAACATGGTCCCAACAGGTCTGTCGGCAGTAAGGAATTTCATCTGGGACAGCCTGGTCCACTATTAAAGGAGTTTCTTTAACTTGACGTCAGTTCTGCAACCAAAAGTACCCAGCTCAGGAGGAAAAGCCTCCTTTCAGAGCTTCAGGTTTTCTAGTATCACCTAGCAAACGCTGAACTTAGTGCTGGGCAGACATCTCCCATGGGTTCAGTCCTGGTGCATGGGTCAGTAGTATAGAATCGTAGGCTGGAAAGGACCTCCAGCCTCACCAAGTCCAGCCCTCATCCCAACAGCTCCCCAACCCCCAGACCATGGCCTCAAGTGCTCTAGCTACTCAGCTTTTAAACCCCTCCAGGGATGGGGACTCCACCACCTCCCTGGGCAGCCTGGTCCAGTGCCCAACCACTCTCTCAGCAAAGAGCTTCTTCCTCAGATCCCATCTGATGCAGCTTGGGGCCATCTCCCCTCACCCCATCATTAGGAATTTGGGAGAAGAGTACTCTCCTTACACCCTGGAAACGTGGATGGAGAGCACTGACACCACTAACGGGCTCCAGATTTACACCTACAGCTGAGAACAAAATTAGACAACAAATTACTCTCAGAGATTGCTCAACTTTATCAGAACAGACATTCCCCCTCCCTCTCACCGTCTCTCCTCGCTGACATCTCTCAAGCAGGTAATTTATGCTATTATTCACACGCTCAAGACTTCCAGAGGCTCAGTAAGGATCTAACCCTTGGCTGACAAATTGTGCTAAGAGAAAACAGCAGAGCACCAGCAACAACCCGATCCCCAACAGCGTAATATTGCATTAAAAAGCAATTGCTCTGCTTTCTCCTCACAGGAAATGAAGACAGCAAACATCCCCAGCACCACGAAGTGTAGGACCGACAGGGTTTGGTTAAGAAGCTGTGATGGAAATGCAAACTGGAGGAGACAGTCACCGTGAGAAATTCAGAGTGAACAGTGGTTGCTCCTCTAAAGGCTTCAGAGAGGTAGAAGGACACAGAGACGATGAAGGAAGGAGAGCAGCTCCCTGATGAGGAAAGGCTGAGGGAGCTGGGGCTCTGGAGCTGGGAGAAGAGGAGGCTGAGGGGGGACCTCATTCCTGTCTCTAAATCTGTGAGGGGTGGGTGTCAGGAGGATGGAGCCAGGCTCTGCTCAAGGGCATCTGGGGACAGGACAAGGGGCACTGGGTGCCAGCTGGAACAGAGGAGGTTCCCTCTCAATCTCAGCAGGACCTTCTTCCCAGGGAGGGTCCCGGAGCCCTGGAAGGGGCTGCCCAGGGGGTTGTGGAGTCTCCTTCTCTGCAGATGTTTCAAACCCACCCAGACTGTTCCTGTGTGACTGGATCTAGAGGATCCTGCTGTGGCAGGGGGACTGGACTGGCTGATGTTTCGAGGTCCTTTCCAATCCCTAACACTCTGTGATGCTGTGAGTCTTGCTTGGAGGCTCTTAACATCTTCCTGACCAGCTCCTGGTCAGGATCATTGCTTCTTATTTCTAAGCAAACCTGGGCCTTGTTTTGAAGGTTCAGTGATGACCCCCTCTATTTTTAACTCGTGGTTATAACATTCCCTAGGAGATGTTTTTCTTGCCATCGTAGCCAAGTTACGACGCCTTGTGGACCCCAGAACCCAAGCAAAGCTGCCTTCAACAACGAGAGGCTCTAAACTTTATGACACCCTTGGTGTGCAGCTGCTGCTGAGGCAAATGCTCCGCATTTGTCTTTCTTAGAGACATCCTTGTAAACCATCTGAGCAGATGGGATGCGTTTGGTGTTTGCACAAGCAGGAACACAGAATCCTTAGGGATTGGAAGGGACCTCGAAAGATCATCTAGTCCAGTCCCCCTGCCACAGCAGGATCACCTAGATCTAGTGGCACAGGAACATGTCCAGGCTTAGTTACAAGCAGGACAGGAGAAATGCCTTCTCTCCAGCGTATCCTACAGACGAGAGGTAGTAGATAAATTCTGCTCTCCTTATTCTCAACTGTAAGGCTGCACATGCTCATCTTTTTCCTTCTTGCTCCTTAGGGCTCTGAGGTTGCCACTGCTGCTCTTGGTTCAAATACAAATGCTACTTCAGATCTAGGGTATCAACACCCTTCTTGAAGGAAATGTTTGGGAAGGTTCCACCTCACTTACCTGGCAGGGACATCTTCAGTCATCAAGGATGAGAGAGCAGAGCCTGAAGCTGCCAGGGGAGAGTTAGGTTGGATGTTAGGAAGGGAAAGGGTGCTCAGAGCCTGGACTGGACTGCCCAGGGCAGTGAGAAAGTCCCTGTGTCTGGAACTGTTGGAGAACAGCCTGGCTGTGGCTCTGAGTGCCCTGGTGTTGCTAGGTCCTGGGCTGGATGAGCTGAGAGATCTTTTCCAGCCACAATCATTCTCTAAGTGGAAACTCTTTCAGTGCTCAGAGAACTTCACCCATCTGACCTCTGTTTCTCCACGCGAGAGCCACACCACAGCTGAGGAAGGGGAATCGCTGCTGGTTTTGCCTAGAAATCTGCTACCTTCCAGCTCGCAGCTTCCCTTTTCCCCCCACACAGGCTGCTTCACGTGATTTGATTCTACAGGCAGCTGAGAGTGAAATCTTTTCTGTCACGCTTCATTGTGAACGACAATGCTTATAATATCTCTGCAAGATGTAATTTTTCCATGTCAATAGAAAGTTGATATTCATAACCTAAGCAATAATTATCCTTCCTCAATGCCCTTGGTTTTGGCTGCCACGCTCGTTACGGCTGCTTCAATTCACCATCTTCAGGCTGTAAAGAAGCACCCAGTTACTCCAGTGGGGAGGGGAGAGCAGAGGGGTTTGTTGGACAGAAAGAAGTATGAAGAGCTGGAGGGTGCTTAAGACAATCAGCTTCGTGCTCAGGGCTGGGGGAGTGGGGGGTTCTCCCCCCTCTTTGAGTTTTTTTCCTGCTATTCTGGAAATAAAATGTGCTTCAAAGAGGGAGAGATCGTAACTGCTGCACAGAGCATTTCACTTCTTTGTCTCACTTTTTTGCTGTTTAATCGTGGAGGATGGGCTGGGGAAAGGACTGGAGGGAAAAGCTGATGAGGAGAGGCTGAGGGAGCTGGGGGGGTTGAGCCTGGAGAAGACTCAGGGAGGGACCTTCTCCCTCTCTCCAACTCCCTGAAGGGAGGTTGCAGTCAGGTGGGGGTCAGGCTCTTCTCCCAGGCAACCAGCAGCAGGATGAAAGGGCAGGGCCTGAGGCTGCCAGGGGAGGGCTATGCTGGATGTTAGGAAGCCTTTCCTCACAGAAAGGGTGCTCAGAGCCTGAACTGGGCTGCCCAGGGCAGTGGGGGAGTCCCTGTGTCTGGAGGAGTTGAAGGACAGCAGCCAAAGGGTCTGTGTGGATAGGACAAGAAACACTAGGTTCAAGCTGAGAAAGGAGAGACTGTGGCTGGAGATGAGAAGAAAGCTCTTCAATGTGAGGGGGATTGATGGCTGGAATGGGCTGCCTGGGGAGGGTGTGGGGTCCCATCCCTAGAGTCATTGAAGGTCAGGCTCTGAGCAACCCGACCTAAGTAGAGCTGTCCCTGCTTGTGTAGGCAGAATGGACTTGATGACCTCTGGAGGTCCCTTCCAGCCTGGAACACTCTATGATTCTCCTTGGAGCTTGTACCCCTGCCAGCCTGCACAAGCAAATCTTCAAATCCAAGAATTAATGCCCAAGACCATTTCCCTGTGTGTGCAGGTTCAGGAAACCATGCTGGGCTGTTCACCGTAAGAAATCAGCGAAGCCAAGGTACCCTGCTCAATTTTCCATCCTCAAGCTGCTCCCTGGACCCTCGGTCCAGCTGTAATGAGGACTGCATTCCAAATTTCTACATGCCCGTCTTCATTTTCCATCTGCAGAGACAGGCTTGCCCTGGAAAAAGAGGCAAATCAAAACAAATGAGCTTCAGAAATGAGAGAGCTGGCAGAAATTAAAGGAGTGGAACGCAGCCAGCCAGCAGACACAGGTAAAAGAAACACTGTCGAGTCAATGGGAAGCAAACCCAGGAGAATCCTCTCCGTGCTATTTTAGTTTGGGCTGAGCTATGTGCTGAAGGAAGATGGGATGGAGCAGAAACATCAGTTATCTTCAGATGTCTTTTTCAAGTTAACAAATACAGTCCTCGACGAGAAAAACGAGGTGGCCTGGGAAGAGCTCCAATAAGCAGCAGGCAGGGAGCCAGCTCTGGCTCGAGACCCTCACTGAAATGGAAAACAAACCCCAAACCCTCAGCTAAGATCAGAATCCCTAATGCACTGGAGAGCAGTGATGTCAGCCCCAGGTTCATCCCAGACAAGGACGAGTCCCCCGCTGCTGACAAGGGCTCGGGTGCAGAACGTCTTTGCCACTGACAAAGTCTTCCAAAGCCAAAAGCATCCCTTGAGCCCCCAGTGCTTCTTGGAAAGGAGGCGCTGGGCTGCAGGGGGAGCTGCACGCCCATCCTTCAGTGCAGCAGCTGAGGAGGAAGATGGTCCTCCCAGTTGCAGTGACTTCTCAGCGGAGTGTTTTTCACAGGGGCAGCACACGAATAGCCAGTCCTCAGAGGAACCTTCCTCACTGATGGCTCCTTTCCCCTCTGTATTTACCGTGCAGGTTTTCCAGCAGCTCTCTGCTCGCTGTGTCCCACTTGCTCCCCCGACACTACAGCGTTGTCTCACATGCAGGCTCTGTTTAATCCAAACCGATGCAGTACTTCCATCCTCATTTAGCACTGAAAAGCTGTCCTGGTTCCAAGGGGAAGAGCTGAGCACTGAAAGCACAACATGGTTTAAAAAGGTCATGGAGCTATGAGTGCACCCTCTTCCAGGCTGCAGCAAAACACCTCCATCAGCACGAAGGATGGGTATCCGCTCAGTTTTCCATCAGTAGCAAGGAGATACTAAACCTAACGAATGCTTTACGGCCAGTGGCCTCAAGAGAAGGTGATTTTATACCATTCATATGGCCTGCACGTGACTGCTAAGTCATCTCACGACAGCAGTACCCACTCGCCGAGTCGCCCAGGGGTTGGTACTGGGACCAGTACTACCCAATCTATTCATCAACGACCTGGCTGAGCAATTAGAGTGCCCTGTCAGCAAGTTTGCTGATGACCCAAAGCCTGGAGGAGTGGCTGACACAGCACAGGGCTGTGCTGCCCTTCAGCAGGACCATGCACAACTGGTGAGCTTGCATTTAATGCTACGAGGCAGCCACGCTGTCTGGAGTGCAACAGAAACACTGGGACATCTACCTTGCTCATCCTTCGCACGCCCTTTGGATGGTAGGGATTGGGTTCAGTCCCCTCAACACCCCCCTCACCACCAATGAAGGCTTCTCGGCTTCTCTTCGGTCTCCTCACACCATCAGCAGTGGCTCCTCAACTCATTTGTCCCTGCAGAGTTTTCCATAGCAGGAGACTCTGCCTGGAAGTGACAAAACCCACCCACCCACCCACCACACACTTAGGCAGCGGGGTCAGCCTGGTGAGCAGACCCTCCTGGCTGTAAGACCACAGAATCCTTGTGGATGGAAACAGCCTCCAGGATCACCAAGTCCAGAGCTCATCCCAGCAGCTCCCCAACTCCTAGATGATGGCCTCAAGTGGGAATCAGGAGAGGTGCCTAGAGACTGGAGGATAGCAAACATCACTCCAATCTTCAAGAAGGGTAAGAAGGAGGACTCAGGTAACTATAGAGAGGTCAGCCTCCCCTCCATCCCAGGAAAGGGGATGGAACAGTTTGTCCTGGATGCTGTCTCTAGGCACAGCAGGGACAAGAGGGTCATTAGGGACAGAGAAGGGCAATGAGGCTGGGGAGTGGGCTGGAGAACAGCTGACTGCTGCTGTATCAGGGGAAACTGGGGAAGGTTCCTCTCTCTCCCTCCAGTGAGTGACAATCAGGCAATGAGACTCAGCCTCCCAGCTAATATTCCACCAAGGATACCAAACTAGCTCCCAGAGACCAGGCTACCACGACTACCCCAGACCCTGCTATTTAGTGTGGCTTGGCAGGTGCTCAGCAGCTGCTGCTGCTCCACATCAGGAAGAAAATACTCTGTCATTTGTCTCCCAGGTGAAGGGAACGCAACCCAGAGACACACAGAGAGATCCCCTGTGGCCTCTGCCGAAACCAGGAACGCCCTAACGATGCCCCAGTCAATACAGGGGAGAGAGAAAGAGCAAGAGAGCACTGGGGAAGCAGAGCTCCTCCATCTAATTCATTGCTCAAGAATGATTGCCTCCCCAGCAGACGTAGGGAAACAGCTGCCGACAGCGCCCGCACGATGCTCCTTCACTTGGACAAGGCCAATCTGCCTGACGGATGACACCGAGCCCAGAGCTGCACAAGCCCTCTCCTTGGGCCACAGAGCAATAACGTCTCAGCTCCAGAGTCACTGCCGCTATTAAGGACAGGTGCAGGGTGTTCATCACATCCACGGCAAGGAGTAAAGGCTGGGGCACAGCAGTCTGAGAGCACTGAGACTGTCATTCCCCACTGCAAACTCCTCTAATGAAGTCCCAGCTGAGGGCTCCTGCTCAGGTCTACAGTCTTGATTTCAAAGGAGGGGACTGGAGATAGATAAATAAACACAAACCTGGCGTTTCATTCCTCTCCAAGCGGGGAAGGCCAGATGCTTGGAGGCATCGGTGGGGATTTTTATCCGAGGAAGCTGGCTGCTTGCTTTGCTCTACTCATTTTCACGGTCTTGTGTTGAAATGAAGGGGCAGTACTCACTGGGTAGAGCTCAATCGACCCTCAAGTCCACCAGGACGTGGGATCTTTTAGGTTTGATTCACACGCTGTAACTGAAGATTTGTTGACGGTTGAGAGCACAGGCTAAACTCCTGCCACAACGGTGCTCTGCACCTCTGGGTACTGGTAAAACCTAATGCTCTACACAAAGCAAAATCACAACCCAGTCCTGACCCTGACAGTGCCTCCAGTCCTGATTCTAGCAGTTCATATAGAATCCTTAGTCATATAGAATCATAGAATCCTTAGGGATGGGAAGGGGCCTGGAAAGATCATCCAGCCCAGTCCCCCTGCCACAGCAGGATCACCCAGACCAAGTGGCACAGGAACACAGCCAGGTGGGGCTGGAACGTCTGCAGAGAAGGAGACTCCACAACCCCCCTGGGCAGCCTGGTCCAGTGCTCCGGGACCCTCCCTGGGAAGAAGGTCCTGCTGAGATTAAGAGGGAACCTCCTCTGTTCCAGCTGGCACCCAGTGCCCCTTGTCCTGTCCCCAGATGCCCTTGAGCAGAGCCTGGCTCCATCCTCCTGACACCCACCCCTCACAGATTGAGAGACAGGAATGAGGTCCCCCCTCAGCCTCCTCTTCTCCCAGCTCAAGAGCCCCAGCTCCCTCAGCCTTTCCTCATCAGGGAGCTGCTCTCCTTCCTTCATCACCTTTGTTGCTCGAGCAGTTCATGTCCCAGTCCTGACTCCAACACTTCATATTCCCAGCCCTGACTCTAGCACTTGATGTGCCAGTCCTGACTCCAGGACTCAGAATCATGGCTCCGAAGGTGCATTCAGGAAAGCTCTTACATTTAAAATGCTTCAACCTAATGTAAAATTAAAAACTAAATGTTTTTAAATGCTTCAAGAGGAAAACACTGACAAATGCTCTCCTGCTTATTCTTTCATTTACCAGCAGCTCGAAAACAAAACCGAATTCAAAAGAACATGAAATGAATAATGTGAGGGTAACAAGGAAGAATCATAGCATCAACAGAACGTTCCAGGCTGGAAGGGTCCTCCAGAGGGCATCCAGTCCAACCTCCCTACACAGCAGGGACCTCTCTCCCTAGGTCAGGTAGCTCAGAGCCTCAGCAAGCCTGACCTTCAGTGACTCCAGGGATGGGGCCCCCAGCACCTCCCTGGGCAGCCCATTTCAGCCATCAACCCCCCTCCAGTGAAGAGCTTTCTTCTCATCTCCAGCTGGAACCCTGAGCTCCTTGTCCTATCCATACAAACCCTTTGAAGGCAGGGGAAGGTCTACTCCATGCAGGACCCGCTCAGTGTTTGGTGGGGAGTTGCTTCCTTTTTTACTCCCAATATTCTCTCTGATTTCTTTATTTCAGGTTCAACTTCCATTTCACCATCCGGCTCCAGAATCTCCCTCATTTCTTGTGCCCACAGCCCATCCACAGAGCCCACCTCGCTGTTTGCTTCCCGTTTCAATTCCAACTAGCTTTCCTCCCGCTTTATCTCCTTAGTTCTCCCGGGGTGGGCTTGTGGAAGAAACCATTACTCGACGGTTTATCCAATTGTCAGCTCCATTTCCCAGGTTATTAACAACCAACAGCACAGCGTTTAATTAGACGAGATGATGAGAATCCACTTCAAAGTTCAAAATAGTCTTCCAAACCGCCTCTCCTCCCCCTGGCTACCAAGGCGGGGTGTATAATCAATCATAATTCCTCATGAACCGAGGCAGTCGTTGTGAAGAGCATCACATCCACCACGGCTATACCTATTTCCATACGTTCCCTCGTTCAGTTCTATCGGGAGGACTATCAGCTGCAGCAGTCATTTCTCAGAGCGGGCTATGGCAAGAAGCCCTTGGAGGATACCGCTGGTAATGGTGTGAAACAAAGCTTCGTGCTTATCCACACCAGGCTCCCCCAGACCCCACGGGACCAGCTCTCACACCGCAGCACTGCAAAGCGCTCGAGCCCTCAGCAAGGGGACGGAGCAGGAGGTCAAAGAGCTGGTTAGTGGCCAAGGCTTTTCCAAGCTGCCCAGCTTTGAGCCTGGGTGATGGTTACTGTCAGCTGGAGCACAGACCCCTCTCCCTAAGGAAACGAACGGAGACCTCCAATTTACTCCACACAGCCTATTTAAGAGCCACTGGGATAATAATGGCCTTCAGTCACTGCCAGACCAGGGTGAATTTAAAAGAGTGACTTAGAGGGAAAAGGCTCTGTGTCATAACCCCCGAGGCACACAATCCCCTCTCTCATGCCATTTATGAGGTAGCTTGGCCCTGGCACCACATTTCTTTATACCATAATATTTCACGCTGGATAGTTCAAGGTTAATAAACCCTCATTAACAGCTGCTGGTGGAGCCCATAAAGCTCTCCAAGATTTCATTTTACAATAATGGCCAAGAACCTTTCGATTCTTTTTCCCCATCCAATCTCACAGGCCCTACAGCAACCGGGGGAGAGAAAGGTGAGAGGGTGGGGGGGGGAAAGAAGAAAAGCTCTAATGCTTTAGGAGAAACCACAAGGAGCAGCCATCTCCAGGCCACCCTTGGCTGTGGAACCACTGGTCACGAGGATCACTGCATTTCTGGGCTTGGAAGAGACCTTCAAGCGTTGGCTGAATGAATCTGTCTTCTCTTCCTTCAGACATAACTGTGTACGGGAGGGAGAGGAGAACCCTTCCAGAAACACTTGGCATTCTTGTACTTTGCTGCACAGTTCCCATCGTCTTGAACGTGAATTCCACCTCGGATCTTCAAGCAGGCTGCTGTTCTCTGGAGTCCTCTCAACTTCTGACAGCTGACAGGGCACGGGACAAGAGGCAGCAGGGGAAAGGACCAGGAATTAAAACCTAAACGGTTTCTGCTCGCACTCTGAAATGATTAGCAGCCAGGCAACTCAAATCTGGAAGGTGTAGAGGTACATCAGGTCAGGTTCAAAGCTGACCACCACGTCACATCTTGCATCACGTTCACGTTTCTTCTGCATGGCTTGGTCTTGCTTCAGTCAGAGAGCCATGGAGTTACTGAGGCTAGAAAAGCCCTCTGAGCTCAGCCAGCCCCTGACATCACCTCAGCAGCCAGACCAGGGCACTCAGGGCCACAGCCAGGCTGTCCTTCAACACCTCCAGACACAGGGACTCCCCCACTGCCCTGGGCAGTCCAGTCCAGGCTCTGAGCACCCTTTCCCTGAGGAAGGGCTTCCTAACATCCAACCTGACACTCCCCTGGTGCAGCTTCAGGCCCTGCCCTCTTACCCTATCACTAGTTGCCTGGGAGAAGAGCCTGAGACCCAGCTCACTACAACCTCCTTCACAGAGCTGTAGACAGGGCAAAGGTCCCCCCTGAGTCTCCTCTTCTCCAGACTAAACACCCCCAGCTCCCTCAGCCTCTCCTCATCAGCCTTTCCCTCCAGTCCCTTCCCCAGCCTCATTGCTCCTCTGCACCCACTCCAGCCCCTCCATCTCTTTCTCGAAGTGAGGGGCCCAGAGCTGCCCCAGGACTCGAGGGGACCATTATCCAAGGCAGTCACTTGCAATAAGAGGGGTTTAGACCCAATGACCCCGAGGGTCCCTTAGCACGCAGTCCCCCTGAGCCGCAGAATTCCCTCCCCAGCCATTCCCCAGAAGCTGCAGCTTCCCAAGCAGCAGCTCTGCCGACCTTCTCCTCACACACAGCAGCTTTTACCGAGAGCAGCAATATCTGTCTGCATCCTAGCACTAAGTTCTACCACGCTGACTGCCAGAACAGTCTGCACCCCAAAGGGAAGAGACCCCACCGGCACCCAGAGAGTTTTATCTTTCAAATCTCTCCTAGGTCTGGCTTAAAGTTCCATTTCACCCGTAAAACAGGGGGAGAAGCCGTCCCAGCTGGTGACTGTAAAACGTGCTGTAAATTTTAATGAAGCAAATAAGTCACTAATAACCGTGATGCCAGCACTGCTGTGGGGTTTTGGTAGCTGTTAATAAAGCAGGATTCAAAAAGAGCATGCAGCATTCAGCTGAGAGCCCGAGAAGCCTAATATCATTTGCTAATTCAGCTATTCACACTCTGATTGCACAGCCCCTGGTCATCTGCTCCACTACAGCTGCTTGGTGTAACAACAAATAAAATAAGAGAAGTTTTATTGTCCACCAGATGTCCCAGCCTGTAATACTTGCTGCTCCAGTTCAGGTCACCCAAGGTTCAGGCACATCTAGAGATCGATCGGCCTTGGATGGCCAGATTTGTGACAGCGGTCGAGGCACTGGGGCCCTAGGTTGCAGCCCACGGGGAGATGGGGGAGCAGTTCTGAGTGAAAGCAATGTGCTCTCACGTTGTGACTGTTACAGGCACCCCAAAGGGATGATTAATACTGAGGGAAAGAGCTGGAAAGAGCCAAGGCAGCACACATCCTGCCTCACGATGACACTAAAACCCCATGGACAAGGCTCTAGTAGGTTTGTTTTCTTCCCTGAAAGTGAATTTATTATTATTAAAGAGAAGGTTTCAAAGCTCAGGGCTCAGCAGCCACTGCTGCTGTGCACCAGGGCTAAGGCCGTGCTCGGTGTCACTGCCCACATCCCATGCAGAAAGCCACGGGGCTGAACTACGCTGCAGCTAACCCATCTCGCGTGGAGGGTGCCTGCTGGTGTGCTGCACGGAGCAGGCTTGACAGCAGCAGGCACTGTGTTGTTCCTGGACTTCTACAGCATCGCAAGCTCAGGAAAGGATGGGCTGGAGGGAAGGAGAGCTGCCTTCTGCAAATACCACACACACACACCCCTCTACAGGAGGAAAAGGGCAGATGGAAGGAATCAGAGCCAGGGAGCCCTGCTGGAGCCCTGCTGAAGGCACAGCTGTAACACACAGACCCACGTTCCCATCAGGATGAAACGAGAAGGCTGATGATGCTATCCAAGAGCGCACAACACCCACCCCACCACGTCTTTCCTGCAGGAGGTACAAAGCCACTCGAAACTTCCCAAAGGCATCAACACGTCTCAGAGCAACTCCTCCTGAAGCGGGACCCGCGCAGCCTGTCTTCGCGACGCAAAGGCATCTGTTTCTCACCTTCCCCGATGATTTACAAGGAGCAGGATCTTGACAGAGCCATTTTGCCAGGAATAATGTTGTGCTGCTCTACATAATTCACACACAAGGCAGGAGAAGTTACACGTTTGTCAGGCACCAACCTCACAGCAAGGAATGTTTGCAACTGCACGCAGCCAGCACTACCTGCTGGCGCTGAAACTTGCACAAACAGCCCAACGACTGCATCCAAACCTTCCCCTCCTGAGCTTCACATTAGCCCCAAACTAGAGAACAACAGAAGGAACAGAGGATCAGTCAGCTACTTACTCATTCCACATAAATAGAAGTTTCCCTTCTGTCTCTTAGCAAGGACTGGGTTTTTGGAAGGACTGTTGCTGTCTGTGAAGGGACATCTGAGCTTGGACAGCTTTAAACCATCAGTCTAACTCTTTTCCAAAGCCTGCACTTCTCATGTTTGTTCTCACAGTCTGTCAGCTCCTCCTTGCTCATTTTTCCCCCCCTCTCTGAATTCACTTGCTCCTACCTCATCCCTGCAATCTACTGGCCCCGGTGCTCACACAAGCCACTTCATCAGAGTCCTCTCAACTCTTCTTGTCAGCCAACAACTACAACCCTCAGCCGACAACCACAACCACAGCCTCCAAACTGTCAGCCCCCCTTACAGCCTTTCTCCTTTCCAGCTGACACTGACAACAAATGCCACTAGATCTTCCCTTTTCCCAGCTCTGCCTTGAAAGATGCATTCCCACAGCAACCAACCCAGCTTCCTCTGCTCTGCCCCTCGGGAGGCACTAAACAGCCAACAATGGTCTGAAGGAGACAGAGCAGCAGCTGGCTTAGTGAACTAGGCTCCCAAAGCCAAGCTACTGCTGGTACTGGAGCTACCTAAGGAGCCCCCACCATCTCCAGGGCCCTCTGCTATCCTGGAGACCAAGAACAGGAGAAGAGCATCCAATGGCTTAGGAGGAGCTGGGTTCTCACCTCAAATCCACTTTTTCACAGAGAGGGTGACAGAGCCCTAGCCCAGGCTGCCCACAGAGGTTGTGGGGTCTCCTGCTCTGGAAAGGTTCAAACCTCACCTGGATGTGATCCTGCTGAATCTTCTCTGGGGGGATCCTGAGGGTCTTCGCTAGACGATCCTGCTCTAACATGGGAGTTGAAGTAGTTGATCTCCAGAGGTCCCTTCCAACCCCCACCAGTCAGAGACACTGTGACTTCAGGTCAGCCCTTTCTGCAGCCTTGACAGAGCCTTCCCAACGGATCAAAGCATCAAAGCAGCAGCACAGGAATGCAGGGAGCACACATTCATCTGAAAGAGAGTGTGCAAGAGACTCGGGGAGAATGAAATGCAGTGACTTCAAAACGTTGAAGGGATTAGGTCTGAAGAAGTTGGATCAGATTTTAACCCTGTCAGGAGAAACCCACCCACCTACCCAGGGAGAAAGGGATCTGGCCCAGGACTCGCAAAGAGACCATCACTGCACATGCATGGCCTCGGATTTTCCCCCCAGTGCGTGTGGCAGGGGGTGTGGATGTGCACCCAGGCTCCTCAGCTCCTGCACAGTGACCCCTGGACAACAGCCCCTCACCTGCCCCGTGCTGGGTTTTGCTATGATTTCCAGGCTGTTGTCTTCCCATTCCCCTTCATCACAAGCTCCCCAAAGCCAGGACAAGTGCTGGGGGGATTAAATCAAATCTAAAAGAAAAAAAGAGGGGGGAAGCCCCCAGATTAAACAGAGGTGGGAGGCAACAGATGGTACAAGACACCAGTCCTTGGTAGAGCTGGAGTGGGACAGGAGGAAGCAGCTATGGAGAGATGTTCTGCCTCCCATCCATCACGTTCTGCAGAGGTCCCAAGCTCCAGGCTTCTCATCCTGGAGGGACTCTGGCAGCGAGCAGCCCCCAAGAAGGCAGAGACAAACCCAGCTGCCCCATGCCAGGATGGCCACCCCAGTGGCCCTGCAAAGGCAGCCTGGCTGCGGTGGCTCTGCCTCTGTTGGCCAGCAGCAAACCACACACGAAGAGCCTGTGCTGGCCGTTTCACAGGCTCATCCCAACTAACCCTCCGCGAGTTCATCCTCATGAATCCACAGCGATTGGATTAGATGGGAGACAGGCTGCAGCCACAAGCCTATCAAAACTCAACCTGTATCTCTGTTCCTAAGCCCCAACTTTTGCTTCCAGCTCTCCAAAGGTTTGATTTTCCCTTTTCATCACCGGCTCTGGCCAAGTCCCATTGATTTGAGTGGCAGTTTTGTTTGACAAGCTATAAAATTCTCTCTTTTTCAGAGCCAGAGCCACTGCTGGCTCATTGCTCCTCTCACAGCCCCACCGCCAGGCAGACTGGAACAGGTATTTTTCAGAGGCACAGAGATTGCACGGTTGAGAAAACAACCTGTGACCCCATCCAGAAAGCAAATCTAAGGGAACTGTGATAATTTGCCACTTTTAATCCAGCTCCAGGAGGTTCTGAACGCTGGGGGCCAATGGCTGTGGCACACCGATGCTGCTTTAAAACCACAGCCTGTCCCCTCGGGTGTCTCTGTTGTGGCGACGGCTCTGGACCCACAGACAGCAGTGCTCACGCTCTGCACAACAGTTCCAAATATCCCAGCAGAGATGGAAACAACTGCTACCTCACTGTGGTTTCTGGGAGCCATCAGCATCAGAGCCTTCTGTTTCTCTTGGGACTGAGCAATAGAATCCACCCTTCATGGGGTTCCATCGCCCTCCCAGGCCAGGATGCTGTTGGCCTTCTTGGCCCCCTGGGCACCCTGCTGGCTCCTCTGAAGCCGGCTGTCTGCCAGTACCCCCAGGTCCTTTTCTGCTGGGCAGTTTCCAAGCCCCTCATCCCCCAGCCTGGAGCAGTGCCTGGGGCTGTTGTGACCAACACGGATTCCACTAGGATAGAAACAACCCCAGGAATGCCCCCCGTAGCTCCAGCCTGCCCTCTGATTGAAGGCTGGCTCATGAAACCCATCTCACTGCCGTCAGACAGTCTCTTTCACACTAGATCTCTGCTCACTCATCGTGGGCTGCCTGGGCACTTTAAAATCCCATCTTCGAGTCCTGCTTGCGAGATGACAGTTTAATGCCAGCAGTGCTCATCTCCAGAGGTTTTCTGATGAAAGGACTGCTGCTGCTCTGCAGAGATAAAGCAACAGCTCACACGGATTGCAGCCCCTCACTGCAGGGCAGAGGTTCCGTGCTCGTGTGCCCGTTCTCTGCGCTTATTCATTAAGCAGTTGGTTAATTAAAAGCCTTTTTCTTGTGGTTTTTGTTTGACAGAAGCAAAGCATTCCATCGGCAGGACCCTTCCCACCCGGTCAGATGCTCATCCCTCTCATCCTCTGTCACCACAGGGCTACCTGCTGTCCTCCTCCAACACTGGATCCGCTCTGGAGCCTGGGGGGATTTTGCATCGTCTGAATTTCTGTTAGCTCACACGACAGCATTACCTCCCCCACCTTGTCTGAAGGTGTCTGCTGGGGTACAGGGAAACCTTGTCCTGGGCTTCCTACGCACCATGGCACTAGCCACCTTCCTCCTGACTGCTCAGTACCGCAGTCTAAGCACAGTGGGGTAAGTGCAGCTGGAAGGTGAATACTCGTGATGGATGAGTTTATTTAACAGCTCTATCAGACACTGATAACTGCCTTTTAACACCAGCACCATAAAACACCCCACCACGGCAGCGAGACCCGCAGAGCCCGCCGCCTGGCTAATAGTTAACTGCCTGACCTAGGACTCTGCTCTCTCTTGGGTTATGTGTCAGGCTATGAAAGATGAGAGGACATAGATAGTAGTCACCTGATGGCAAACATATGCCAGTATTTACTTGTTCTTTCTGTGGAGAATAAAAGGAGGGCTTCCTAACATCTGACCTAGCCCTCCCCTGGCAGCTTCAGGTTCTGCCCTCTCGTTCTGGTGCTGGTTGCCTGAGAGAAGAGCCTGACCCCCACCTGACTGCAACCTCCCTTCAGGGAGTTGTAGAGAGGGAAAAGGTCCCCCTGAGTCTCCTCTTCTCCAGGCTGAACCCCCCCAGCTCCCTCAGCCTCTCCTCATCAGCCTTTCCCTCCAGTCCCTTCCCCACCCTCGTTGCTCCTCTGCATCTTCTCCAGCTCCTCCATCTCTTTCTTGATTCGAGGGGCCCAGCACTGCCCCCAGGACTCCAGGGGAGGCCAGAAGGACTCTGATTCATTAAGTACAGGGCAAACAGTAAAGTTCAAAATCAGCAGTGCCCCTGCTCTCCATCGGTATCAGAATGACACCTGAAAATCCCCCCAAGTCCCCACCACAGTCAGAACACAGCCCCTGCTATTGCTTCAGCTGCCTTTTCATCTTCAGCCTCAAATATTCTGCTCTGATTTAGGGAGTCCATTTCTTCAGCTCCACTGCCAATTAAAAACTTCTACAGCTCTCCAAAATTAATGAGAGGAGAGACGAGGGGAGGACGTGCGAGGCACGCAGCTCCCTTTGAGACCCAAGGCCATCCACTGCTGCCGAAACATTCTCAGAAGAGAAGAGCACGGATCAAACAGGGTCTGGGGAGGTTGCACTGCCAGCAGAGCAGCCCTTGGCTCCCATGGATCGGCCAACCAACTCAAAACTGCTCCCCTAAGCCCAGGTGAGGCGATGATTTAAGGGGAAGGGAGCTGGATCTCTGTCTGAGGTGCAGTCCAAGTGAGATTGAGTTTAAGAACAGAGCCTAACGAGACAGGAGCCTACTGTCTGGCAGGTCGGGAGCAGAGACCAAAAATCAATGGGAGTATTTTCTCCTCCAGCCACTGCAGGCCAGGGGATGTCAGCAGGGTGTGTGTGTGTGTGGCAGTCGCCCGCAGCGCTCGTTTCAGCTCCATCATGTTAAAATGTCAGAGAGGAGCTTTGCCACTGGCGTAAACAGGTTAGAGAAGCTTCAGGGAGTACCCTTCAGTGCTCCCACTGCTGCGAGTTCTTGTCTCGCAGCACAGGACAGAGCCCCCAGAAACAAACAGATGGTGACTGGTAGTGCACACTAGGATTGCAGCTGTGAACAGATGAGGTCTTGGAAAGGCAGGGGGATAGGAGTCAAGACTTGAGAACTTAGGGAAAGGTCAGATGCTTCCCTTACAAATACAGCTCTTTCCAAACAACCCAATGCCACATGGCTCTCTGCTAAATATAAATGACAGCGCTCCTGCAGCAGTTATCATCTCACACCCAAAGCTCCCAAGCAGCAGCAGAAGCCAGTTGCATACAGAGGAGCCTGACACCAAGGTCGAACCCAACAGAAAGAAATGAATCACAGAATTATTGGGGCTGGCAGAGCCCTCTGAGTAAATCCAGCCCCTAACATCACCCCAGCAGCCACAGCTGGGGGCTAAGGGTGACAGCCCTTCAACACCTCCAGACAGAGGGACTCCCCCCTGTCCTGGGCAGTCCAGCCCAAGCTCTGAGCGGGTACCTCAGGTCTCATGGAGTCGGTGCCATATCTCACACGGTGCTAGCTCCTGGGAGGAGGAACAAGAGCTCTTTAGAGAATGGTTTCTTGAAGAATGGGGTCTTGGATAGGTTGTGCAGCTACAAAGAGTGACATACAGCAGTGTCCCTTTGCTGCCTTCTGGTAGGTACCGAGAGATAGTGAGGGGCTGGAGTGAGCCCAGAGGAGCAACGAGACTGGGGAAGGGACTGGAGGGAAAGGCTGATGAGGAGAGGCTGAGGGAGCTGGGGGTGTTCAGCCTGGAGGAGACTTGGGGGGACCTTCTCCCTCTCTCCAGCTCCCTGAAGGGAGGTTGTAGTCAGGTGGAGGTCAGGCTTTTCTCCCAGGCAACCAGCACCAGGATGGGAGGGCAGGACCTGAAGCTGCCAGGGGAGGGTTAGGTTGGCTGTTAGGAAGCCCTTCCTCATGGAAAGGGTGCTCAGAGCCTGGACTGGACTGCCCAGGGCAGAGGGGGAGTCCCTGTGTCTGGAGGTGTTGGAGGACAGCCTGGCTGTGGTCCTGAGTGCCCTGGAGTGCCTGATGGGGTGGGTGATGTTAGGTCCTGGGCTGGCTGAGCTCAGAGGGCTTTGCCAGCCTCAATCACTCTGTGATTCCTGCTGTCAAGACCCACAAAACTTCAGAGAGGAGCTCTACTGATTATCCCCCACCACTGTTTTATACCTTTGCAGCACTCTCCCCAGAAACACTCAACCAGACAAACACTGCTGCTCCATTTATGGCTTCACACAACTGCTGCACAGCCAACGAGACCCAAATAAATCTCTCTTCTCTCCCTTAATTCTGGCAGATAGAGCAGATTGAGACATTGCTAGACAACTACTAGACTGAAGTAATTAAACAGCGTAATGTGCAAACAGCATTTTAGAGGCAGCAATTAGATCACTCAAATGAGCTGCTTTATTTGCCCAAACATGTCTGTAAATCTCATGGAACAAAAGGCTTCATCTCCAAACAATGCAGCAACAGGCTGCTGCAGCACTGGCTGTGTAGTCACTGCCCGGTAGACCCACTGACCCAGAGCTTTTCCTACTCACAGACCCTCTGCAGAAGCAGAGAACCATCACAGTGATGCACTGACCACACACAGACCCCCTACCTGTCCCATCGCTCCATCTTCTTGCAGTGGTCACTCGGATGGTTCCTTTAACTGATTTCTGGATGAGGACAGTCTAACCCCTCAGCAGTATGGGATGATCTGATCACGAGTGTTTACTCATCTGTGGGAACACTTTTGAGCTTTAAATTACTCCAGTAATTTAGATTATTACTAGATTAGATCAGAACTTCTGGAGAAGTTCTTCACTAGGAGGGCAGAGACGCTCTGGAATGGGAGGAACCATTGAGATAACTTTCCTCTTAAAATCAGGGAAGACCTAAGAGGAGAAGTAGTAGTATCTCGAGCTACACTACAGATACCACAACACTGAAGCATCAGGATCGCACAGGGGTCAAAGATCCTGCCCAGGTGACAGAAACAATGCATTAGTGAGCCCAGCCCCAGCAGGAGGAACTTCTTGAGCAGGAACACTGGCACAGGTTGCCCAGGGAGGCAGCTGAGGCCCCATCCCTAGAGATATTCAAGGGGAGGCTGGACAAGGCTCTAGGCAACCTGATCTAGTGGAGGGTGTCCCTGTGCACTCAGGAGGTTGGGCTGTATGCCCTTTGGAGGCCCCTGCCAACCCAGGCCAGTCATTTTGACTTCAATACAAGCTGCTATCCTTGAGGCTGAGGTGCCACACACACACACCCCTGTGATGCTCAGCAGAGCCCAGCTCACAGGCAGGTACTCCCCACCCCCTCCAGACATCTAATCCCTTCAAACTGACTAGATCCAATCAAAGGAGCCTGTCATCAGGAAAGCAAGGAGCTGCAAAGACATCCTGCCAGACTGGTAAGGAGGACAAGATGGTGACAAGCGTGCCATCTGGCAAGTCCCTCCTTCCCACAGGCTGCAGCACACAGCCCAGATTATAAACTTGGAGGAAACGCTTCCCAGTCAGTCGGACTGCTGCCTGGCTTCACTGCTGCCCTCCTGCCAATGTGACTCCAACATGAGATGAGCAACGTGCTGCTCCAGCAGTGTACAGGATGGAGCAGCTCCCCTGCTAGGGCAAGCTGAGGAGTTGGGGCTGTTCAGCCTGGAGCAGAGGGGGCTCCCAGGGGACCTTCTAGCAGCTTCCCAATCTCTGAAGGGGGCTACAAGAAAGCTGGGGGAGGGCTTTTGACTCGGGTGGTAGCGAGAGGACAAGGGGAAAGGGTTCCAGCCTTGAAGAGGGGAGGTTGAGCATGAAGAACCAATTCTGTGCTGGGAGGGTGCTGAGATGCTGGAACAGGGTGCCTAAGGCAGCTGTGGCTGCCCCATCCCTGGCAGTGTTGAGGGCCAGGTTGGCCCTGAGTACCCTGCTCTAGTGAAGGTGTCGCTGCCTGTGCAGGGGGGTTGGCACTGGATGGTCTTTAAGATCCTTTCCAATGCTACCCATCCTATGATTCCAAGATCCATGCAGGTGATGGCGCATGACTTGAGGAAAAGAGAGCAAAGCCTGAGCTGCCTTCTCTACCATCCTATAGTAACTTCAAACAGCACTCTTGACAAGGACGGGCTTTCTCCTCATCTCGTTCTGCATGGTCAATGCTTTGAGTTACTCTGCAGCAGTCAGTGATAGAGGAAAACTTGGAGCATTGGCAGAAAACGATGCCCTGACGTTTCCTCCAGGAGAAACAAAGAGAACAGGACAAACAGGGCAAAATAAACCTTTCCCTGAATCCAGCCTCTCATTTTGATCCTGGCTTTGTGTTCCCTTCTCCACACCCATCCCCAGGCTGAGTTTGCATTTGCATAAACGCTGGGAATAAGGGCCCCTCCAAGTGCCCATTCACATGCAAACCAGGGCATTCACTCTCGTTCCACAAGTGTTTGCCCTCTGTTTACAAGGCTTCAGTATCAAAATCACTCAGCAGAAAGAACACCATGAGCTCCAGCTGGTGTGGATACCCATCAGCCAGGCTCTCCAGCCCCAACAAAGTCAAAGCAGGAACAGAGAATCAGACTCAGGGGATCGAAAGGACCTGAAAAGATCACCCAGTCCAGTCCCCCTGCCACAGCAG
>VZRI01005088.1:154475-173609 GCA_013397515.1 Upupa epops | reverse complement strand
GATTCTAAGCCCCATCCCTAGAACCATCCCATTCCGGCTGGATGGGGCTCTAAGCAACCTGCTCTAACTGAAGATGTCCCCGATGACTGCAAGGGGGTCGGACTAGATGACATCTGGAGGTCCTTTTCCAACACAAACCACTCCACGATTGTAAGTTCCAGGCTGTATCTCATCGTCTTCAATAGCAAACCATCAAACGTGAAACAGGAGAGTTACAGCTCCCCTCCACAAACCGGGAGGCTCTGCATACAAAACGCATTAGTCACGGATCTCACTCACAGGCTGTGAAGGTTCCTGTGGCTGTTCCAGGATGTTTTCCTCTTTAATCCTTGGCTAGGAATACCTATCAGCGATTGCACACGTGGGCTTCCTGCTTTTGCTTTCACCCTCCAGAAATATTCTGGGAAGAGAAGCAGCAATTAGCTGACTTTTGAGCTCCCTTAAATAATCTCCTTCTCAAAGGAGCTCAGAAATGCTGGGTCACATCTTGGCTCCAGCCATGACAGCACCAACACACTGACACCGATTTTACAAGCTGAATTCATCTTTTGCATCTGTTGTCTGCAAGAAAAAAAACCCAAGAGGAAGGAAGAAAGATCACAGTGTGATCAACAGCCACTCCGCACGCAGAGGGAAGCATCCCCAGCTCCGAATTACCAGCGAGGGTTTGACAACCTCTTAGGGAGAGATACTCTAAGAAATAAGCATCCACACCTCGGGCACTGAGCAGCAGACTCCTGGCACAGCACCAAGCACCCTGTGGGAGTCAGAATAACCCATCGCTCGTGCTTTGGCTGCAGTGCAGTGCACCTGCATGCCCCAGCAGCTCAGCCCTAAGACAGCGTGACTGGCTGGCACAGACAAGAGTCTGCCTGCCCCTCCACCAGTGTCAGAGAGCCAGGTTTGTGAGACACCTGGAAATAACAACTGCAGTTTACAGCAAAACTCTCACCACACGTGGAAAAGATGAGGAACAAGGGGAGCAGCTCCCTGATCAGGAAAGGCTGAGGGAGTTGGGGCTCTTCAGCTGGAAGAGGAGGAGACTGAGGGGTGAGATATAAATATGGTGAGGGTAGGATGGGGTCAGGCTCCACTCAGTGATGTCCAAAGACAGAACAAGGGGCAATGGGTGCAAAGTCAAGCAGAAGAGGTCCCACCTAAACATAAAGCAAATGTTTTTATCTGTGAGGGTGACAGAGCCCAGGCCCAGGCTGCCCAGAGAGGCTGTGGAATCGCTGCTCTGGAGTCACTCAAAACCTGTCTGCACACCTTCCTGTGGGATCAGCTCTAGGTGGCCCTGCTCCAGCAGCGGGGTTGGGCTAAATGATCTTTCGAGGTCCCTTGCAACCCCTAACACTCCAAGTCTGTGAAACGACCATGTTTTTTCCTCTCCCCCCACTCCCCAGCCTTCCTGTTCACTGGAATTCTCTTGGACTGAGGGGCTCCTTTTTCTCCAAGGGTTTCTCACTTGGAGTTGCAGGGGGCCAGTCTGCAGCACTGAACACGAGCCAGACACATCTTCTGATGGGGATTATAGTAGAGATCTAGTTTGCATTCCCTCAACTTATAGTTTGTGTTTGTATTGAGCGTAGGCTGCGTGAGGAAAGCAAGTGATTTACACAACAGACTACACGCAGCACATACAAACTGGCTCCTCTTCCTAAACAGAAGAGACCTTCTCAATGCAACAGCTTGGTGCAGAAGAGCATGCTGAGCTGAAAAGCAAATACAGCTATCTGATTAATTGATTCTGACCTCATAAATATTATACTTTGGGGGCTCTAATGGAACTTCCTGAGGGTAAATTGCATGGTTCACCTCATTCATTTATATCTCTGCCTGACAGATGTACATTATGAAATGTCACTGAATATGCTGGCGAGAAATGAGCTAGAACATTAGCATCTTGGTTCTGTTTTCCTGAAGGAACACTTTTGTTAAATGAATCCCACCCCAGTAAAAACATTATTCTCTACCATGTCTCCTTCTATTTTAATCAGTCTCCCAGAAATACATCCTGGCCTTCCAAAGAAAACACGGAGCCCTAGTAAATTAATGAAACAAGCTGCTCTTTTGTTGTTCCTGCGTCGATGGCAGAGCTATATTGTTGGAGAATATTAGGCTGTGACACGCATTTGCTAGTGTAGTAGTTGCACTAATGTTATGGTTATTATCTTTACTACCAGGCAGTGAAACCCAGTTAATTAAAATACAGTGAAGAAATTGCTCCCTTCCCCCTAACCCACACATAAATGAGATGATAAATTTGTTGTTGCAGTCAGCATCTAGGGTCCCTTGACCCCTCTGCATGTATTTAGATGTTGTTCCATTTTATTCTGGGGTTTTTATTTCATTGCCATTAGAGACTGGTAAAACTGCATAGAGAGGGCTGGGGAATAAGAGCAAACAGCTTCGACACGAGCAGTGTAATGGAATTAGATATTAGATCTAATATCAATTAGATACTGTGGTGCATGGCAATCAAAGCCCTACAAACACAGCCACCCTCCTCCCAGAAGGTGTGCACATCCCTATAACCCCTTCGTCCTCGCCCTGAGCAGCTCATGACTGCAAAGGTAACTCTGCAGAGGGATGGGGTGAGAGGAGAGAGGAGCAGGAAGGCTGAAAGAATAGCTGCTGCTTGCCTGTAGCTCTGTTCGAGCAAATGAGCCCTCTCTCTGGGGTTAAAGTTGCTGTTAACTATCCCCTGTCTGCCCACTGTTAAGACATCACTGTGGGAGAGGAAACACTTGGAAAAGCATGTAATTTATCCTTCACTAGGCACTGACAGCTACTGAAAACTCCTCACTCTGAGGGTGCTGAGGCACTGGAAGAGACTGCCCAGGGAGCTTGTGGCTACTCCATCCCTGGAAGCGTTCAAGGCCAGGGTGGATGGAGCTCTGGGCAACCAGGGCTGGTGAGAGGTGTCGCTGATGAGGACTGGATGATCTATAAAGGTCCCTCCCAACCTAAACCGGTCTGTGAATCTATAAAAGCTATCTCATCCTGCACTGTTACCTCAGGGATGGCTTCTGAAGAGCTGCACAGGGGCGTTTTGCTATCCCAAGTGTCACTCACAACCAGGAAACCATCACTACTGTCATACAGGGTGATTTCATACAGGAGGGAGGCCAGCAGAGTCAGCCAAATCAGCCACGAGTGGGCTTTGCCAAGGCTGCAAGCAGAGCTGGAAGTTACAGAACCCGAGCCTGTTACTACATCTGTGCTCTCAGCGATTTCCTCCCGGGCTCGGGCTGCAGCTGCACTGCAAAGGGACCCCACAGCCCTTTCCCTTGTGCACAAGTGCACAGGTCAGCTGTCACCGCAGCACTCTGGAGCGAGCTGATGCTTGCCAAAAGGCTAGAGGAGCAGTGCTAGATGCAAAGAGCACCACCTAGTAATGAGAGCATCAACACAGGGGTAGCATCCCCTCTGCTGCACACACACATTGCTCCTGGGAGCTGCCAGGCTCTGCTTTCAGCCTCAAGGTAGCTGCAAGGGGAGAGCAGCGTCCTTGGCAAGGATACCTGCACTCCAGGGACACGGATGCTATGAGAGAGGCTCCTCCCTGCTCCACTGGCATTGACTTTGCTTCAAAGTCAGGAGTCAGATACCATTGCAAAACAAAACCAAACCCTACAACCCAAACCACCAGGGTTACTTTGTTGTTGGGTGGATAAGAGGGGATTTTTGTTCTCTTTTTGTAAACAAACCAACCCAAACAAACAGCAGGGATGAGGAGAAACAAGTAAATTCAGCGACACTGCCTCCCTGTTCAGGCTTGAGAGTTCTTGTCCTTACTCTGCCAACAGCAAGGTGAGCCCTCATTGCAAGGTCTGCATGGCAGGGTGGTTCTTAGCATCACTGTCTATTAGAACAGGAGTGGAGGACCATTCAATCCAGGGACTGTATGCCTCCTCCTTTTCAGGCTGAAGAACCCTAACTCTCTCGGTCTGTCCCTGACAGAGAGGAGCTCCAGCCCTCTGAGCATTTTAGAAGCCTCCTCTGGACACAGTCTCACAGGTCCTCACCCTCTCTGTGATGGGAGCTCCAGAGCTGGACACAGGACTCCAGGTGAGGTCTCAGCAGGGCAGAGCTGAGAGGCAGTCATCACACCACACTCGAAACGATGCACAACATCTAGACAGCACTGACTGCATGCACAGACCATCCCGACAGGGTGAAGCATGAGCTGTCTTGGAGATGTGAAGCTCTGGGGCTGCAATCAAAGTCCACAGGGTTTTTTGTTAGGGTTTTTGCTTCTGAGGCCACTTCCTTTTATGCTGAGCGTTTCCCTGTGTGTCCTTGCAAGCAGTGGAGCTAAATACACCTCCCTAACACAGCAAGGAGAAGGAGAAGAGAGGGGAAAGAGATCAACTGGGAGCAAATTTACCACCTTTATGAAGGTAACGATAGGAATGATGATCTATTTTACCTGTACGGAGCACAACTCACTCTTCCTTTGCTGTGTTGAATTCTGATCCCTAAATATCAAGTACATCCTTTAAGAGGACAACGTGGCAGTATCTTTCCTCCTCACAGACTGGGCTTTCACTACACACAGAGCAGCTGACGCTTTTAACCCCACAGCTTCACGTTTCTTACACCCACTTGGTGTTTTATGTTCCCCACAAACCCCTCCGCTCAGCCAAGGCATCGTGAATGTGGCCTGCTGCACTCTCAGGACACAGCAGTCACAGCCACGCTACGCTGCTGCCTTAATCACAGAACCATTAGGGATCACGATTTGTTCAGCTTCCCTTTGCTTTCCTCAGAAATCAGCTGCTTGGTCCCTCAGAGGACAAGAGAAGCCCCACAACAGGAGCACCCTCACACGTGGCACTGATTTACCCAGCGATGCTCAAGACACAGCAGCCCCCAACAGCATCACCCAGCTCTCTGTGTTGAGCAGCCCAACAGACATCAGCCACAGGCTTCTCTCTGCACAACCCATGTTCTTTAAAAATGGAAGATCAATAACCCTGGGCTGTCTTTTACCTTTAAAAGCCCTGAAATGCACTGCAGTCTCTTTTGTTCTCAAGCTGCCAGCTGCACCAGTATCTTAGCTCCTTCTAACGATCAAGAAACACCCCGTGGAGGGTATCTGCTGAGTGGTTTCTTGTCTGGTTTGGGTGATTCAGTAACTGCCCAGAGCAGCTCAGCAGTACAGTAACTTCTGGCCAGTTCAACACGCACATCTTTAGAGAGAAAGCCAAGGGGAGCAGAGATGAGAACACACAGAATCCCAGAACAATCCTGGCTGGAAAGGAGCTCCCAGATCCCTAGTCCAACCATCCCCACTCCAACAGAACCCCTCAGTCCCTGAGAGACTGACAGACACAGCCTGACCCCCTCCCTGCTGCCCCTCAAGCAGGGTGGGAAGCACCATGGCTACAGGGTTCTTCAACACCTCCAGGCACGGGGACTCCACCACCTCCCTGGGAAGGCCCTGCCAGTGCCCAACCACTCTGGCTGCAGAGAATCTCTGCCTCAGATCCAGTCTACCCCTCCCCTGCCTCAACTGCAGAGCAGTGCCCCTGCTGATGTCAGCAGGCATCAAGGAGAAGAGGCCAACCTCCCTTCAGGAAGTTATAGAGGGCAAGGAGGTCCCCCCTCAGCCTCCTCTTCCCCAAATACATATCAGGGGACAAAAGCAGTAAGAAAAAGGAGCTTGAGAACACACATGGACAGACCTGAGTGAGCAGCAACGATGCTGTGACCCTGGCAGTGCTCTGCAGACACACCAGCAGAACCTGGGAAGCAGCAACGTCTGCAGAGCTTTACCCATGAAGAAGTGAAGTGTGCCTGACATGAGAGAGTGACTGCTGGGACAGTGCCTCCACCTCCTCCCCAGGCAGCCTGCTCTAAGGCCTCCCCACTCTTTCTGGAAAGAAACGTTGCCCAATATCCAGTCTGAGCCTCCCACCGACACCGGTTCCTCTTGTCTTTAAGTCATCTTAGGCAACAGCCTGCACTATGGCCCTTGAAGACCCCTTCCACCACAGTGTGTGTGACTATACAAGAAGGGATGCTGGAAGCAGGACACGGTGGAGATGTTTGCCCCAAAGGGCAGAGAGAGAAAGGAGAGGGCTACAGTGCACTCTGTCTGTGCCAAGAGGGCACGAGAAGGGATCGGGTCGTTCCCCAGGTAAAGATTGCATCCAAGAGATGAGGGGAACGATCTCAGCTGCTCCTGTTAACATCTGTGCACAGAAAGTCCCTGGGCAAAGCAGAGGGCCAGCAGTCAACGTTCTGCTTTGTGAATCTTAAGCCACAACAGATGGAAAAGCACCGGTCTTACCAGTGGGGAAAGCAACTGGGGAGACCCCATGAGCACTGCTCATCATCCCAGAGCCACCAGGCAGCTCCCAGCTTCAGAACAGACCCCCTAATTGGAAAAGCACCAAACAAACCCAAACCAGACAGTCAGACCCTGCCTTTGATTTCCTCATTTCAATTTGCATCTCCCGACAGCAAGGGAATTAAAAGGAGAGGGGCAAAGGCTGCAGAAGAGATTTGCATAAGTTACAGCACAGCAGAGCTGCGTGCTGGGCTTCAAAGTGGCCACCTCCAACACGGGCTCTCCTCCCCAGCTCTCTCTCTTTTTCTTTAAACCGTTTTCCCCCCTTAATGATCCGCTTCCCGGCCTCTCTGCAGAGTTCCATGGGAAAATGCTGCCATCCAGTGGCATTCCCACTGCCAGCGGGACTAGGAGCTGGGGGGGGTTCCACAGAGTACAGGCTCTATATGCGCACAGCAGGGGCAGCAAAGGGGATCCAGGAGCTGGGAGTTATAAAGACCTGGCCTTTCCCTGCCAGATGCAACTTGAAATCAAGGATGCAGTGACTCTGAGCATCCTGCAGCGAGCCTGAGCATCCTGCAGTGACTCTGAGCACCCTGCAGCACACACTGGTTATTTATTAGCTGAACCCAGTTCAGTCACTGGAGAACAGCCCCTCTGTAACTCCCACATTACAAACATCCTGGTTTGGTTTGTCCCCAGCACTATCTAAACAGAAAAAAAGGGAGATAAACAGACTAAAGCCCCCAATAGCTAATTTTATGAAGGTCTTTGGAAAGGTGAAAGCATGAAAATGCCTGCTGTTGGGGAAGAGAAGCATTTCAAGCTTTTCCTCATTTACTGCACTGAGCTCACAGGGCAGGAATTCCCAGCTTCTCAGACTGGGAGGAATGGAATCTGAAAGAAATGGAGTCTGCTTTCACATTATCAGAGCATTTAACAGTCTTCAGTGAGGACTTCTTTAGGTTACAGGTTGAAATCATTCACCTGAGTTTTCAGAATCCATTAAGGTCTTGAGAACCTTTCCATCACTTCAGAAACTGCTTGGAAATATCTGTTGTGGGTCAAGACACCACGTGTGTAACCAAGCAGTCACACTGCTCATGCTGCTGTCTCTGAAAAGGGATGACAGGAAGAGCCACAAAGATGATGAAGGGAGGGGAGCAGAGCATCTCTCTGATGAGGAAAGGCTGGAGGTGCTGCAGAACCCTGTAGCCATGGTGCTTCCCACCCTGCTTGAGTGGCAGCAGGGAGGGGGTCAGGTTGTTGTCAGTCTCTCAGGGACTGAGGTTTTTTGTTGGGGATCTGGGAGGTCCTTTCCAGCCAGGATTATCCCGTGATGTGATACAGGGATGAACATTCCACACACGACAACCCTCATGGACGGCTACCACCCCATTGACCTTCTCAGTTAAACCCACTGCTGCCCATCCCCTACTCCTTGGGGCTGCAATAGTCTTTCTGCTGTTCTGCCCTCACAAAACGTTCTCTCTCCTTGTCAGCCCCTGGCTCCCTTGGCTAAACAGTTGGCAGAATCCTTTCTCACCCCTGCTTACTGGGTGTCGACTCTGTGACTAGACAGGACTTGCCACTTCCCAGCAGTGTCGTTGTGGTATGTTTTAAAAGGATGAACAACTATCAAAACATGAGAACACTCTCCTTTGGGCCCATCCACAGCCATTAAAACCCAGCAAAGGCAGACTGGCATCCCCCAGGAAAGCTTTTTCCCCTAACATTTATTTACGTTAACGCATCCCTTTACCGTTAGCTGCTGCTCCAGTCCCTCTCTGCTAATTTTACAAGAGACAGAAGACCCAGACTGTTCAACTCTCCCGCTTACTCTGTCCTTTATCCGCAACAGGTCACCTCTTCCCACGGTCATCATTAAGCCCATTACAGCCCAATTTAATCATAAAGGGTTCAACAAAGCACTCGAAGCCAAATCTCACAGTCAACACGTCTGAGAGGATCACATCATAGATCAGGAGAATAGAAGCTTCCAATTTCCCATCAATAAGACTGAGTAAATTATTTTCAAGTAGCCTAATTACTATGTAATAACTCAACCAAGACCTCTTCTCAACTCCATCTCTCGCTCATTTCGTGCGCGCGTCCTCGGCGGCAGCAACATCCATTTATCTGCCTCGTTTAGAATGAGGCTAATGAGTTTAATTGTTGGTTTCCAAAATTCTTTCTGAAAAGTAATGAAGGAAAAACAACTGTTGCATCAGTCAGGAGAAAAAAAAAAGCCACTGTCAGGGCACTGCACTGCGCTGCCTGCAGGGCTGCTTCCACAAAGTTAGAGGCTAAAGATGAACGAGGGGTAAAACACGGCCAATTCTCCTCTTGAAAATTAATCAACATCTCCTCTCTTGGCATGCAATCAATCCGTGTGCTCCACGGGATGAGGCTGAACAGGGCCAAGGGCAGGGTCCTATGCTTTGGCCACAAGAACCCCCTGTAGCTACAGACTGGGGGGTGAGTGGGGGTGAGTGGCTGGAGAGCAGCCTGGCACAGAGGGACCTGGCAGCACTGGGTGACAACATCACCCCAGCAGCCAGACCAGGGCACTCAGGGCCACAGCCAGGCTGTCCTTCAACACCTCCAGACACAGGGACTCCCCCACTGCCCTGGGCAGTCCAGTCCCCAGCGCCATTGCTCCTCTGCACCTCCAATCTCATTCTTGAGCCGAGGGGCTCAGAACCGACCCCAGTACTCAAAGGGAGGCCTCCCCAGTGCCCAGTGCAGGGGGAGAAATGCATCTCAGAGTTGATATTTAAAGGAATGTTAGCTTATGGCAGTATTGATTTCGGGTTTAGAACGTGAAGACAGGGTATGGTAGCACCTGCAGCACCTGCCTGCCACCACGACTCAGGGCAGCCACATGAGAAAGCAAGAGATCTGTGTCAGTCCTGACCTTAAACCCCCTGGAAAGGCCAGTAAGGGACTCTATTTTGATAGCCCTTATCCTGCTATTCCAACTGGAGCTCGTGAACTAAACTGGAGGAGATCTCCACACACTGCCCATAGAGAGCCCGGGATGAAGCGTAAGGCAGTCAGCCACTGGGATAGTTTAAAATTAGCTCTGCCAAAGCCGACAGCCCTGTCTAGCAGCTCCTGAGAGGCAAGGATGTGCATCTCATCCGCACCTGCAGAAAATGAAGTGGCTGTTGCTGCACTGATGGTTAACTCTACCAATACTGGAGCGATTCCAAACCCCTGAGAACCCATTAAGTCTTTGGAAACCAGGTGCTTTTTTTATCCACTGCTGCCAAGATCCTGCTCTTCCTGCACGAGGGAAGCTTAACCTCTTCATGTTGGCTGCAGGCAGTACTTCCCAAACCACAGGTGGTCAGCACAAGGAAAACACAGCCTGGAGATTTGTCAGCATCAGGATGAAGATGAAGGTTCTCCAGTTTGCCATGAATCAGCTGAGAAACCACTGCAGCGAGTCCTCTCACACTGATTAGAGGGTTTCTCTATCTCCCATACAACAAGCCTCCTCGGGTTGCTGGTATCAAAATGCACTTGTTCTGTCTAGAAACTGCAGTGGTCGCTGTATGGGAAGAAACTTGGCCAGACTTGAAGTAGCTGGCAAATAATTGGCAGGCAGAGGGACCCTCTATGCCATGCTTTTGCTTAACAGCCCCGTAATCCACACCTCTGTTTTATAGAATCATTGAATCCTCATGGCTGGAGAGGACCTGCAGGATCACCAAGTCCAGCCCTCATCCCAACAGCTCCCCAACCCCAACAGCTCCCCCACCGTTGACCATGGCCTCAAGTTTAAAAGGTGAGCAGTTAGAGCACATCCGCAGGGATGGGGACTCCACCACCTCCCTGGGCAGCCTGTTCCACTCTCTCTCAGGAAAGAACTTGTTCCTAAGATCCAGTCAAAACCTCCCTGACACAGCTTGAAGCCATCTCTCACCACAGAAGCAGCCACTTGCTTCTTCCTGAGTAAGAACTGCCTTCCTACAGTCGCTGCAGGAAAGCCTTGGGTATTTTTAGCACACACACAGACTACCCTATTAACTAAACATTGGCTCATGATTTGCTCCCCATAGACAGACCGACTGCAAAAGCCACTCTCCCTGCTACGGTACTTGCCCCATCAGGACTGCCATGAACTGTCCTGCGTGGTTAATCATGCCCTGTGTGTGTTGGACATCTCTTTGTTTGATAGTCCCAGCGTACTTATCTCAGCCTGTAATCTGCTCGTGTCAGGCTGTAACCCAGCAGCAGACAGTCTGCCTCTCCAAAACACTGCTTCATTTCCAAAGAACTGGCAGGTTTCCTTGTTTAGTTTTTATCTGAAGCTTCTAAGAGGACTTATTCTGCCCTTCCTTGCACCATTCACAGAATCACAGAAGGACTGAGGCTGGCAAAGCCCTCTGAGCTCCTCCAGCCCAGCCCAGCCCCTAACATCACCCCAGCAGCCAGAGCAGGGCACTCAGGGCCACAGCCAGGCTGTCCTTCAACACCTCCAGACACGGGGACTCCCCCACTGCCCTGGGCAGTCCAGTCCAGGCTCTGAGCGCCCTTTCCCTGAGGAAGGGCTTCCTAACAGCCAACCTAACCCTCCCCTGGCAGCTTCAGGCTCTGCCCTCTCATCCTGGTGCTGGTTGCCTGGAAGAAGGGCTCAAACCCCACTTGACTGCAACCTCCCTTCAGGCACTCACCTCTCAGCAGCATCAGACCATTTTTCTTCTTTAGAGCCCAGAAGATCCCTCTTTTTCCCCTTTTCCCCCTCTTTTTCCCCTTTTCCAATGAATTAGTTGAAGCACTCAATCTGCCTCTATTCCACCATCTGGCAAAGCAGTCTGATCACCCAATTAGTTGGTTACAAAGACCCTAGCAACAACAGCAGCTACCCACCTTTCATCTCAGCTTTGGGGGGAGAAAGGAATGCTAGCCAGACTCCACTTTCCAACTTAACCTGGGGAGAAAAACACTACGAGTGATGTTTGATCTGGCTGTGCAACCCAAACCAAAAGCAGCTCAGAGGGGGGAGTTCAGTCTTGGCTACTGGTTGATTACTTGGGGTTGATGGTTGGAATTGATTTGGAGTCTTCTCTAAAAGGCTTTCTGCACAGCCCTTTCCACCTCCTGCTCCAGTGCTGTGGAAGGCAAAAGCCACAGCTGTCAAGTAAGTACCAGTTCACTGCCTCAGCCAGGACAGGAGATGGCCAGTACCGACTGTGAAATGGAAAAGCCCTTGAGCGTGACCCGAGTCATCCCCTGCTCTGAGAGCACCCGGCACACACAGAAACACTCTGTTCCACTCCACACCGCATGTTTCCAGTGAAGCACCCTCCAAACACTCCCAAGCAGCTTGTTTTCAGTGTCTCACCGGGCTCAAGTTCTCTCCTCCTCTCAGGACTAAACCCAAATGCACCCTTTCCTACTATATTCAAGTAAATTGACCTCAGTTCTCCCAGCGATGGAGAGGAAGACTGGGCATTTTGTCCTGATACCTGCTGTACGGTGGGCAGTCATGACCCATCTATCTGGCTGTCTCTCCAAGTCCATCGGCTCTTTTCTTGGTATTGATGATCCAGGAAGGTATCTGAGAGCTCACAGCCATGCAGAGCAAAGTGCATCTGGGCAAGAACAGCCCTGGGTACCAGTACAGGGAGGGGACTGATCAGCAGGAGAGAAGCAGAGGAAAAAGGGACCTGGGGGTCCTAGTGGACAACAGCCAGCAATGAGCCCTGGTGGCCAAGAAAGCCGGTGGCATCCTGGGGAGGATTAGAAGGAGGGTGCTTAGGAGATCAAGAGAGGTTCTCCCCCCTTTTTACTCTGCCCTGGAGAAGCCACATCTGGAATCTTGCATCCAGTTCTGGGCCCCTCAGTTCCAGAAGGACACAGAGCTGATGGAGAGAGTCCAGGGCAGAGCCACAGAGATGAAGGGAGGGGAGCATCTCCCTGCTGAGGAGAGGCTGAGGGAGCTGGGAAAAAAGGAGCCTGAGGGGGGAACCCCATGACTGTTGATCAAACAGAAAGCATGAGGGTCAGGAGGAAGGAGCCAGGCTCTGTTCAGGGGAACCCAATCCTAGGACAAAGGGCGCCGGGTGTCAGCTAGAGCAGAGGAGGTACCACATCAAGAGAAGAGACTTCTTCCCAGAGAGGGTACCAGAGCCCTGGAAGGGGCTGCTCAGGGCGGTTGTGGAGTCTCCTTCTCTGGAGACATTTAAACCCACCTGGGCTGTTCCTGTGTGACTGAATCTAGGTGACCCTGCTGTGGCAGGGGGATTGGACTGGATGATCTTTTGAGGCCCCTTCCAGTCCCTAAACACTCTAATCCCATGAAAGTGCCCTTTCCTGAGGCAGAGCAGTCACACAGACCACCTTCCTTGGGTTTTCTCCCGAGCATCATTTCTCTGATCATCTCTTGAGCACCACATCTTAATACAGCAAATCTGAGATGGAGTTAGCACCATCCTCTCCCTCCCCCTCCACCTTAGGGAGAAGCCCTGCAAAACTGAACAAGGAGGTAACTAATCACATTTTACAGCAAGGCAAGATTTCCAGAGAGGTTATCCCTATCACCACAACATAAACACGAGTAACTCTACCAAAGACAATGAGCTTCCACTGGGATAAGAGCATTAATCAAGACTTAAGAGTTCCACACCAAATCCATTCCTTTCATGAGATCGTTAGAGTCATTTCACAGAAGAGATAAGTTCCTGCGCTCAGTTGAATGAAATAACCTCTCGTGAAGGCTTCCCATTGAATCTCTAAGAACTTTTCCTGTAGCAGAGAACGATATTGTCTCAGGAAGGCACAATGGAACAGCATCTCTACAATGGCCCTTTGTCTGAGCACTTACGGCTCACAAAGGCAGTTAGAGGGAGCCCGTTCTACCGAGGCTGTGCAGCACTTCCAGAGAGGGGAGGCAAGAGGTGCTGTCACTGGCAGCATTTCCTCCCCGTGCAACAAGAAACTCCTTTAACTTCAAAATGGAAGTGGAGAAGTTGCCCGTGACCACATGACTGGATGATTCGATTGACCGCAGAGGACAGACAGCTGCTCCTCTCGTTACAACAGAGCCACCGCTGGAATTGAGGCCATTCCTGCAGAGGCTGGGCAGGGAGATTCCTCAACCCAGGGGGCACAGAGGGTTGGGAGCCTTTGTTTAAAACCCCGCAGGAGAAAGAAAATTCATTCCTGCCGATCGGTCTGGAGAGCAGGGAGAGCAGGATCCTTTCATCAGTAGGCGGTTTGACCTCCAGCGTGGTTTTCCTATGGCACAGTTCAAACGAAACACACTATTTCAGGCAGCGCAGCAGCTCCAGCAGGTAAAACGAAAGGAGATGGCAGACCAAGAAGTAGCTGAGGAACTGTCGATCATAATGAATGAAATGAGAATTCCGCTCGGTTTAGCGAGCTCCCCCAGGAGCTGCAAAGTTCCATCCGAATGGAGCAGGCGATAGCAGCACTTCACTTCGTTTGCTCGTGTCTGGTCTCAATTTTACAAAGGGATCTAGTTTAAACACCTGGAATAATTGCAGTCAGATGGTTCCTAAATGAAATGCCACGGAACACAGTGGAGAAGCAGCACAGCCCTCGGCGCAGGAAAGCCGCCTTGTTTCAAAACAAGACGTGGTGGTTGAAGAGCTGCGGGTATGCTCGAAGGAAGGGTAGTGGGGAAGAAAGGATAGTGGGGAAGGCTCATTGGAATCACTCTTCCCCCCTTCTTTTCCTAAAAATAAAAGCTGTGTATGATTTGCCTTAGAATGCCAGTAAATGGCCTCTTCTCCCCCCAGCTGAAATAGAATTTAGAGTGGGCTCTGTTAGAAGGGACCTGGAAGATCATCTAGTATTTACATCACTCAAACCCTCTGTCTCTGAGGACGTGATGATGCGCTCTTGAGGAGTCTGATGTAGAGGTGACTCTGGCACAGCTGGGTTATTGGTTGGACTTGAGGATCTCAAGAGTCTTTTCCAACCTGCATGGTTCTGTGCTGGATCGATAACACCGATACAGCAGGAGACTCCGATTACTTCCCCTTTGACACTGAGAGTCCTGTGAAACACACAGAGTTCTAATCCTCATGTTTGGAATTACCATACGAAAGCGTTCTGCTTGTAACAGTGATAAACAAACTGCTGCTTTAAAACAGAGTGAGAGTGTATATATTTACATGCACAAGCTTGCTGGTGCAATACAAACACCCCTGCATCATAAACACACACACACTCTGCCTCCTCCTCCAGCAAGGAAACTCTCTGGGCATTGACCTCCCCACAGGATCACGGATGTCTGGGGTTGGGAGGGAACTCAGAGCATCAAATCCAACCCTCCTGCCAGAGGAGAACCCAAACTAAGGCAGGTCACTCAAAGGCATCCAGACAGGGCTGGGGAGTCTCCAGATAAGGACACTTGACAACCTCTCTGGGCAGCCTGTTCTAGGGCTCTGCAACCCCTCTCAGGGGCCAGTTCTTCCTCCTGTTGAGGTGGAACAGACTGTGCTCTAGCTGGAATCTATTGCCCCTCCTCATATCCCAGGGCACAAGTGAAAAGAGGCTGTCAGTGCCTTCTTGACACCCAGTCCTCATGGATCTATAGACAGTAATGAGATCTCCTCTCTGTCTTCTCCTCTCCAGACTAAAAAGCCCCAGGTTTCTCAGCCTTTCCTCATAATGCAGCTGTTCCAGACACTTCATCATCATAGTCCTCCACTGGACTCTCTCAAAATAGATCTCTGTCTCTCTTGAAATGGGAAGCCCAGAACTAGATGCAATAATCCCGGTGAGGTCTCACTAGGGCAGAGCAGAGGGGGAGGAGAACCTCCCTCCATCTGCTGAACTTACTCTTCTTGAGGCACCCCAGGATATCGTGACCTCCTTGGCCACAATAGCACAGTGCTGTCCCATGGAGCAGTTGCTCCCCTCTTTGTCCTCAAAGAGGCAGAGTGATGTGAAGAGTTGTAGTGAAGGCTACAGCTGAGGATTCAGTCTGTTCAGATGGATGTGTGAAGTGAAATTAAAGATCACCATTAAACCATGGGTTTTTAACCCAACTTCTGCTAACTTAGCTAAATCTTACTAGTTCTGCTTCTAGGGTAGGCTCGCTGACAGTCATCTCAATGAGAGACTCATCCAGCTCTTCATCCTCTAGCTGGCTCACACAACAGCGTGCAGCACTCCAAAGCTGTAATTAATGGCCATGTGGAGCTGCCCGAGTCACCACCTCCCAACAAGTCACAACCAGGACAGGTGTAAGCACAGCAGTCAGGTCACACAGAGCGGTTGTCATCAGGTCCTCCTCACCAGGCCCTGCAGGAATGCATTTTGCATCTTCCACCTTGTCGAAAATCTGCTGCCAGAGGGTTACAGACAGTTTGGTGAATCGATGTTACTGGCATCACTCTGTGTACCCTTCCAGCTCCAAGTAGTTGTGCTGCCAGCACACACGCAGCACTGCCAGCTCCAGAACAGCTTTTCCCTGGGCAGTGGAGCAGAGAAGCAGGATATCCATGAGGGAATTATTTTGAAATCGAGGCAATTGTGCCCTTTACAGCAGGACTCAAAGTGCAGCCCTCAGCCAGCTGGTTTGGTACTCATACACCCCCACCATAACCATCACCGGATCCATTCACTGGTGGAAGGCTGCTGACCCCTTTTAGGGGCAAACCTCAAACTCCCCAATTCCAAAGCACAAAGCAGACCTTCAGATTTCACACAGGCAATCACTGCTCTAGTGAGGGGATTCCCCTCTGGCACCTTTAGCATCCTTCGCTTTTTCTAGTAGTCATCTTTTCCCATCTCAGAGAATCACAGAGTGATTGGGCTAGGAAGGCCCTCCGAGCTCATCCAGCCCAGGACCCAACATAGAATCACTAGGGATTGGAAGGGACCTCAAAAGATCATCCAGTCCAATCCCCCTGCCACAGCAGGATCACCCAGTCCAAGTCACACAAGAATATATCCAGGTGGGTCTGGAACCTCTCCAGAGATGGAGACTCCACAGCCCCCCTGGGCAGTCTGTTCCAAGCAAAGGCACAATAATTCAGATGAAGCTAGAGAAACATTCTGTGTCCTCACCAAGTGACCACCTTCTTACTTTAGAAAGGTTGTCTGAGTATCTTTGATCGCTCCTCATGAGCAGAAAGGGCCAAATCCCTCATCTGAGCATCACCGAGGTGCTGAGAAGCGAATGAGATCAATCCCAGAACCACTGGATCACCAGGAGGTTTGATTTAATTCCTCATGATGCCCTTCATGCTGCCTGCAAGGCTCTGTCAAATCCAGACGTACTTTGCACAAGAGGAGAGCTATGCTCATCCTGTGCAAAGGCAGCATTGAGTTCCTGTCATTTTCTACCCCCTCTACCCCAGCCCAACAGATTATTTCCTCCCCACTTTGTCCTACGGGCTTAGCTCAGCTACCAATTAATTTCCTGTGGAAGGTGACGTTAGAAAGTCACCGGTTCATGCAAAACCTCAAATCCCAATCCCAAACGTTCACTAGCAATTAAAACAGGTTGCAGAAGAGTGCTGGAGAAGATGCAACCGCAAACACCGAGAGCATCTGACTCTGGGAGATAACCACGTGCAGCAGCAGCAGCAGCTCTAAAACCAGGACAGGAATTACCGCACTGAAACCCTTAATAAAACACTACTCTAATCAAAGTCTCAACATCCTACACAGAGGAAGTCTTTCCTCATTGCTGTGGTGATGAACTGATACCATGAAGCTGGAAATCTAATTACACTGGCTTGTAACTGTGACCACAGAATAGAATTAGAGATAGCAGCAGGCACAGTAATCAGGCAGCTGTTCTTAAAAAGAGTCTCCGTACTTGACTGGAGGTGCTGCGATAGAAGAGAGCTCGAAATTTAACCATTGAATGGAGGAACAAGGGGAGGAGAGACAGCTTGAGGAACAGTCCAGGAGCTTGTTCCCTGGACTTGCTCCCTGGCAGTGTTCAAGACCAGATTGGCTGCAGCCTTGAGCACCCTGGCCTGGTGGGGGCTGTCCCTGCTCCTGGCAGGGGGGTTGGAACTGGGTGATCTTGAAGGTCCTTCCAACCTGACCCAGCNAGTGCTGGAGAAGATGCAACCGCAAACACCGAGAGCATCTGACTCTGGGAGATAACCACGTGCAGCAGCAGCAGCAGCTCTAAAACCAGGACAGGAATTACCGCACTGAAACCCTTAATAAAACACTACTCTAATCAAAGTCTCAACATCCTACACAGAGGAAGTCTTTCCTCATTGCTGTGGTGGTGAACTGATACCATGAAGCTGGAAATCTAATTACACTGGCTTGTAACTGTGACCACAGAATAGAATTAGAGATAGCAGCAGGCACAGTAATCAGGCAGCTGTTCTTAAAAAGAGTCTCCGTACTTGACTGGAGGTGCTGCGATAGAAGAGAGCTCGAAATTTAACCATTGAATGGAGGAACAAGGGGAGGAGAGACAGCTTGAGGAACAGTCCAGGAGCTTGTTCCCTGGACTTGCTCCCTGGCAGTGTTCAAGACCAGATTGGCTGCAGCCTTGAGCACCCTGGCCTGGTGGGGGCTGTCCCTGCTCCTGGCAGGGGGGTTGGAACTGGGTGATCTTGAAGGTCCTTCCAACCTGACCCAGTCTAGGAATCCATGATTCCCAAGGTTAGGCTACTCTGGGAATTGCCCTAACTCCTACTGCAGGATTTTCTGTACTTAGGTAGAAATTACCACACTGATGCAGAGGTATAATCATCACTGCCCCCTTAGAGGCACAGAAGTCAAAGCTATTACTCCAAATGGATTAATGTGAAGTCTATACTCTATAGTATTTCAATAGCTCACTCCTCAGTTTTAATTAACACCAGCCAGAGGTCAATTATGGCCAAGCAGACTGTGTTCTGTGCCTGCTATTTATTTGCAGTTTAGAAAGAGTAGAGCTGAGAAAACTCTAGCCCATGTGAACAACTTGGTATTAAAAACCAAGATCATGTTCTCCAGAAGAGAAAGGCATCCACTGATTAATGGGCTGGAGTTAATTTGCCCTCTCTATTGCAGATCTCATTTTACTTTTCTGGGAACCACTCACTTCTTTCCACAGAAAACACAGAAAAAGATGAAGAAAAAGAGCAAGAAGAGCAGCTCATGCTGCATCGGATTGTGTATGGTAGGATACCCTGAACACAGCTGGCNTTGAGGAACAGTCCAGGAGCTTGCATGGAAAAGAGAGTGAAAATACAGGGCTCAGTTTGTTAACACCCAGCACTGATGTTAGCTTTTCAGATCCGATGGAAAGGGGAAGTATGAGGATGACTTTCTCAGTTGCACTTGGAAGAAGAAAGCTTAAGACAACATGAATTTGGCTGAGGACACTGTGAGGCAACCTAGTGACAATAAAAGAGTCCCCAGAGAGAACGTGAGGGAGAAAAGGAGAGTTAAAAGGAAACCATGGCAAAACAAAGGCAAGGAAGAGGAGGTTACTCCCGCTCTTGCCTTTCAGACAGCTCAGAAACACCATCAGCTCTTCACCCTCAGAAGCGTGTTAGACTATTTCCTAACAAAACAAAAGACACTGCTGTACAAGCAGCAGAGAGACAGTGACAGCACTAACAGAGCCCCCAGGGCAGCAGTAGCAGCCTTAGCGCCTGCTCATCATCTCTCCTCACCAGCCACCATGCAACAGGACCAAAGAAGAAAACATCTTGCTTCTCCTGGGCAGATGAATCCTTTAATCCATGGTTTACCCATCCTTTCATTTCACTGTCTGGTTATCATAGAATCCCAACAGCTGAAAAAGACCTCCAGCATCACCAAGTCCACCCTCACCCCAACAGCTCCCCAACCCCCAGACCATGGCCGCAAGTGCTCTAGCTACT
>VZRI01005088.1:134329-148415 GCA_013397515.1 Upupa epops | reverse complement strand
CAGCCTCGTTGCTCCTCTGCACCCACTCCAGCCCCTCCATCTCTTTCTTGAAGCAAGGGGCCCAGAACTGCCCCCAGGACTCAAGGGGAGACCTCATATGACACAGGGACTGCAGTCATCCTGCCATAAGACCAAAGCTCTGTAGTGACAGACACGCAATCCAGTGCCACCAGCCATAAACACAAACTGGCTGCTCTGTCCATGTTTGCAGACCTCACTCCCCAAGGAAAGGCTACAGTGGCTGAAGAGGCAGCTGCCTTCCAGCAGCAGAGCTTTTTGATTTGGTCAAGCACTGTACTCAGCACCCGTATGAACATGGTAAAGGTTTATAACCCTCGTTAAGGGTCTAACCCCTGGTCATGCTTTAATGTGAGACACAAACACCCCTGCCTCCCCCTTCCAGCCCAGCAGCATCAGCTGGGTGACTCAATCACCACCGAACTGAGTTTCGCCTCCCAACAGCAAGCAGAGAGCAAAGCTACTGCCTGCAGTCATTCCAGTTAACACCAAGGAGTACCTGTGAGATTAGCCAGGCAGTTGCCAAGTTGCACCTTCCCCCAGCCAGCAGCACCTACCCCCTTGCATCTCTTGACACCCCTCAGAGCCAGGGCGCTGATGAAGTGCTGGCAGCTCGTGAGCAAACCAAAGATTATCTTCTCAGTTCAGATGCTTGTGATGAGCAGTTGTGTTTTGGAGAGCGTTCAAGCACATAAATAACAGCTAAGTGCTTTTTTAACCCAGGGCCCTGCCTCAGGAGTTACTGAGGGAATGATCGCCAAGGGGAGTGTTGAGCCCACGAGAGGAGTTTTTGCCCTTCACAGAGCATTTTAAGTTGGGAGAGTTTAAAACAAAGCTTCTGGAGAGACAGCCCTGCCACAAGAACAAGGCATGAACAGAAGGACCTGCTAACACCACTAAGTAGCTAGTATCAGAGAATCTTCATGGATGGAAAGGACCTCCAGCATCACCAAGTCCAGCCCTCATCCCAACAGCTCCCCAACCCCTAGACCATGGCCTCAAGGGCTCTAGCTACTTGGTTTTTAAACCCCTCCAGGGATGGGGACTCCAGCACCTCCCTGGGCAGCCTGGTCCGGTGCCCAACCACTCTCTCAGCAAAGAGCTTCCTCCTTGGATCCAGTCTAACCCTCCCCTGATGCAGCTTGAGGCCATTTCCCTCATCCTAGCATTAGGAATTTAGGAGAAAAGACCAGCAGCAGCCTCACTACAACCTCCTCTCAGGGAGCTGTAGAGAGCACTAAGGTCTCCTCTCAGCCTCCTCTTCTCTAGGCTAAATAACCCCAGTTCCCTCAGCTGCTCCTCATCGGTCATGTGTTCTACACCTCTCCCCAGCCTCATTGCCCTTCTCTGTCCCCGCTCCAGCCCCTCACAGCCCTTCTGATACTGTGGCACCCAATATTGACTGCTTTTGGGATGACTCTCCAGCTGGATCCACTGCAGCCTCTTCAACAGAGCTGCTGTACTCCGTGTTGGGATGAAACTGAAGTGACACCGTGTGCCCAGTCATTCCAGGCCAGCACTGGACGTAGGAGGCAGCTGCAGACACTTGAACTTTTCAAGCTGTAGCTCAACTCATCTGCAGTACAACTGAGTAGCTACCCTAAAGCTGTTCAGAAGCTGATCTTTCACTGCTAACATCAATGTCATTATCCAATTTTTCCATTAGTCCTCAATAGGGCAGGGAAAAACAGCTGCAGCAGAAGAAATCTCTGTATGGAGCGAGCATCACACTTGTGAGAGACAGAACATGAGGGGAAATTCAGTCGCTTTTTATTGTGGCCAGCACTCAAAGGAGCTGCTAGACCCTGCAGGCAGAAGATCCTACCCCACTCCAGACCATTTACTAAGGCTCCTTTAGAAGGGGTTATCAGCCAACAGGATTTTAACTTCATCAACCAAAAATCAAGAGCAATCTCAGTCTTTCATTTTAGAGAAAAAGGTGCTGAACTTAAAGGGTCACAAGGAGTCCTGGTACCAGCAAGGGTCCTCAAGGTCTCCCTTCAAAAGATGTGGTCGTGGTGTCTGCTAACTGTCCCTGAGCTCAGCGTGGAGCTCACTGCCTTGCTGTCATCCTCATTTGGCCCCGTGAGCAAGGACAAAGCAGGGGAAGAAACCGTGTCGGAGCCACCTGCCGAAGCCTTGTGCCACTCGCTCTGTGCCAGCCCACGAGGGCAGAAGCGTCAGGCGTGGATCAGACAGATGTGAGGCAGACAGAAAAGCACCTTCCTCTGACAACCTGGGCGATGACCTTCACATCCCTTGATTCATGAGCTCTCTATCTAACAGCCAAGGTGCCTGTTCACAAGAAGTCCCAGATCTCTGCTTCCATTTCTGTGCTCTGCACCAGCACAAGGAGAGAACGGGATCAAAACCATCCTGCACCTGAGGAAGGAGACCATGCAGAGAGGCAGAGCTTGAGCAGAGACAAAGCAAGGGTATCTCTAACTGGGCAGCAGTACAATAGCTAAATAGATTAAAGGATTCTGGATTACATTATGGGATGGAAGGCACAATGCATCACTGGGTGAGCTAGACAGACATATAGCACAGGCTTGAGACTCAAACACTGAAAGCTCAGGTCAGGATGAGCATTAGCAACTGAGAATCACAGAACATAACCCCCTGGAAAAGCCCTCTGAGCTCAGCCAGCCCAGCCCAGCCCAGCCCCTGACATCACCCCAGCAGCCAGACCAGGGCACTCAGGGCCACAGCCAGGCTGTCCTTCAACACCTCCAGACACTGAGACTCCCCCACTGCCCTGGGCAGTCCAGTCCAGGCTCTGAGCACCCTTTCCCTGAGGAAGGGCTTCCTAACATCCAACCTAACCCTCCCCTGGCAGCTTCAGGCCCTGCCCTATCATCCTGGTACTGGTTGCTGGGAAGAGCCTGACCCTCACTTGACTACAACCTCCCTTCAGGGAGCTGTCGAGAGGGAGAAGGTTCTCCCTGAGGCTTCTGTTTTCCAGACTAAACCCCCCCAGCTCCCTCAGCCTCTCCCCATCAGCCTTTCCCTCCAGTCCCTTCCCCAGCCTCGTTGCTCCTCTGCACCTGCTCCAGCCCTTGTTGAAGTGAGGACCCCAGCACTCGAAGAGAGGCCTCCCCAGTGCCCAGTCCAGGCTAAGGAGGACATCCCTAGTCCTGCTGGCCACACTAGTGCTGATCCAAGCCAGGATGCCATTGGCCTGTTAAGAAGAGTCTGAAAAGGCTGTAAGAGTCTTCTCCCACAGCACAAACACTGCAGATGTAGAGCGAGGGGTCCATCCTGTCAACGTGCAGCCTGACAACCTGAAATTCAAGGTGATGACCACCAATTCCCAAACCATCTTGCTGCCACAGCCCAAATTGCCTTAAAAGCAGCTTATTCTGCTCTGCCAGATGACAACCTGGAGTCGTTCAGCAAATCATCACAGCATCAAAATTAATTGGCCTCTCTATAGCTTCATCCTCAGGACCAATTTTGCCAGAGGTGGGCGATTACTTTGATCCCCCTGCGAGGATCCCAGGTGCCCTCATAAGGGCTCTGTCCTGGTGCTCAGAGTCACCAGCCAAACCCATCCTGCATCCTTCCAGCTCGGTACCAACTTGTAGTCACCAGATGGCACCAGCACAGAAACCGAGAGGCAGGGACAGCCGCTCCACTCCCGGTGGCATCAGGTAAAAGCAGCCCCTGATTTAGCTGTAAACTTGTGTTTGAAAAACCTGACTTGCAGGTTAAATTATGAGCTGAAAACCTCTGCAAAGGAAGTTGCAGTGGTTTCTGATCTTACAATAAATATTGATGAGCAACTGGAGAGGCAACCACTGAACGTTGCGGGTTTAACTACACAGAGGGAAAACAATCTCTGGCTGCACCTGCAAGGGCTCCAGCTAAATGTGGGAGCTCTGATCTGCTATGGGCAGTAAGGAGATGGTACAGTTGGCTCTGGAACACTGATTTATTAAGGAATCGTTGAATCCTCATGGCTGGAAAGGGCCTCCAGGATCACCAAGTCCACCCTCATGCCAACAGCTTCCCAACCCCTGGACTACAGACTCAAGTGTTCTAGCTACTCGGTTTTTAAACCCCTCCAGGGATGGGGACTCCATCACCCCCCTGGGCAGCCTGGTCCAGTGCCCAACCACTCTCTCAGCAAAGAACTTCTTCCTCAGATCCAGTCTAACCCTTCCCTGATGCAGCTTGAGGCCATTTCCCCTCATCCTAGCATTAGGAATTTGGGAGAAGAGACCAGCAGCAGCCTCACTACAACCTCCTTTCAGGGAGCTGTAGAGAGCACTGAGGTCTCCTCTCAACTACACAACCCCAGTTCCTTCAGCAGCAGCTCCTAGGGCTTGTTCTCCAGCCCTCTCCCTGGCTTTGCTGCCCTTCTCTGGCTGCACCCCAGCACTTTCACAAAGCAAAGATCATCCCCCCCAGCAGATCCAAAGAGACACTAGAAACAAGGGATTTATCCCTCCCTCTCCCCAACTCCTCTGTTTGGCTGCATGTTAATACACCCCTTACTATGGGTACTGCTCTGCTTTGAGCCCTTACCAGACACATTGGGATTCTCCTATTTGAGACACTGTCAGCTCTGGAAACACCAGATGCAGCTCAGCTAAGCTCTCCACAGCACAACCCCCATGTTTATGGAGCAGGTTGGAGGTGGGCTTACATTTCCATACAGGATTGCCAGCAGCTGGAGACTCCCCTAAAGCAGCAGGCACAGCCAAACCCATCCCGTCAGCATCATTTAGTACAACTCAACCCCAGAGGCATCAACTGTGTATTAGCTTTTCCTTCAGAGATCGAGAGTCAAATCACCCTTCCACTGGCCCCACATAGCACAAAGGCTTCTTAGTTAACAAAATACCCTCCCTAAAGGGCTGAGGAATAAATATGCATTGAAAATAATCAATAAATATGCATTAAAACCTAATAAATATGCATTCAAATGCCGGTGCTGTTTGGCTACAGACAGACTGACACACTGCCAGGACACCCATTAAGCTACTGACTACGGGCAAGTGCAACCTCTTGAGCCTGGCCTGGTAATCACACTGAGTGCCTGGGGTTGGAAGGAACCTCTAAAGGTCCTTCATTGTTTTGGTTTCTAATCAGCTGGTCCTAATTTCGAAGGGTCTAAGTTGATTAAGAGAGTAGTTTGCAGCCTTCTGTTTCATCTACACAAAACTAAGTGTAGGGAGGAAGGCTGAAGTTGTTGACTGAAGCAGCTCCAAGAAAGGCCAGTAGGTTACTGCAGGTGGCCTCCTAGAAGGAAGGAAAACCCTGAGCACGTAGAGGAAAACAAATAGTTAGCACTGTGACAGCAATCAGACTGTAGGAGGCATCTTCCACCTTAATTACTACTGGAAGTCAGAGTGTAGTAACAGTCACCCAAGGGAAAAAAATCCCACCTTAAAAACTCTCACAAAACCCTACTAGCACCCAGCTCAGAGCCCAGCTCACCACACAACACCCAAAGCACCAACCCTGGCAACAGGGGCCAGGAGTGGGTCCAACGGAGCAACAAGGCTGGGAAAGGGCCGGGAGGGAAAGGGTGAGTGAGCTAGGAATGGAGAGCCTGGAGAAGAGGAGGCTCAGGAGGACCCCATCACTCTACAGCTCCCTGAAGGGAGGCTGTGGTTGAGGGGCAGGAACCTTTGCCAGACAACCAGCACCAGGATGAGAGGGCAGGACCTGAAGCTGCCAGGGGAGGGTTAGGTTGGCTGTCAGGAAGCCCTTCCTCAGGGAAAGGGTGCTCAGAGCCTGGACTGGACTGCCCAGGGCAGTGGGGGCGTCCCTGTGTCTGGAGGTGTTGAAGGACAGCCTGGCTGTGGCCCTGAGTGCCCTGATGTGGCTGATGGGGTGATGCTAGGTGCTGGGCTGGAGCTCAGAGGGCTCAGAGAGCTTTTCCAGCCTCAGTCATTGTGTTTCTGTGAACCACTGCGTCCTCTCACACGTTACATGAGGAGGAAAAGCTCTTCTGGCTCCGACCAGGTTCGAAGATGAGACTTTTTCTAGAGAAACTTGGCCTCATTTCTCCTCATTTCTGCCCACTGAGAGGAGAAAAAAGAACACCCCACATGAGCACTTGAGAGAAATAATAATGGGGGTGGAACAGGAGAGAGGAACAGGAGGTGGGAGAGAGTTTCCTACCAGGATTTGCTGAGGGTGATTACTGTGCTTCTCAACACTACATGGAGAAAATACTTGGCGTAATTGAATTCACTTCAAGCTTCCAAGTCCCAGGAAAGATCCACAATCCCAAACTGATTATAATAGCAAATCGACTGCTCTGTGCCTGGGTTTTTGCTGCCTGGAGTCCTGCTCTGGGGTTATTTGAAGCCAGGGGAGATCTGTTATCCCTGTTAACCGCTTCCCTCTGCGCGCTGCCCTGCTGAAAGGCGTTTACACACACTGTGCTATTGAAGGCAATAAAGAACACCCGGGATTTAAGAGATGAGGGGGGGGAAAAGAGGTTGTTCAGCTCTGGAATGAATCAACAGATATTCGCAGCATTTGCCTGAGGATCAGCCCTCTTAGAGCTCGTTAAGTCTGCCCTTTGGAAATGCTGCAGCAGCTGAAAGCAGGGCACATGGAGAAGGATAAAAGGCAACTGTTCCTTCGCTCTCTACCAGGCTCCAGGCTGCCCAGCCAGCTCCTCCCACAGCATCTGCTGCCCTGTGCTTAGACAGGAAGAGTCAGGCATGGTAATGGTCAGGAGGGCACAGATACAGGGAGACTGGATACTCTCTAGAGGCAGCATCATCTCATCAGGGTGTTTACAGAATCACAGAACGATCCTGGTTGGAAAGGAGCTCCCAGATCCCTGAATCAAATCATCCCCACCCCAACAAAACCCCTCAGTCCCTGAGAGACTGACAGACACAGCCTGACCCCCCCCCTGCTGCCACTCGAGCAGGGTGGGAAGCACCATGGCTACAGGGTTCTTCAACACCTCCAGGCAGGGGGACTCCACCACCTCCCTGGGAAGGCCCTGCCAGTGCCCAACCACTCTGGCTGCAGAGAATCTCTGCCTCAGAGCCAGTCTGACCCTCCCCTGCCTCAACTGCAGAGCAGTGCCCCTGCTGCTGTCAGCAGGCACCAAGGAGAAGAGACCAACAGCCACCCCTCCACAACCTTCTTTCAGGGAGCTGGAGAGGGTAGTGACATCCCCCCTCAGCCTCCTCTTCTCCAAACTCACCCTGCCCAGCTCCCCCAGCCTCTCCTCATCAGCCTTTCCCTCTAGTCCTTCCCCACCTCATTGCTCCTCTGAACCTGGTGCAGCCCCTCGACCTCTTTCTTGAAGTGAGGGGCCCAGAGCCACATTCAGCACTGTGTGCTCAGTCTCTTAAATGCCCAGAGCACAGCTGCTCCAGAGGACACAGCCTCGAGTGCCACCTTCCCTGGTTATTTTTAACAGCATGGCGAGAGGCAGAGCCCCAGCTCGGCACAGCCATGCTTCATCCAGCTTGAACGATGTCCACGGAGCAGCAATGCACACAACTCGGGAATAAATAATTGATGATTGAACAGTCTGAGCTGGCTGAGTCATCTCCACTAGATCTGTTCACACAGCATCAGCAGCTCAGCTGGTACAAGATGCCTAGAATTCCCCAGTTCTCCCTGCAGCCAGAGCCTTTATTCCACTCCGGCTGGGACGCTGAGAAAATAAACCATTCAAGGCACATCTGATGGTTAGGAGGGAGGAAAGGGGTGCTGGAGGGAGGGGAGGCCCCCCTCTCTCTTTTGAATGGCAAGGTTCCTTCTCCCGTCAGTGCTCTCTGCACATCTAAAGCTCTCATCCAACAGAGGAAGACAGAAACAAGCTTCCAGTTCAGGAGCACAACATCCCAGGACCCTTCTGGACACAGATTACCACCACAGACCATGGCACTGCAACAAAGAGATCCCTTCTCCACCAGAGAGCACAACCACCACAGGGTTCAGGATGCCTGTGGGGTATTCCTTGCAAAACTACTCGAGCACTGATAACACTGCGTGCTGTTTCACACCGATCTATTAAGAGCTAGAAGGGACCAAAGGTAACAGCCCTCACGATGTAAAACACACCTCCTGCAGGTCTGAGAGCCATCACTCATTCTGTTTCTATCAGGAAGGACCGTTCCAGGAACTTCTGCTGGAAAGCATCTCATTTCATTCAAGTTGTTCTGCAGACCATCTCCCTGATGCTCAGGAGCATGAATGAGCCCTGACGTAGCCTCAACAAGAGCACTGCATGCTCAGGCTGGCTGGAAGGTAGCAACAGCAGACGTGCTGCACTCCTCCTCGGTCTGAGACAGAGTGAGACAGCCTTCCCTGCCCACCCTCCTCCCCCACAGCCCCCAAAAAAGTCCTTCTAATCACTGCCAAGCTTATTTCTAAAGACGAGGAGCTGTCATCTTTCAAATCCTCTTCTGAAGAGAGGAGCAGGAAATTCCTGTGGCAACGACAGGTTCACACTCTGGTACAGACTGTCCCAAACCACCGATGGTTCCCGCAGCTCACACAGACCGCAGGCACTCCCGCAGCCTGAACGCACCACGGTTATCAGTGACCCAAATCCAAAGGCTTCCTCTGGACAGGGATCAGCTCGCTGCTCACGCTGTCAAACCTGTGGGAGGGCAACGATCCTCCACCGGGGGCTGAAGGTGAATGGAGAAGGAAGTCAGCTGAAGGCTAAGTTAAGTGGCACCCGTTGGGAACAGGGGTCTCAGGAACTGGTGACTCGTGCAGTGACTGTGTCCCACGAGCAGCCTGGTCGCTCCAACAGTTTCACCTCATTTTTAACTGCTATTAAATAAGGAAACTCCCCCCACCCCGTTCTGCCTGCCCAGCAGGTGCTGAATACCCAACCCCGCACCAAGCAGGTTGCGGGTGAGTAGCGATGGAACCGCTCGATGAACGTGACACACGGGTTTGAAGGATCAAAACACTCGAGGAGCAGGGTTTATCCTTGGCAGGTTCCCATCTCACAGTGTAGGAACCATCACTCGGTTTCACCTTCTGCGTTGCGGGGCTGGGAAGGCAATTTGCCACTTCCAGTTGCAGTAATCCATCTCCAATCTGGAATTAACGCACTAACGGAGCTGTGAGGGCAGTGACTTGGACCTTCAGCAGTTGCTTCAATGAGGTGAACTGGCAGGCTACTTTGAAAAGGCCTTTGACAGCCCAACGGCAATAGAAGCTGAACACAGGGGCTGTCCTGGTTCTGTTTTCAGACCAGGGCACCCAGGGCCACAGCCAGGCTGTCCTTCAACACCTCCAGACACAGGGACTCCCCCACTGCCCTGGCCAGTCCAGTCCAGGCTCTGAGCACCCCAGCTCCCTCAGCCTCTCTTCACTAGATTTGCCCTCCTGACCCTTGTTGACCTCCTCCANCAGCTCCCTCAGCCTTTCTTCACTAAATTTGCCCTCCTCCAGACCCACTCAAGTACCTCAGTATCTCTCTTGAAATGAGAGACCCACAACAGCCCTCAGGACTCCAGGGGAGGTCAGTGCCCAGTCCAGGCAAAGAATGACATCTCTGGTCCTGCTCATCACACTATAGCTGATCCAAGCCAGGATGCTATTGGCCATTTGGGCCACACAGGCACCCTGCTGGCTCCTGTTCAGCCAGTTGTTGACCAGTACTGACAGATCGCTCTCTGCCAGGCTGCTCTCCAGCCACTCATCCCCCAGTCTGCAGCTTTGCTAGCAGCAGCTGAGCCAACAAGATGCTCCCTTCCTTAATGGCAACAGCATACACGCAGGTACACACCAGGCTCCGCTACCTGGGCTCAACCCATTCACCCAGCAGAGCAGCTTTAAGTTCCTTAACAGCAGGGCTGCAGTAGCTGCCCTTTTTGTCAGGTAATGACTTCATAAAAGGCAGGGAAAGGCTTTGTGACTTTTGCTTCCACCTCACTGCTTGTTTTCTTTAAATGAAAACGTTTTGGAGAGCAACAGAGGAGATGCCTTAGGAGAAGGGAGCTGTTTGCAGGATCATGGCTCTGCTATCAGCACCTCTCCACCAGCAGAGCTGTTAGCTAAAAACAGGGGCTGTGATGGCTTTTGGACAAGGAGCCCTGTACTTCTACCACTCTCTGCCAGCCTGGAGCCTGCTGTCAGAGGAGGGGTGTTGGCAGGCAGGTAACTCACTCTCTATTCCAGGCTGTTTGCTTCCAACGAGCTCATTTCACAGGGTAGCTCTCAGAGCCTCTCACGAGAAGGATGACTGCTCAAAGCTCTCAGAGCTGTGTTGTTCTAACACCAAATCTACACTGAGCTGGTTGACACAAGCGGTGCCCGAGACTGAACGTAGTTCCTACAGAGGAAACGAGAGGCTTACAAAGGTTAGTGGAGTGGGACAAGACATGAAACCTTTTATCAACACTGCTCTGCTTCTCCGAGTCCCATTACAGCTCTTGCTGCTTCAATTACGACACTTCCACACAGTGTTTTACTTGCGGCAAATGATTCTGCAAGTAAAGATTTCACAGGCAAGATGAGCTAATATCCCTCCAGCTGCTCTGCTCCTTGCACACCTGATGTATTCCCCGCAGTATTTAGGTAGTAGGTTAATCCTCTCTATTTCTTTGACAGGAAACTACCTGAAAAGGGGGGGGGAAAACAAAATCACTAGTTCAATACACAGCTCTGGATTGTGTGGTACTTACTGTATAGACATAGCTCTCATTGAGGCTGGCAAAGCCCTCTGAGCTCAGCCAGCCCAGCCCAGCACCTAACATCACCCCAGCAGCCAGACCAGGGCACCCAGGGCCACAGCCAGGCTGTCCTTCAACACCTCCAGACACAGGGACTCCCCCACTGCCCTGGGCAGTCCAGTCCAGGCTCTGAGCACCCTTTCCCTGAGGAAAGGTCCCTCTGGATGGCAACCCAGTCCTCTGGGGTGTCAGCCCCTCCTCCCAGCTTGGTGTCATCAGTCAACTTGCTGAGAGTGCACTCCAATCCCTCATCCACATCATTCACTCAACTACTACTGCTCCCAGTACCAACTCCTGGGGAACTCACAGAATCATTCAGGTTGGAAAAGACCCCTTAGATCAAGTCCAACCATTAACCCTACTCTATGAAGCTCTACCACATACAGGCCTCTGTTTGCAACTGCATCCAGCACAGAGGCACTGAACCCCAAGCAGGTAGTTCCTCATGACCCCTGTTCATCTCAGCGACGACCAGTAGAAAGGAGTGAAAACACCCGAGGCTGTGCACTGGATCCCAAGTTCAGTTGATAAAATACTGAAGCCACTGACACATTAAACAAAGTCCACGGCCCCAGTTCTGTTGGAATATTAACAACCTCCATGGCCACCAGCCGGAGCTTCTCCCACAGCTAATTTGTGGCAACTACTGCACTGAATCATGAAGCATCCAGGGGAAAGCAGAGTCCCAAAAAAACCTGTGATTCATCCTACAGCATCCTCTTACTGCAGGGGGGTGACTACTATTTGCAGCACTCATGACAGTGAGCAAGCCTGACTCGTCAACCTGATTTCTTCCAACTCTGAACTCAGAAACCTGAAAAAAAAAAGAGCCTTACTCACGCTTGCAAAACTTGTGGGCTCAGAGATTGGTAGCTCTGATGCAGAAGCTGCTGGGGTTTTGCTGCAGAGGTCAGCAGAACTCAGTGACGTGCGGATGCATTGGCTGGTTGATGCGTGTTCACGTTCTCTGGTAACCCCCCCAGGGACTTGAGATACCTTTCCTGCACCCACTTCTAGAGGCTTGATACACAGCCCCTATTTGAATTCAAGGATCTAAACGAACCCAAGCATCGAAACTATGGCTCTGCCTGAGCTTCAGGAGCAGCAGCTGACACTGTCATCTTGTGCGTGTGTTTCCTCAGAGTACAGAGAGTTCACAGAGCCTTCTAATCTGAAATCCCCTTGGTTTCACACTAGAGAAGGGGAGATTGAAATTGGATGTTGGAAGGGAGTTCCTTCGCAAGAGGGGGCTTGAACACAGGAACAAGGAGGGAGCTGAAGCCCCATCCCTGGGAGATACTCAAGGGGAGGCTAGAAAAGGCTCTGAACAACCTGATCTCTTTGGGGCTGTCCCTGCTCACTGCAGGGTGGTTGGACTAAATGACCTTTGGAGCATCCTTGCAACTCAGGCTATTCTATGACCCACTTCTCCTGGCCAGGTCAGGTCAGGACCCTGATGCTGCATGTTCGTGATTACCATTCAAAAATACAAGGGTCAATGTACTCGCCAAACCCAAAATACAGAGAGGAAAAAGGTTTCCAGGCTGTAAATCCTCAACATCAAGCTCCACACAGCTAAGCTGAGCCTAATTGAGGATCCTCTCCAGTCAACACCAAGCATCACTGATGCACAAGCACAGAATCACTTGAAAAGATCTGTGCTTGATGCCTTGGAACTCGAAATAGAAAGGAGCAGAGAAAGACAGCAAGCTGCTCTGCAGACAAACAGACCCTAGCCTACCTGCTGTTTGCACTCAGCCCCTAACTCTGGAAGCCGGTGCTTTTCAGTGCCATTGAAACGGTCATTGAATTGATCGCCACGGTTGCCAAGGAAACCAAAGGGATGCTGCTAATGGAAACTATTTAGGACACTGAAAAGCTTGAAAATAAAGTTGTACAGCATGGTGTCACAAAGGTACTTAAAGGCTACCTTGAGTCCTAGCACAGAGGAGAAAGAATAATCCCACCTAGCTCCATTTTCTCTCTTCCAGCTTTTTTCTTTTGAAGTCAGATACTCGGAGGTCTGCAGTCAGACCTGAAGTGCAGTGTGGCTCACACTCTGCAGCAGAGGAGGTTCCATCTCAGTATCAGCAGGAACTTCTTCCTAGTGAGGGTAACAAAACACTGGACCAGGCTGCCCAGGGGGTTGTGGAGTCCCCTTCCCTGGAGACATTCCAGCCCCACCTGGCTGTGTTCCTGTGTGACTTGGTCTGGGTGATCCTGCTGTGGCAGGGGGACTGGACTGGATGATCTTTGCAGGTCCCTTCCCACCCCTAATGATTCTATTTGCAAACACAGAAGTCATCTCACACACAGTCTTTTAAGCATCCCCCATGGTTCAGAGTAAGCTTGGACTTTGGGAATGTTCTGCAGCAGTTAGGAATGAAGTCAAAAGATGTTTGGGTTAGGATACTTCCAGCTTTGCTCTCCTGAACTCTAAGTTACGGAACAGTCTTCATGACAGATGTGGCAGCATTCACAAACCCAATGTACACATCCTAAATTATTAGCAACCTCTGCTGCTATTAAAAAAACCCAAGAATCTCATTTCTAAAAGACAGATTTTCTAAGAATCTCCTAAGGAAGGCTCAGGGAACAGTAAACTATTTCTCCCTTCTCCACGAGCTGCGTGATCCCAGTGAGTCACGTACCAAAAGCAACCACACAAGTCGGAACTTCCACCAGCGAGGGATCAAGCTCCAGGCACAGATTTATTTACAGAAGACTTGAGGAGTTATTTCTGCACTGGAGTCACAGATGACCCATAGTCAGACACCTTGTTGCCATGGAGATCTCACACCAGCCCCCTCCTGCCTTGCTCCCATTCCCAGATCCTCCTTTACACCCCTGGTGAACCCTGCCTGCCGCAGCCCCAGGGCAGGCAGCAGTTGCTAAGAGAACTGGAGCACGTTTAACCCTCCATGGCAATTCCAGTTACAGAAAGATCTGGAAAGATGATGTTTACACTTAAGATACTGGGCAGATTCTTGGGACACATGATGTTCTCATGCACACAGAGAAAAGGTCTCTAAAGTTGCATCTTGTGGCTTAATGAGTGCTACACACAAGTAATTACAGAAAGCAGTGTCCTTCTGTGCCAGCTACAGAGGCTGCTGACACAGTGGGAAGTCCTAGGCAATTAGCAAAAACCAGTTCCCAGGGGAAAGAAAGAGAAACAGTGTTGTGGGGCAATTCAGAGCTCACAAAGGGCATGAAGATCAAACACCAACCCCATAAGAAAACCTCCCAAAATCACTGCTGCACCTCTGCGTTTCATGGTTAGCAAGGATAAAACACAAAGTCACGGAGGCTAGAACAGCCCTCTGAGCTCAGCCAGCCCAGCCCAGAGCCTAACATCACCCCATCAGCCACGCCAGGGCACT
>VZRI01005088.1:118231-133992 GCA_013397515.1 Upupa epops | reverse complement strand
GATCACACATCCAGCACTCGTGTCAGTACACCCTGGCAGCAAGCACTTGCCCCTTGATGAGGTTTGAAAAGGATGAACTAACCTCTATCTCTATCAAATGGAGAATTCCATTTCCAAAAGGATTCTCAAAGTCACCCCCCTGTGAGCATTACAAACTACAACCTGTCAGACACACAGACCCCTCCACTAGGGGACCATCAGCATCACAACCCAACATGCTGGAAGGAAACACCTTCCCCTGCTGCCCAGGGCTGCCGTTCACCTTCCAGTCACCTGTGGCCTCAGGAAAACCAACTCAAAACAGTCTTGCTGATGCTTCTACAGCTTGTGAATTCTTAATACCTCTTAGACTCCAAGGGGTTCTTTTATTAGCAGTAGTAGCCGTCCCAGCACTGAGAACGAGCCCACTCTGATGAAGTCTTCAACAAGTGATGTCTTCCTTCAGGGAATACACTGACCTTTGGAATTAAGAACCCTTCCTGCTAACCAGGCCATAAATCTTCACAATTAACTCCATTCTCCAGGAGTTTACAAGTCCCCTGTTTAATTTGACAATCCTCATCTCCCAAGGGGTGCAGAGAAGGAGACCCCTGTGGAAGAAGTTGCTTTCCATCCCTTGCAGCGGAAAGAGATGAGGACACCCTCCTCAGCCAGGATTTTACCTGACACATTAAGCGGTGATGCCCCCTGTTACTGCTGACAGGTGAGAAGGTTTTCAGCTGCCAACAGCCCCTGTGACAGACTCCTCACTCCCCATAAAGAAGCTGCAACAGCACCTCCAGGAACAGGAGATTCCAGGGGGGATCTTCTCCCTCTCTACAGCTCCCTAAAGGGAGGTTGCAGGCAGAACAAAACAGGACAGAAGAGAAGCATCAATTATTTAGACCAACAGCATGCAGACACCACCGAGAGACACTGAAAGTGAAGGAAACACAGGTGACTGTGTGAACATCCTCGTGATCCAATCATTCTGACAGGGTGGTGTAGACACACACTGTGTATCCCAACACTGTTTGGACATCTGCATCCCAACAACCATCCCCAGTCACTCCCACAAACTCCCCAAGGTCAGAGCAGCAGAGCTATGGCAGCACAGGAAGCGCTTCACCCAGGTTCCCAATCCAGGAGGTCCTTACTCTGTCTGTGCCTCAGGACTGCTCTGAGATGCCTCTGGATTTAGAAAACCCAGGATGCCAAGCAGTACAGGCCCAGACTTTCTTAAACCTAGAAAACTCATCCCAGTTAGAGCAGAAACGCACCAGCAGCTAAGTGGGTCTGTGCTTACAAAACCTCTGCTGCTCAATTAGCCCTGTTTATCACCCCGTGTAATTGTTGATCTTAATGCAGCTTCTCCTATTGATCACACTGCAGCAGCTGCTATCGCTGCTGTGTGAGAGCCTGCGCAGGCACAGAAACCTTTCCACATCCAAGCCTAAACCAAGAGTGTTTGCCTCATTACTCAGGGAACACCATCGTGCTCCAATTAATTCAGAAGAGGCAGAAACGGATAACATATGGCTCTACTCCTAACAGAGTAAGCGAAGGGAATTCAACTGTGAAACAACACCTCCACGCAACTGCTAAGCATCCCCACCTCCCCTCCCCACAGACAGCATCTCCTATAGGTACAGCTCCCTCGGATGTTGAACACAGTGAGGTCTCAAACTCTGAGGCGAGTCATGGCTAATGACAAACAGCCATGGCCACCAGAAACCCCGACAGAGCAGAAGGATGCCAAGACACATTTGCAGTTGATCACCACAGCGATTCCAGTAGCAGTTCTGTAAGCAAACACTCCTAACGTTCAGCTACATCTGTCCTTCACAACAACAAACCAAGGAAATCCAGACTCCAAGTCTGATTTTGATCCCCCTTGCCCTGTTTAGAGGCCACGACAGGGTTTCCAATCAACGATCGTCATCATTCCAAGAACTATCTTCTCCCCCACCACACCCTCCCCAAAATAAGTTGGGGAAAAAGGCATGAAAAGGAGGAGTAAGTTGATTTCATCAGGAAAGCACTGCACACTGAGCAGCTCCTGTGTCTGGAGGTGTTGAAGGACAGCCTGGCTGTGGCCCTGAGTGCCCTGGTCTGGCTGATGGGGTGATGTTAGGTGCTGGGCTGGGCTGGAGTTGCTCAGAGGGCTTTGCCAGCCTCAGTCACTCTGAGATTCTGTGAGAAGTACAGCTCCAGGTCTTGCCAGATTACCTTTTAGACCACTGCAAATCACGTCATCATTTTCCCCCCCACAGACATTCACCAGGCTTTTGGCAGTAGGGCAACTGGTGCTCACCAAGAGCCAGCTGACAGAGTCAAGTGCTCAAGCAGTCACAACAAACAAGGCCCACTCTGCTCATACAACAAGGTATAGAAGCCGTTCAGAAGGAGAAAGAGAGGTCAAAACACCACTCAGGTTTCTTCATTGTGAAGAAAAGGAGGGCAAGTGAAGAATGAAAATGCACGAGGAGGATGAAACGCTGTCATCCGCCACCTCTTGCCCCACACACCACACTTCTCACAATCCTCCCGGTAAACAGTACTTGAGTATCACCCCAGCTTCTCCTCACACCCACCTCCCACACTGGCAGGTGCTTCCAACATCCTCTGCCCGATAGCTCACATTCTTCTTAGCAACTCATCTCAGTGATGCTCGAGGAGGAGGTGTCAGCAGAACCTCTCATTCCTGGCAGTCACAAAAGAGAGTGATCTGCTCTTGAGTCAGGAAGGAGCAGTGGGAAAGCTGAAGGCTGAAGAGAAGCTGGGTATGAAATCAAGGGTAAAAGCTCACGCTACCACGAGCCTTAAAGGTGAAATCCTTATCAGAGACCTTGGTCTTCTCAGTGCACAACCCAGTGCACGACTGTGCCTGTGGAAGTCACCGAGGTCCTTGGCTGTAAGGTTTCTACAGCTTATATTCCAAACACAAGCAATACATCCACATACATGGTGTTCACATTACATATATTCCTGATCTACAGCCTGCTCCTAGGAGAGTGGGTTAGAGACACTTAATTCTCTGTAAGGAATAGAATGTGTATTGTTTAATTTCTAGCAGAGTGAACTGAAGTCACTCAAGGAGGTGGTGGAGTCATCATCCCTGGAAGATGTTCAAAAACCACATAGATCTGGCACTTGAAAACAGGGTTTAGTGGGGTTAATGCTTGGACTTAATGACCTAGGAGGTCTCTTCCAACCTTAATGATTCTATGATTCTAAGAATCTCTCCTAGATGATGACCTTAGATTTGCTCTTGGGGTGGAATCTTCACTTCACAGAATCACTGAGGCTGGAAAAGCCCTCTGAGCTCATCCTGTCCAGGACCTAACATCACTTCATTGGCCAGATCAGGGCACTATGGGCCACGGCCAGGCTGTTGCTCAAGACCTCCAGGGATGGGGACTCCCCCACTGCCCTGGGCAGTCCATTCAAAAGTCTAAACTACCTTTTCCCTGAGGAAGGGCTTCCTAACACCCTCCATACTAAGTATTTCTATACCATGCAACACCACTGCAGCCTCACAGCACTTGCAGTTACGATACCACCCTGACCCCTAACACAATTACCACCGTGTCTCCTTTTCTGCCTCCTGCTTTTATTTCATTCCCATGATTATTTTCCATCGAATATGAATTTCCTTCCATCAGTGCCCATGGTAACACCCATAGAAATAGCAGCAGGCTCTACAGTGCCCATGAGCATCGCCCTAACCATGGAAACCTACCAATATTTATTGCTAATGGAATAGAATGTGCCACAGGAACAGAGAGGATAGCAGCAGTCCGCATGCTTTGGGATAGCCAGAGAAATCTGTGAACATGGGGAACAGCCTGCCCGGCCTTTTTACCTTTATAAGGAAGTGGATTCACCTTGACGGCATGTTCCAAGGGTCTAGGACTATAAATTCAACTCAATAGATACCTTGGGGTGAGCCATCAAATGCTACTGGAGTCACAGAGCGCTAGGGATAGGAAGGGAGCTCCAAAGATCAGCCAATCCAACCCCCCTGCCACAGCAGGAGCCCCTAGATCCAGTCACATAGGAACAGTCCAGGTGGGTTTGAAATGGCTCCAGAGGAGACTCCACACCCTCCCTGGGCAGCCCCTGCCAGGGCTCTGGCACCCTCACTGAGGAAAAAGTTGCTTCTCCTCTTGATGTGGAACCTCCTCTGTTCCAGCCGACACCCAGTGCCCCCTGTCCTAGCATTGGGTGCCTCCAAGCAGAGCCTGGCTCCCTCCTCCTGACACCCACCCTTCTCACATTGATCAACACTCATGGGTTCAGCCCTCAGGCTCCTTCTTTCCAAGATCAAGAGGTCCAGCTCTGTCAACCTTTCCTCATCAGGGAGATGGATGCTACAGTGATAAAGACTTAGGGGTTACCTGGACCTCTTGAAGCATGATATTGTGATGGGGGAACTGTGACATGACTGTATCCCAGAGAATGAACGATGGTAGCCAGCAATCCTGCAGCAGTTGCTTTCGTTTGCCTCCCAGAGTGTCTGTTTACTCAGAACATGAAATGATTGAGTTTACCATGCTGAATCAGAACGAGCAGCAGACCAGGCTCATGCGGAAAGCAATCAGACTATATTTAGACTGGAAGATGTTGAATGCAATCAAACTCAGCTATGCATGCTGTTAGGAGCTTCCACACCACAGGGACAGAGACACTGGTGCAGAGAAGTGGTCTAATCTAGACCCGTGTGAGAATTAAGCCCAGGTCTACATGAGCTTTAGAGAAAGGCACAAGGCAGCCCATGCAATGTGATGTTCAAGTCCATTTCTCCTCCCCGTGTAGGATGGTTTATGGCTCAGCAGAGATGTTCACACCCTCTGTTTAACAGTTGTGTTCACCAAATCTCCTTGGTGGGAAGAAAGCTTTAAGACCAAGTCCAACCACTGCTACGGCACCCCTAACCCGTGTCCCTCGGCACCACATCTACCTTTTAAAGACCTCCAGAGACAGCAATTCCACCAGTACCCTGAGGAGACCCTCAGCTGTTGTTTAGTAGCCCTTGCCTTTAGCTTCAGGAATCTCCTCTGGAGACATTTCAAACCCACCTGGAGTGCTCCTGTGTGACTGCATCTAGAGGCTCCTGCTGTGGCAGGGAGGTTGGTTGATCTCTGGAGGTCCCTTCCAATCCCTAATGCTCTGTGACTCCCCACTGTTTCATGAGTGCTGGTCACCTGTAAAAATGCTCCTCCTTTCCCAAGCTCTATCTTTTTAGAAGCCCATGACCAGACCAAGCACTGCACACAAGTCTTAACACCAAGCCTTGCTGCTGGGTGTGTTTTAGCATCTCTGTACGCACTGCTGCCACCAGCACAAGGAGAGGATTGCCACGATTGATACCACCACTGAGAATCACAAGGTTTTCTCTTCAACTCCCCCAAATGTGTAAGATCTACTGCATCAGTATCATCCAAACAGGAATGTACTCAAGCAGTTTAACAGCTACATGTGCATGCACACACCCATCCCCAGCTAACGTTTCCCCTCACAGGGTCTTCACACAGGGTCGGAGGGATCTCCCTCCATCTCAGTGACAAAGAGCAACACTTCTTTTAGAGTGAGCATTCACTCCTTCACTTCCCCAAGCTTATAAACCACACTGGTTGCCCCCTAAATGCTCCATGAGGGGGGCAGCACCACCCTAGAAATAGTTGTGGAACCATTCAAATCCAGAGAACTCCAAAACACGATGGGCCTGTAGCTCCTAGCCCTTCGCCAATGACTCTCTGGGTAACGAAGCTGAACCTTCCCACAGAGCTTGAGGTTACTGCAGCAGTTTGCCTGATGCTGTCTAAAGACTCCAAGAACATGACATGACTTTAGGAGCTAAAGAGAGGTTGAGGTCTAAGTAGAGTTGAAAGGATGTAATTAAAACCTTACACTCCTGCATTTCTAAGAAACTAGGCTCTTAGAATTTTCAAGAGCAAAAGCCAGCCAGGACGATGAGAGAGATTTTCCCTAAGCTGGAACATCAAGGCAGGAATTAATTCTGAGCAGTACTGTCCCTGAGAAGGGACAGCAGCAATGAAAGGAAACCAGGAATGTCACTGTAGAGCTTGAGGGAGAAGACCTTATGACTCTATTTTTCAAAACCAGCAATGGAATTGAAAGTTATCACAGAATTAGTGAGGCTGGCAAAGCCCTCTGAGCCCAGGACCTGACATCACCCCAGCAGCCAGACCAGGGCACTCAGGGCCACAGCCAGGCTGTCCTTCAACACCTCCAGACACAGGGACTCCCCCACCACCCTGGGCAGTCCAGTCCAGGCTCTGAGCACTGTTTCCATGAGGAAGGGCTTCCTAACAGCCAGCCTAACTTTCTTCTGGCAGCTTCAGGCCCTGCCATCTCCTCCTGGTACTGGAAAAGACCTCTAAGATTATCGAGTCCAGCCTACTAGACCCTGATAAAGTCAAACACACAAAGGCTTTGAGCAACAGATGACCTCTAGCTATAGCAAGCACCCCAGTGATCTAGGAAGTCCTTTCCAACCATGATTGTTCTGTGATTCAGCAAACATAGAATAGGATTGAAGCCCTTCAAGGCTCCTTTCAGTACATGCTGACCATGAGGGCTCATCTCAAACACAGCTATCTGATGAGCTCTCCTGGGCTCTGAGCTGATGGAAAGTTAAATTCCTTCAGATTTAGACAGAAGATCTGGGTGTCACTGAACAGATGACCCTGGAGCATGGACCTGTAATTGTGTTGCAGGCTCAGAGGCTGGTTTGGTTTGAAGGGACCTTCCAAGGTCATCTAGCACAGTGCCCTGCAGCAAGCAGGGACATCTTCAACTGATGCAGGCTGCTCAAAGCCCCATCCAACCTCACCTGGACCATCCCCCGGGGCCATGTCTGTGCTAGTGAACCACACAGGCAGGAGCTTGTCGACACACTGCCGCATCCCAAGTCACACAAGGACATGATCAGAGTGTATTTATCATATTCAGCATGGGATGGGTGGGGGGGAATAGGACCAAACATGCCTGTAAAGCTACAGGCATAAGCCATACCACACCAGTTGTGTTCAAGACAATAGTAAAGGAGCTGCTCTGTTTTACTACTGGTAGGCACCTTATAAAAGCACTGGGAACTGCAGAGGCAACTGCTTCTGTTTCAAAGAGATGCCAAGTAGTATAAAAAAACCCTATAAAATATATAAACCAGCTTTCTTGGGCTAAAAAAAGCCCAACGCTCCTCTCATTTCTGCCATGGATGAGTCAGCAGATAAGAAAGGCAGCTCCCCAAAATAGCATCTTACGCCAAAGGACACAGCAAAAAGAGTCCCATCAGGCCTCCTCCCTCATGCAGTCACAGCCACGCAGCGCTCGCAGTGAGCCCCGCCAGCCAAACCACATTTCCAATAGCCAGGCCTTCCTTAAAAGGTCCCTGAAGAATTCCAGCAGCAGGTGAAATAGGATTATGCTTGACAAGAGGTGAATTCCACCACAGAGAGCTGGAAGAGTTCATGATGAGGTAAAAACTACTTTGGGGTATCCAGCTGGAAGAAGCACCCGTGTTGTCCCACTCCATCTGATTTTAGGGCTCTTACTGAAAGCGTTTAGGCTACCTAGTGAGATGAAATGGTTTACAAGGAGAGTGGGGAAGCACTAGAACAGGTTGCCCTGAGAGGTGGTAGGTGCCACATCCTTGGAAACACTCAAGGTCACGCTGGATGAAGCTCTGAGCAACCTGCTCTAGCTGAAGCCATCCCTCCTTGCTGCAGGGGAGGTGGACTAGATGATCTTGAAAGGTCCCTTCAAGCCCAAAGCATTCTATGATCTTCTCCAAATCATCCTGACCTTTCCCTGGCACTTCAGACAAGGCACTGAACGCTACCTGCACTGCTCAGAATCAGCATCTCCTGCCAAAAGCTTTGTTAAACCATAGGTCTGTCCAGCTCCTAATTTCAGCATCGGGAAACGTAAACCCAGAGCAGCTCAACAGCCAGATTCTGCCTTGCTGCCTTCTTCTGAGGGAAGCAAGTAACATGTGCTTGACACTACATGAACTCCAAATCCTTGGCAGACCCCTGTGCCTCCCTGGAACACAGCAACGAGGTTCACCGGGTGTTTCCTACAGCGTTCCGTGTCAGTGCTAGGCAGAAAAGCGGTGATTTCAGGAGCAGAACCACTGAGCCAACATAATGCTGAACGTAAATCACACCATCCACATCAACTGCCACCTCAGACAGCCATGAGGAGGCTGTCAGTCGTTTTCCACTCCTTAATTTTAAAAAAATCCAGGGACTGTGAGTCAACCTCCTCCCCAGGCAGCCTCTTCCAATGCCTGATGATCCTTTCCACAAAGCAGCTTTTCCTTACATCCAGCCTGATGCTCTCAGGAACAAAAGTCACTGTTTAAAGGAACCTTCATTTTGCAAGGTGCCATCCAAGCCAAGGCTTAAAAACTAAATCCCAGCCCTTACAGCCCCCAAAGAATGAGAAGAACCAGCTCCAAACACTTCTCACTCACCACTTTGCTGAGGTACAGCCCTTCTCTTGACTTGACCAGGCAAGAAGCAGAGCATCCTGACCTCTTAGAGCCCAGGAAACGGTGTGAGTGGGGCTCTTTATAATGCACACCTGACCATGGGGTTAAATAGGGCAGTAGCTTAAATACCTATTAGCTGGAGGTCAAAGGGCAGGGGGTGTTAACTGGGCATTAATTGTCAGAGGGCATTCAGGAGGCCCTGGGTTTTCCTTGAGCCAATTCCTCCTTTGTGATTGATTATGAAGAAACAAAACTCAGCCAAAACCCTGGCAGCAAAAACTGAATTAAACAGAAAACCAACAGCAAACCCAAAAATCCCCAAAACAAAGCCCCAAGAAAAAGAAAGGAAAGGAAAACCCCATCAGCAACCAACTCACAACCCTGTTCTGGATAGCAACTGCCTGCCCTCTCTGCCAGAGAAACTCTGGACTATGTCCTCACGCTGCTTTATCTCTGTGTAGTAACGCTGACTGCTTCATGGCAAGCTGCTTCTGGAAGCATTTTATAACGTCCCTGGCCTGAGGCTTGAGGGAATCTGAGCCTGAGGAGTCCTACAAGGCTGTCTGTCCCCATCACTGCATTGAAATTGTATTTGGATGCCAAGAGTCAGATGGGAAGTCAAACATCTTGGCAAACTACTTCTATCTTGTGGTCAAGAATGCCAACAGCAGCCTGGGCAGGGGGATCAGAAGGGGGGTGGTTAGCAGATCCAGAGAGGTTCTTCTCCCCCTCTACTCTGCACTGGTGAGACTGCATCTGGAGTGTTGTGTCCAGTGCTGGGCCCCTCGGTTCCAGAAGGACACAGAGCTGCTGGAGGGTGTCCAGTGTAGAGCAACGAAGATGATGAAGGAAGGAGAGCAGCTCCCTGATGAGGAAAGGCTGAGGGAGCTGTGGCTCTGGAGCTGGGAGAAGAGGAGGATGAGAGGGGACCTTATTCCTGTCTCTCAATCTGTGAGGGGTGGGTGTCAGGAGGATGGAGCCAGGCTCTGCTCAAGGGCATCTGGGGACAGGACAAGGGGCACTGGGTGCCAGCTGGAACAGAGGAGGTTCCCTCTCAGTCTCAGCAGGACATTCTTCCCAGGGNACCTCTCATCCTGGTGCTGGTTGGCTGGGAGAAGAGCCAGACTCCCACCTGACTACAACCTCCCTTCAGAAAGTTGGAAAGGGGAAGAAGATCCCCTCACCCTGAGTCTCCTCTTCTCCAGGCTAAACACCCCTGGCTCTCTCAGCCTCTCCTCATCAGCCTTTCCCTTCAGCCCTTTCCCCAGTCTCGTTGCTCCTCTGGACCCGCTCCAGCCCCTCCATCTCTTCGTTGATGTGAGTGGCCCAGAACTGCCCCCATGACTCCAGCTGAGACCTCCCCAGTGCCCAGTCCAGGGGGAGAATGCCATCCCTAGTCCTGCTGGCCACACTAGTGCTGATCCCAGCCAGGATGCCATTGTCCTCTGGTGCCACCAGGGCACCCTGCTGGCTCCTGTTCAGACACTTGTCACTCAGTACTGCCAGGTCACTCTCCAGCCGCTCATAGCCCAGTCTGTAGCTGTTTGCAAAAGCTGAGACAGTGTTCATCTGATCCCTCTCAGTGCTCTCAGGGAATTCTTTGCAGACTTTAGCCGTTTAAAATGCAACCCTGTTTTCCCCACAGGAGCTCCAGAGTAAGGGGCAGTCAGTGCCTGCCTGGCGGTCGGCACTTGATGGCACTGCAGTTGCACTGTGATGACGCCGGTGTAGTCACCGAAAACAAGGAAACCCTTGAACCAGACGATGCTTTTGCACAGCGATCTGAACAGCAAACTCCAGGCAACGTGGTTCCTGCCTGATAAGAGCCTCTTACAGCAACTGCCAGCACACAAAGACAACAACAACATCAGCATGTTGTCCTTCCCGGCTATGGCCTTGTAATCTCTGTTAACACTGAGTACTCTGTGTTCGTGTGCTACGCTCGCTCTGCTGCTCTGCTAGCATTCCGATTAGACACAAAGGTGCAGGAGAGACCAACCACAGAGTAGTAATTATAAACCTACAGCGGCTGCTTTGTAAAAGCCACCCAGTTCATCAAAAGCAGTAGAATGCCTTCTGGGCTAGTGATCAGCAAGAGAGAACATTAAGGCTCCAGGGCATCCATGACCTTCAGCATTCACAGCACAGGTTGAGTTTTGAGATGCCCCCACCTCCATGTAGGCACCAAAACACAGAAGGACTGGGCACATGCTGTGTGGAGCATCTCTAGCAACCTCACTTGTGAGAGCAGCATGATGCTTGGGTTCACATTTTTCCTCACAGGAGCAAGAGACAGGCACGCAGCAGGGAGATAAACACATCTGATGTGGCCTAACCCACTCCACAGAGTAGCTCACCCGTGTGACACTCTGGAAGTTCAGCCTCTGACTGACTGTCCCATTGGGAGATGAGGACTCTTGAAAGTCTGCTCTTGACAGGGATGCTGGGCGTGTAAAGCACCCTCCACCTCATCTCCTCTCCAGAAAACTGGATTTCTTAGACTGGTTCTGAAGAGTTTCCCCCCACCTGCCCTTGACTTTGAATTACATTTCCCTTCTAAATTAACCCAAGCTCCCAGGCACTGATCCTCACAAGCAGAGTATTTTAAATCAACACAGCCGTCTAGCGGTTGTAGTAGCTGCTGCAAATAAACTACTCACTGCTGCACACACAGACACACAGACACACACACACAGACACACACAGACACACACACAGACACACACAGACACACAGACACAGACACACACAGACACACACAGACACACACGTTTGCTGTCCAATCCTTGACACTTCCAGAAATTGAGGGGGGGGTTGACATTTTGCCATCTCATTTGGATCTCAAGGCTCATTGCATCTAAACCCTGCAGACTCACTGCATCTGCTGGAGAGAGCCCAGAGGAGGCCACAGGTATGACCAGAGGGCCAGAACACCTCTGCTGTAAGGACGGACTGAGAGTGAAGAGGTTGTTCAGCCTGGAGAGCAGAAGGTGCTGGGGGGACCTTATCAGTCTTTCAATACTTAGAGGGNAGACACACACAGACACACAGACACAGACACACACAGACACACACAGACACACACGTTTGCTGTCCAATCCTTGACACTTCCAGAAATTGAGGGGGGGGTTGACATTTTGCCATCTCATTTGGATCTCAAGGCTCATTGCATCTAAACCCTGCAGACTCACTGCATCTGCTGGAGAGAGCCCAGAGGAGGCCACAGGTATGACCAGAGGGCCAGAACACCTCTGCTGTAAGGACGGACTGAGAGTGAAGAGGTTGTTCAGCCTGGAGAGCAGAAGGTGCTGGGGGGACCTTATCAGTCTTTCAATACTTAGAGGGGTCCTCTAAGAAAGACGGGGACAATCGTTTGAAGAGGGCTTCTTGTGGCAGGACAAGGGCTGATGGTTCTTAGCCCCAAAAAGAGTACATGTAGACTAGCAAAAGGAAACCAGTTTATCCTGAGGGGGGCGAAACACTGTCACAGGTTGCACAGAGAGCTGAAGTCCCATCCCTGGATACCTTCAACTCAGGTTGGGCAGTGCTCAGAGCACCCTACTCTAGTTGAAGATGTCCTGCTCACTGCAGGGGGGTGAACTAGATAAGCAAACCTTTCCAACCCAAACGATGACTCTGTGCCGTGCAGAGCTCATTTGGAAACAACCAGGCCTGAGAGCAAGCAGGTTCTTATTGAACTGTGGAAACACAACCAGGATGAATGGCTGCAGAGCCTCAGTGATGCTGGGCCACTGGAATACTTCTAACCCCTCATGCCCAGCATCGCCTCAGGCAAATCGTTGCTCCCTCACAGGACCTCCCTGCTGTTGCCATGTCTTCAACCACTTGTCTAGATGCATCTTGGATTCGACAGCTCGCAGACATTCCCTGGTAGCATGAGATATTCCAAGTCAGCAGCACCAAAGAAATGAGAGCGCTAACAACTCCCAGCCCCTGTATTTTCAGGGGAAGCTGGAGAAACAGCACAGAGATTTATGATTCTGATTGTCAAGGAAAACATCTTCTTATTTCTGGCTCAGGGGCCAAGGACAAATCGATAGGCAAAGATGGTGAGGGCAGACTAAGACAGATCATCACACTTCATCATTTTTGCTAGGGAGAAGAGGCTGCAGAAAGCACTGAGCACTGAGAAACACAACAGCATTCACCAGACAAGCAACAAGCACAGATTTGTAGACAATATCAACAGGCAAATCACCTCGGATAAAACAGAATGGAGCAGCTGGCAGTATCTGTGTAGACAATACCCCCATCCCTTCCATTCATAAACCACCCTCTGCATCAGCAGTTTGGAAAGATAAAGCACTCTTTATGCCCTCTCTGGCTACTTGATTCGAGTATGGAGAGCAAATGGCTATGGCTGCCTGCCCCAGGACCAGCCTGTCTCACCAGACACCTCTCCAAAAGCAGCTGGGAGAGGACACCCAGGTGTCCTTTCAGGCAGGAGCAAGGCAGGCAAGAGCCCAACCAGTTCACAAGGGTGTCTGTGTCGTTTAATCCAGCAACTTGAATCAGCACCTGCGGCAGCTATGGATTTTGGCTCCAGGTCCTGCTGTCAGAGCAAACGATGTGATACCAGGCTTCATGGAGGAGACTCTGCTCTGGAAGTCACACGGGACAGTCAGCAACAGCCACCTCTCCCCTGACAGGTTCTTCTGGTCATTTTGAACTGCTGCAGTGGCAGCAGAAAGGGCACAAGAAAAGCACTGCAGACTGAACTGGCCTCTGTCTGTTAATACCATTCCATCCCAGTATCTCTGCCCACTTAGAGGCATCAACTGACTGGCAGCAACATCCCGGAGGAGACTCAAAACTGGATGCAGGGCTTCTGCTCCTAATGGCCCCTTTCAGCCACCCCCTGCAGTGGAAAGAGATCTCTCACCTCTCTTTGATGACCTTTAAAGTGTGGAGGATGTGTGGGATCACCTTTAGGTGAGCTGCTCCTTGTGGTTCTGTGTCAGCTGGAGGTTTTCCAGACAGAAGGAGCATTCTGGCCCTTGCTCTCCAGGGAAAGGTCAGCCAGGCACTAGAAAGAATCAGAATCACAAAATTACTGAGGCTGGCAAAGCCCTCTGAGCTCACCCAGCCCAACCTAACATCACCCCAACAGCCAGAGCAGGGCACTCAGGGCCACAGCCAGGCTGTCCTTCAACACCTCCAGACACAGGGACTCCCCCACTGCCCTGGGCAGTCCAGTCCAGGCTCTGAGCACCCTTTCCAGGAGGAAGAGCTTCCTAACATCCAACCTAACCCTCCCCTGGCAGCTTCAGGCCCTGCCTTCTAGTCCTGGTGCTGGCTGCCTGGAGAAGAGTCTGACCCCAGCCTGACTACAACCCTCCCATCAGGGAGTTGTAGAAGAGAAAGTGGTCCCCCCTGAGTCTCTCCTTCTCCAGGCTCAACACCCCCAGCTCCCTCAGCCTCTCCTCATCAGCCTTTCCCTCCAGTCCCTTCCCCAGCCTCGTTGCCCCTCTGGACCCGCTCCAGCCCCTCCATCTCTTTCTTGAAGTGAGGGACCCAGAACTGCCCCCAGTACTTGAGGGGAGACCTCCCCAGTGCCCAGTCCAGGGGGAGAAAGGGGAGACAGGTAACGGTGTCAGTAATGTCCCTGCAGCAAAACTATCCAGGCCCTGTCTTTCCACGAGATGGGAAGCAGAAGAGGATCTGGTAGCTTGCCATCACCACGAAGCAAACCAGGACAGACATCTGCAGCTGGGTGAACATGAGTCTCATACCAATTGCTGCATTTTGCTCCAAGAGAACCACGTTTGTTCCTGAAGCTGCAGTTTCTCCCCGTCAGCACAGGCTCCCAGGAGCTAATGGAGCTGCGTTCACCAAACCTGCTGAACAAATCCCTTCGTGTCTCAGGAAGAGAAAATCCTGCCACCTCTATGGCAACCAACACCACCACCTACAGAAGTTCTTGACTGCACAGGGTTTTTGCTCCATCCATCACAGACCTTTAGCACAGCAGGTGGAAGACAAGGGCGACACTAGTTTTGTGTTCCTTCTCCACCAGGGAAAAAAATAGCAGATCCTGGCTCTCTGAACATCCTTGTGGTGATGTTATCATCTAGGAGGCGAAACGGGATGTGCACACTGTTGTTGCACACCTCTCACAACCAAGCTCTGCCACAGGTCAAGACCAGCTCTGATCTTGGACTGAGTCTGCTGTTCTGCTAATGCACTAAAGACAGTCTCTGAGGTTACTGGTGGTTGCGTTTCAGGGCTGCTGATTTGGAGTTCGCAGATCATCTGCAGCATCGCTGTGCTTTCCCATTGCTGCAAGGCCAGGTTGTCTTGGTTCAGCCCTGGGTTGGGTCACTGAAGAGCCTACTGCTGTGGGAGTAACTCTGCTCGGGGTCAGGGGAACTGCTCCTGGCGTTACTGGCAACAAGAAGAGGCATCACGGCTTTGTAAGGACAGGAGGAAATGTACCGGAACCAGCATTTAGTGCTCCAAACGCAAACCCTAACTCCGTCCTTTTGAAGAGATCCTGTTATCACTGCTAATCTGCAGCTGCTCAGACTCCCTGCTGTCACCAGCTGCAGGGCTTCTTCAAAACAGCTTGAGCATCACTGTTAATGAAGCCACTATCAGTATGACCTTCTTCTTCATGTGCAAGAGTCACTTGAGCACTTTAAGAAGACCTGGTTTTAGCTCTGGCTAGCACTAGCCCGTTTGGCTTTTCACAATGCTGTTCTGTGTGCCCCAGTGTCTTGGCCCATTTCCACAGGGAGCAGTGGAATGACTTCCCTCTCCACCTTCCCTCCTGCTCACAGCCTGGTGAGGGGTTGTGAGGGACCTCTGGAGATCATCCAGTCCAACCCCCCTGCTGGAGCAGGATCCCACAGAGCAGATCCCAAAGGATCACGTCCAGGAGGGTCCAGAGCAGGAGACTCCACAGCCTCTCTGGGCAGCCGGGCTAGGGCTCTGCCACCCTCCCAGTGACAGTTTGCCCTCAGGTTTGGGTGGCCCCTAGTGTGACCCAGGCTGTGCCCATCGCTCCTTGCCCTCCACTGGGCTTCAGCCCCCTTCTTTCTCTTAGAAGCCCCCCTGGGTCTCCTGCTAGCCGATTCCTTTTCCCAGTCCTAGGGTCCCAGCGCCCTGGTACCTCGCACATCCCATTTTGCGGTAGCCGAGCACCGCTGCCCCGCATCTCTCAGCGCGGGGGGGGGGATGCCCATCGGACACCCGGCGTGAGGGTGGGGGGGTGACCAGGGTGCCCTCGGAGCAGCCCTGA
>VZRI01005088.1:71248-113317 GCA_013397515.1 Upupa epops | reverse complement strand
CTCTGAAGCCAGGACTTGTGGTCCGTTCATGAAGTCAGTTTATCTTTGCATGCCAGAGTGAGAACTGCAGCAGTGCTTGAGCTGATCTGTGAACAGACCATACTTAGGCACCTTCATACAAGAAAAACATTGAGGTGTTAGAGCAGGTCAAAAGAAGGGAAACAAGACTGGTGAAAGGTCTGGAGGATGAGCCTTTTGAGGAGCAGCTGAGGGAGCTGAGACTGTTTACTCTAGAGAAAAGGAGGCGGAGGAGAGACTTCAATGGGTCCCTCGATATCTGCAAGCTGGTGGGAGCGATCTTGTTCTGCGTCGGAGGGTCCATGGTGGCAGCGTGTCTACTGCTGTCTGCTTTTGCCAAAAGTTACTCCAAAGAAGAAAAGTACCTGCAGCAAAGGTTTAAAGAGAGAATAGCTGATCTAAAAGCCCACACGAGCCCAGTCACTAAAGCACCGGCACCAGGAGAATCCAAGATTCCAGTCACCTTGTCCAAAGTTCACAATATCCAACCTCTGTCTGAGACCTGACACCCCGCGTGGGTTTTGTTTCTCGCCTGTAGGTCACTTCAACTGGAAAATAGCAGCTGTAGTCAGTTCCAACAGAGTGCTCTGCTGGACAGACACAGCCGAGGGGGAAGCTGCTCCAACCCAGAGCTAGGATTGGGAAAAGGGAAGTGATGGGATTAGCCCTGTGACCAGTATATTCAGTGTACTCCAGCCTTCTGTGTTGAACCAGTACGTCCTTGCAACAACAGTTCGGTGTTTTGCTCATCAGATGGGACAACCTGGGGGGTGTTTATGACAGCTGAACTAGGAACATCCCACCATCCCAAGTCTGGATGAGCTGGCTCTTGGCTTAGTTTTCTTTTTGCCTTTACTCTTCAGTCTTCTACCACCTGGTTCTGCTGTCTGAGGAGTGAGAGTTCTACCCCTGTCGCTGGCAGTTGTCCTCCTGGTGCAGTCTCTATCAGTCAGACCACGCAGATAAAGCGCTGCTGGCAGTGAGCACGCTTGACTTGATCCTGAGGCTTGGCCCTTCCCAGCAGTGTCTCCCTGTGGGAAAGGCAGGTTATACTGGAGCCCAAGTCACAGTTACCCAGTGCAGCTGCCACTGGCGCTTTGTCAATTCCACAGTACCACAAAACCAGGCACTTGCAGGGGAGGGGGAGCCTCCTCCTCGTGTACCCTTGGTTTGGTGTTTCTTTCCTTACTCTGTTCATGTTTGAAGCTCATCCAAACCGTTTCCCTTCGGGCTGGGTACAGCTCACTCAGTGCAGCCTGACCTGCCCGGGTCCCGTGTTCTGTCAGTATGTTAGGTGACCTTAAAGACATTTTTGAAAGGCTGTTTATATTTTTATAGAGGATAGAAGATGCTTAGACCCAGATACATCTGTGCAAACACTCACCTGAAGAGATGCCCTTTGATGGAAGGCCCCCTCCTTATTTTCCCCTACCCAGGGCAATGATTTCACTGTCTTTATCAGTTTCAATTCAGCTGTATAAAGAAAGACGTGACCTTTGTACTCTGACAACATGTGCCACCTTATAGTTCTGTCTATTTTTTGAATGGATTGAATAAAACTCTAGGCGTGAGCCACCCGTGGATGCTGTGAGGGGTCTCTTTCTCTCTGGGCAAGCCAGTTTCTCTATGAATGGAATATAGAATCGTGAAGGGATCTTGAAAGATCCAGTCCAATCCCCTGCCACAGAAGGGTCTCCTAGACCCAGTGGCACAGGAACACAGCCAGGCAGGGCAGGAACGTCTCCAGAGAAGAGACTCCACAGCCCCCCTGGGCAGCCTGGTCCAGTGCTCCGGGACCCTCCCTGGGAAGAAGGTCCTGCTGAGATTGAGAGGGAACCTCCTCTGCTCCAGCTGGCACCCAGTGCCCCTTGTCCTGTCCCCAGATGCCCTTGAGCAGAGCCTGGCTCCATCCTCCTGACACCCACCCCTCACAGATTGAGAGACAGCAATGAGGTCCCCCCTCAGCCTCCTCTTCTCCCAGCTCCAGAGCCCCAGCTCCTTCAGCCTTTCCTCATCAGGGAGCTGCTCTCCTTCCTTCATCCTCTTCATTGCTCTACACTGGACACCCTCCAGCAGCTCTGTGTCCTGAGGGGCCCCGAACTGAACCCCACACTCCAGATGCAGAATAGAGGGGAAGAACACCAGTTTGGAGGAGAAAGCAGCAGCTGGAAGCCCCCACTGTCCTACCATGGTCTGTGCCCTCAGCTGCAGTAGCTGAGGAGGTGCCACTGCTGCTGAACCTCAATTCCAGCACTCTCAGACAGGTCTGTGGTAGCAGCTGTGCTCTTTCCCCTGCTGACCAAACATTTTATGGCCTGTGACTGCTCACGCTCCCACGACTTAAATAGACCAGAACACTCACGTTGGGAGGTTTCAGCTGAGTCTGCAGCTGATAACAGCATCGGAAGTAGGATTTTCTCCTGCAAAGCAAGTGCCTCTCTAACACCACCACGAGTGCTGCATCCAGCCATCAGCTCTGAGCAGGCAGGAGCTCTGCAGGCAGGGGCGATTAGAGAGCAGACAGAAGCAGGCTTGGTGCAGCTGATAATTCTGCACTCGTGTCTGAGGAGTGAAAAAGCCCATCCATCGCACCCTGAGCTCCAGAATAAAGTCACAACCTCGGGGGTGAAGCAGAGCTGGAGAGAAAGAGCAGGGGAGGCAGGCAAGGTGAGGAGCTGCGTGTCTTCCATCAAGACAACCAGCAAGAACTGGGGAGGTTGCTCACAGGGCAGGACTGGGATCACAGGGCCAGGCTGGGGGCTGTTAGTGACCCCAGGTAGGGAGATTGAGCCCTCAGCTCTTTCTTTTTGGGTTGGGAGGAATTTTGTTCACTGCCAGGAGCTCTCGCTGCGGTCACTGTGTGGGCAGCAGAATCAGGCTGTCCTGACCTTTCCCAAGGAGAGGTTTAATAAGGATTCTGTGTGGCATTAACTTTCACCATGGAGTTCAGAGAAGGAGATGAGAGCGAGGGCTCCCTGTGCTGAGCTGAGGGCTGGTGCTCAGCCCCTACCCTGTTAGCGCTGTACAGCAGGGTCAAAAATCCAGCTGGGAAAACCCACATCAGGCTGGATTTAACTTCCCAAAGCAGCCGTAGGGTGTTGAAGTCCCCTTCAAACACACCCCACACGGAGAAATACACTGCAAGAGTTGCTGGATCTCCATCCAGAGGCCAGCTGACCCCACGGGCACTGGAGAGCTGAGCCAAGCACGGGGTGTTCGCTCACATCCCTCCTGCTTTGGCAGAAGGAGGGAGGATGAGTCACTCCCAGCGTTACCCAGGTGTCAGGGAAGAAGAGAACCCTTCGAGGATCTCACAGAGCTGGCTGGGATGGGAAATGCATTCAGGATTTATCGATAGCAGTGGAGCTGGGAACGCTGTTGTGGCTAAGGGTGCCACAGGCTCCTCATCTCATTAAACCCTCCTTTCGATGGCTCAGAGCTCAGGATTGAGACCTCCAGAGGCTGCAGTCCTTCACAGCAGAGAACCAGGGCCACACAGGGCTCTTGTAGAAACACGGAGCAGAAAATTACTCGGTTGCTATTAAATAACCACACAGTGGAGAGGTTAAGAGGCGGGGGAAACCCTTTCAAGCTCCATTTCCTTCTGGTATTTTAACACCTTCCTCCTTCAGAGCAGGAGCTGCAGCATCAGCAGCCAAGCAGCGAGGAGAAGTCTGTGCTGTTCTAGCAGAAAGCACCTGTGATGTGGCCTCCAGCTGGGGGCTAGTGAGGGGTGGCCAAGCTCCCAGGGAACTTGCCACTGGAGCTGAGGCAGTCCCTCCCTGCACATCTCATTTCCCTACTGTCTGTTTCCCTTTTCCCATCCCCATCAAACTGCAGCACACACTCGGCCCCTGGGCTGGCTGGGACTCCCCCTCCACTGTCTGCCATCACCTTCCCAAAGGTGATGACACCCCAGTCTAATTAATAGATTAATGACACCCTAGTGCAAATAAAATAGGGCTGGAGCAGCCTGACCCCTCACTCAAGGCACTACCCGAGTTCCTTCGCCATCACCTTACTTCTTGCTCCTCTTCTACCTTCATCTGGCTTAAAATTGCAGTGCAGCCCCTCGGGGTGAAAACAGCCACCTCTCTGAGTCTGAGCAGCAATCCCTGACTTCAGCTGGGTTGATCCCTGATCTCCTGAAGGATAGGGCTGCATCCCCTACCACACTGTGCAGAAAAGGCTTCTCTACATCTTTTCCATCCTTCCCCCTCCAGGCTCTCTTGACCCCTTTAGATTCCATTTGTTCCCAGCACCTGGTGAATCACAGGCAACAGAAGAGATGCAGAAGCATCTCCTCCTCCCCAGCAGATTTAATTCCCTCTGTCTGCTCCAGCCTCAGCCTGCTGTTCCCAAGGAAGAGGTTGTTTCCATCATGAGCAAGTTGGAACAAACAGCTCTTCACAAGCAGCAGCAGAGGGGGGAGGCTGCAGCCTCCTGACCAGTAGCCAGCAGACAGAGAGAGATCAAGAGAGGTTTGGCAGGAGGAGAGCAGCTGCAGAACACACACAGCAGCCTCTGAGGATGGGAGATCCAGAGGAGACAGCAAAACCCAGCCAGAGCCTTAGCTGGATGCACTTTGCCAGCAGCTTTCCATCCAAGGGCCAACAGCAGACCCACGACACGGGGAGCACCAAGGAGTTAGTGCTGAATGAGCCCGAGTGCTGGCTGGCCATCCTGCCATGACACAGCAGGGAAGCGAGTCGATGTGATGCTGCGTGAGCAGCCCTCGGAAGCTCAGCCTCACTCACCTCATCCTGTCTCCCCCACGGCCGAGAGAAGCAGCATCTCTACAGAGCACTGCCCCGCGTTGGTCCCCTGAGTCTGACACCCCCACAGCAGCTGTGTTTGAGTTCTGCCAGGTCACCCCCACCGCACAGTTTGTCCCTGAGCAGCATCATTGCAGTGGGGGGACCCACAGAGCCTCCTCCCTCTTTCCAGTGTTCACAGGCTCAATCACAGAGCTGCAAGAACCACAGAGCACTGTGCTCCAAGGGCAAACAGCCCATCCACTCCCTGCTTTGCCCTCAGCTCTTACCTGCCAGCACCGCAGAGCTCGCAAGGAGCATCTCCTGCACCAGTTTGCTCGATACACACGAGGCAGGGCAAAGCTCCTCTCTGCTGTCAGATAACTGACAGAGGGATCAGCATGAAGGTAATCCAGGAGCATTAGCAGGCAGGCAAACCCTTCCGACAACCCCCCCGACACAGCAGGCAGCAGCACGCAGCTGCTTTTGCTGCCCTGTTGGACCAAACCAGCTGTGACTGATCCGCTTGGGTTTCCACGGGCAAGGGAAGGCAGGAGATCAGTTTTAAACGGTGCTAATGAGTTAATCAATCTGACATGGACTAGACACCCTGCCCCAGCCAGTTCAGCCTCGTGACTGCGCAGGACTAAATCCTGGGAGCAGAGCAGCTTAAAATACAGAGGCTGAAGTCTTCAGGAGTGAGGGCATTAAAAACCCGAGCACAGAAAGCACCTTTTCGTGCCGGTATTCTGCCCACCAGCACAAATGGCAAGAGGACCTGACTGAGGATGGCTCTGCAGTGCGAGGACCCAGTCCTCTCCTTTAAGGTCCTGTGAACCCCCTGTTGATGGCTCTTGCTCAGACTGGGTCCAGCTCCTCAGGCCCTTGCAAAGGCATTTCTGAAAGGGCAGCAAGTCTGTGTCCTTCACTTCGCAGGCTGCTGGACGCTGGCACCAACTGCAGCGAGTGTCTCAGAGAGCTCCCCACTCTCCATCCTGTACAGACGGGCTGGTTCTCCCTCACTGCTTCGTAAAGCCACAACCAAGCAGGTTCACCTGCATCTCCCCTTGCAAAGCTCCTCTGAGCTCTGTCCTGTATCTCAGCCCTGAGGGCAGGGGTAGCTCCAGAGCTGTTCCATAGCCACCACAGCAACCAGAAGAACCTCCACACACCCCGAGAGCCGAGATCTCAGACTTCACTGGGGTGAAACATCACCATCTCTTGGAGCATTTATGACATCGGCTGTGGTAGGAGCTTGGGGAGCACCCGTGAAAGAGAGATGGTGGCAGCACACGTGCCCAGCCCTGATGTAGCTCAAAATCAGGACAGATTGGCCTGAAAGGAGCTTGTGCTGGCCTCTACCAGATGGAAAGTGAGAGTCCGAGCTAGCTGCTTTAGCTGTGTCCTGTGTCTAACCATTGTCCACACGAGCTGCCAGCAAATCTTTGCCCTACACCATCTCTCCAGCAGCAGGGAATGCTCTCCAAGGGATACCCCAGCTCTGCCCTCTGAATCAGACACCAGGCACACTTAGCCCAAGGCACGACAGCACAGCATCCTCCCCGACCACACGGGTGCTCATGCTCCTGACCATCAGCAACACCCGACGGGCTCAACTCCAGAGCTGACAGCCCCGTGGTTTCCTCTCTGCAGTTGCATCCACAGCATCCATGTCAAGAGGGCTCTGTCTGTTACGGCCAAGTCAGCTCGCAGACAGGTTGTCAGCATCAACCCAGCAGGCAAGCTCAGAGAAGGCAGCTCCCAACTCACTCTTCCAGAGCAGTGTAGACCAGGTCACCCAGCTCTCCCGTTCTGTGGGGGTCACACAGGCGCTGGCTTTGAAGAACCCCAAAGTTTACAGCAAAGCACCTCCAGATCTGCTCTGCCAGAGGACCGCTGGCTGTGTCTCCTGCACACATCACCCCTGACCTCAGGCATGTGCACAGCAAACCACAGAAACCAGAGGTGTCAGCAGCCATGATCTGCATCCCACAGTTGAGGGAGTTAACAGAGCAGACTGGTTCACGAGCAGGCTGAGGCAGAGCTGCTGGGAGCACCACATGCCCCGGCAATGAGCTGTGGGTGGGTGGAACAGAGTACCCCCAGGCACCCTGTGCTGCTGAGCACTGCCCAAGGTGAAAGCGTAGCCTGTAATCCTTTCCATTTGCTGGTGGAATCAACAGGCTTCCAGAGGAAGAAGTGGCAAGCACTACAAATCCATGAGGACACCACAACCTCCTACCCTAACACACGACTCAGGCACCCTCGGCAGCACCATGGCTCTGTGCAGCCGTCTGCCCGAGTGGGGAGAGGCAGAGAAGCCTGATGCCCATATTAAGGCCTTTGAGGTGACCATCCCACCCCTTCCAGAAAAAATACCTCACACCCCTCATGCAAAAGATCCCCCTGCTTCAGTTCACCCAGGGAAACTCGGGCTTGGAGAGGCTCCGCAAGGCAACAGCCTGAACCCCCAGAGCAGGCACAACGTGGCCGCAGCAGATGGCTGTGCCCCTGCACACACAGGGCCATCTGCAAGCATCAGATGTGCTGCAGAGGGAGGTCCCCAGAGAGAAGCTCCCAAGAGGTTTAGCTGCTCTCCCTTCCCTGCCCCGGGATCAGCCACTCAGCAGCACCACAGGGTTTGCAGAGTGAACCCTTGGCCACCCCGAACCAGGCTTTGTGCTGCGTGAAAAGGAGCCTTCATCCACTTCTCCTCCTCTGCAGGAGGGTGCTCTGGCACAGAGATGCTAGCCCTTGGTCACCCAGCTAATTCCTGCTTGGTGCTCACTCGGAGGGGCAGCAGGAGCAGTAAGAGGGTGGAAGGGGAAGGGGTACAGCTCTGCACAGCCCAGCCTTGCACAAACACCTCCTGAGAGCAACAACAGAGAGCACAGGCGTTGTCTCTCTTTCTCACAACCAAAGCGGAGGAAGCGAATGCAGCAGAGGAGCAGAAGGATGAAGAACTGACACGCAGAGGTGAAACCATGACCTGTGGCAGCAGGAGAAGGCTGAGTTGGGTATGAGTGCAGCAGCAGTGAGACTGCTCAGCCCTGACACCACCACTTCATCACTCAGGCAGAGGAGTTTACCTCAGGCAACCCTCTGGCCAAATCAGAAGCCCTTCCCAACTCAAACAAGCAGGAACATTTCCACATGACCAAGATATTCTATTCCCTTCCCTCAAGAGCAGGAGAACCCACTCACCCACACACACACGAGCTCAAAGGGACAGTACCCACCTCCCTGCTCATAAAAATCGCTGTTGCCTCCTACCTCAAGCATGGACTTTGCAGTCTCCTTGTTCCAAGCTCCTTGCTTCTCTGCCACTCCCCTGGTTCTTCCAGGAAACTGCTCCAGCTGAAGACTGGGGAGTCTTAAAGATTCCCAGCAGCTGATCTGCTCCCACACAGCAGCAGTTCCTGGGCTGCAGCTGTGATGAACAGGGGGCAGAGCTTCACTCACCACAATCACCTGCCCCGGCCAAGGGGGTGGGTTGGAGGGGACACAACCAGCCAGCACACATCCACAAGAGACAGAGCCCCAGCAGCAGCAGGGTTGGTATCTGCAGAGTGAAGGAGGCTGCTTCTCCCTTGGAAGAGCATCTCCCCAGCACAGCTTCCACCTGGGAAGGCGCTGGGTCAGTCACCAGCAGAGAAGCTCAGAGTGGGCAAGGCTCGCCTGGCTCCTGGAGAAGAGGGGGTTGGCAGCAGTTTTCTCAAGGGCTTCTTCTCTTTGTAAAGGGAAACAAACCTGCTTACAAATAGAGTGGAACCGTAGGGCTTCCCCCAGCCTCTCTGTTACCCAGTGATGCCCTGGGCTGGGAAACTGCAATTCCAGCAGAGTTTTTCCTTCTGCAGAGCTGAACAGGTTTTGAAGGAGGATGGAACCTAAAGGCTTTCGTGTTGGAAAGCTGAACGTCCCAGCTGGGGTGATGTTTGTTTGCAGGTAGGATGAGAAAGGAGAGGGAAGGAACGGCAGAGAACCCCACCTTGAGAGCAGTGAGCTGGGTCTTCGAGTTTTCTTTAGACCCTTCTGTCACCAAAAGCATCCTGCGGCCAGTGGAAGCCACAAGGGCCACGACACCTCTGCCAGATCATAATCACAGGGCTGGAAGGGATCGCCAAAGGTCATCCCATCCAACCCCCGTGCACCACACAGGGCCAACACTCACCAGACCAGGTTGCCCAGAGCCCCAGCCAGCCTGACCTTGAATGGCTCCAGGGATGGAATATTCACCCCCTCTCTGGGCAGCCTGGTCCAGGGATCCCCCAGCCTCTGATTCAACAGCTCTGTCCTCCTGTCCAGCCTCAAACCAAGACCCCTCATCCTGTCTTAGCCTGCCCTTGGGAACAGCCTTCCCCAGCCTCCTGACAGCCCCTCTCAGGGATGGGAAGGTCACTATAAGATCCCTCTTCAGACTGAACAACCACAACTGTCTCAACCTGTCCGTGCAAGAAGGGCTCCAGCCCTCTGAGCATTTCCATGGCCTCCTCTGGGCTCACTCCAACAGGTCCTCATCCCTCCTGTGTGAGAACTCCAGAGCTGAACACAGGACCCCAGGTGAGGTCTCAGGCAGAATCAGCTCTCTTAATCTGCTGGGTTTATAAAGTCAGTCCCCCAACACCAGAGGTAGCACCAAGCAGGCTTTGATATGAGAGAAGAATTGGGTGCCAGTTGAGTTTCACAGCTGATTATTTATTAAAATAAAACCAAAACCCCAAGTCCTTCAAAAAAAGCCCCTCCTTCCCAACCCAGAAGCGTTGGGTACAGGCTTGATAACCTGCAACACAACCTCCGATGTCTTCCTCAGGTCAGAGGGAGCTGAGCCAGCGCACACAGCAAACGCAGACAGAGGAGCTGTCAGCAAGACCGGCTGTTCACTCTGTTCGGTTTCTACATCAGCATCAGAGCTGCAGGTTTTGCACAGCTGGTGCTCTGTGTGGAGAAACCTGATGGGGGATTCATGTTGTCAGTGCTGCGGGGTGAAGAGGGTTTGGAGAAGAGGAGGCTCAGGGGGGACCTTCTCCTTCTCTCCAGCTCCCTGAAGGGAGGGTGCAGTCAGCTGGGGGTCAGGCTCTTCTCCCAGGCACCCAGTGCCAGGATGAGAGGGCAGAGCTTGAAGCTGCCAGGGGAGGGTTAGGCTGGAAGTTAGGAAGCCCTTCCTCAGGGAAAGGGTGCTCAGAGCCTGGACTGGACTGCCCAGGGCAGTGGGGGAGTCCCTGTGTCTGGAGGTGTTGAAGGACAGCCTGGCTGTGGCCCTGAGTGCCCTGGTCTGGCTGCTGGGGTGATGTTGGGTGCTGGGCTGGGCTGGAGGAGCTCAGAGAGCTTTGCCAGCCTCAATCATTGTGTGACCGTGCAGTTAGGGCTGACACCTCATTACACTTCAGATGATTATGGAAACACAGAGCAATCTTAATGCTGCACCTGGAAATCATACACAGCGTGTGGAGCCTGAAAGGAAGAGCAACCCCTGCCCTCATGAAGAATCAAAACATCTTTCCCTTTTGGGGCCAAATCTGGACGAAAGCTTTGGCAGTGAATGGGGGCTTTGATTTTAATTCCCTTTTCCTGGACCAACCTCCTTCCTTTGGTTGTTCTGTTGCTGCTGCCCATCTTCCATCACCAGGCTGCATTTATTTCTACTACTACTCTAGAGTGCTCTTGCATTTCCCCCCTCCAATCCCACTGGAAAACATCACCCTGTAGCAGTGATTCTATGCTCTTCCAGTAGCTACGAACATAGGGGGGGTTCTATCAGAGTCAGCATTGCGTTACTGTGAGGGCTCAGGCTGCCTTCCCTCTGGAAGGTACCCAGCACAGAAGAGAGCTGCTTTAGATTTGAAGGCTTAGAGTCTTCCCTCTTCCTGCCTTCACTCTTTGCTCTCTATGCCACTACAGCACAGTCACGGCTCTGGTCGGTTTTGTCACCCTCCTGGGGGCTGGTGATGGTCACCCTGGGGTTGGCAGAGGTTTTTTCCAGGTGGGAATCAGCCTAGAGTGAAAAAAAGAAGAGACAGGTACCGTTAGCTTCATCTAAGGTTGCACCTCGTTCCCATCTGGTGTTAACACTTCATGCTTGGGTTTCCAGGGGATGTTCTGGCAGTGAAGGAAGGCTTTGTGAGAGTGATCACACACGGTCTGATTTACTGTGGCCCCATTTCTCAGCCAAAGGAGAAATGCCTGCAGGTAGAGGTGGTTCCCCACCCCACAAACATTAGAATCCTTAGGGATGGGAAGGGACCTGGAAAGATCACCCAGTCCAGTCCCCCTGCCACAGCAGGGTCCTCCAGACCCAGTGGCACAGGAACACAGCCAGGCGGGGCTGGAACATCTGCAGAGAAGGAGACTCCACAGCCCCCCTGGGCAGCCTGGTCCAGTGCTCCGGGACCCTCCCTGGGAAGAAGGTCCTGCTGAGATTGAGAGGGAACCTCCTCTGCTCCAGCTGGCACCCAGTGCCCCTTGTCCTGTCCCCAGATGCCCTTGAGCAGAGCCTGGCTCCATCCTCCTGACACCCACCCCTCACAGATTTAGAGGCAGGAATGAAGGCTGAGGCAGATGCAGATCAATAACTTAAGAGCAGCAAACTGAAAGGACAAGCACTCACCTGGCTCTGCCTGTCAGAAGCCTCTTCGATTTCCTCGTCAGGCTGAAGATCACCTTGGTCGTCCAAGTGCTCCAGTCCCTCAGCACTGTCTTCACTTTTCTTGCCGTCCAAATGGATAACCTCCTCTTCCTCCGCTTGGCCAACCTTCTCTGCTTCTCCTGTTTCATCTTCACAGCTCTCGTTTAACTCCTCTTTGTTTTCTTCCACTTCACTTCTTCCTTGAATGGTTTCCCCACTTCCCTCTCCGTTCAGTCCTGGAGAGCCTCCCTCTCCTTCCTCTGTCTCCTCTCCCCTGTCGTTTTCCTCTTCTGCATTTTCTTCCTCATCTACGGTCTCCGCTGGCCTCTGGGGAATGGAAAGGCAGCAGCATTACGAGGCAGGTTTTCATCAGGATCACAGAATCCTTAGGGATCGGAAGGGACCTTAAAGATCAGCCAATCCAACCCCTCAACAATAACCTGCAGAACTCTCTTGTAACCTTCAGCATGGGATCACTGAGGCTGGCAAAGCCCTCTGAGCTCAGCCAGCCCAGCCAACATCAACAGCCAACCTAACCCTCCCCTGGCAGCTTCAAGCCCTGCCTTCTAGTCCTGGTGCTGGGTGCCTGGGAGGAGAGCCTGACCCTCAACTGACTACAACCTCCCTTCTGGGAGATGTAGAGACGGGGAAGGTGACCCCTGAGTCTCCTCTTCTCCAGGCTCAACCCCCCCCAGCTCCCTCAGCCTCTCCTCATCAGCCTTTCCCCCCAGTCCCTTCCCCAGCCTCGTTGCTCCTCTGGACCCGCTCCAGCCCCATCCTGCCTTTTATGAACTGAGGCTGCCAGAACTGCCCCCAGTCCTCTAGCTGAGACCTCCCCAGTGCCCAGTACAGAGGCAGATGTGAGGAAGCCCTTCCTCAGGGAAAGGGTGCTCAGAGCCTGGACTGGACTGCCCAGGGCAGTGGGGGAGTCCCTGTGTCTGGAGGTGTTGAAGGACAGCCTGGCTGTGGCCCCGAGTGCCCTGGTCTGGCCGATGGGGTGATGTTAGGAGCGAGCTGAGCTCAGAGGGCTTCTCCAGCCTCAATCCTTGTGCGATCAACATTCAAAATCAGGAAGTCTTCCAACATTGCAGCATTTGCCTTCTTTTTCCTCCAGGGATGGGAACGTAACCCCCTGGGAAGGGCTGTACATGACTGAGAGACTAGGATCCTGAGAAGTGCAGCATCACACATCACCGCAGGAGGAGGAAGTGGCTGGGTACCATTACAGTCAGACAGCTCGGGTTTGGCTTTCCTGAAGCCATTTGCAAATGTTTACTCGGCTAATGGTCACAGCAGACAAACAATGAGGCAGACAACAGGAATCTTAATGGTCACAAATCCATCGCACAAAGAGCAGCATCAGGAACTCTTTCTTCCCTCTGATTGCACTAAATCTCGCCAGAACAGAGCTGCCCCTGCTCCTACCCAGCCAGGAATGCACAGATTCCAGCAGCACATTCTGTTCCTGAAGCAGATAGGGTTGCTAAGTGACAGCAGCCCTCTTCTCTTCCACATCATTTACAAAAGCCAGGCTCTTAAAAACAAGCAAATGAATAGTTAAGGGTTCATCAGCCTTACACTTCCCACAGAGTAAATTCGCTGTTGTTCCTGAAGGCAAGAGCCACGCGTTTCAGCTCCAACCTTGGGATGCTTCGGGTGCAGAGCTAGCTCGCTTGCTTTTTGCGGCAAACACAGCACCTGAGTCCACCCAGTCTTAGCTTTTCAGGAGATCAGAGCACCCAGAGGTCTAACTGCACTGAACGGAGACGAACGGGGTCGAAGGGGAGAACAGCAGCAGCTTTGCAGCCTCCAGTCCTCTGCTTCATTGGGTGGTAACTAGGAGCGTGAGTAACACCTTAATCACAAGAGAGCTGTTTCAGCTGATGAGATCCTCACTCTCCTAGGTGGACTCAAGTCAACAGTGTTTTTCTCCACCTATTCCACCGCCAAACATGTTTTTCCCTAACGTTTCCCACGTCTCCATTCAAATCTGCCTCAGCATCCTACCCTACACCACAGCACGACCCCACGGAGCATCGCTGCGCGTGATGAGAGCACTGATCAGCAGCCAAACAGAGACCCTGCTGAGGCTGCAAACATCCAGAGCAGACTGAGCTACAGGGAATGAAAACTGCCCTGACATCCAAGGGGTCTGGGCTGTCGCTCTAGGATTGTGCTGCCACTCAGCGAGAGCTGGACAGGGGAGAGGGCTGGGCAGAGAGAGATGGAGTGAGGGACAGCAAGGGGCAGGGGAGAGGCTGGCATCTGGGCAAGGACAACACCAGGGGCCAGGAGAGGGTGGGCACTGACCTGTTGGAGAGCAGGGGAGGAGAAAGGGACCTGGGGGTCTGAATGGCCAGCAGGGTGACTCTGAGCCAGCAACGTGCCCTGGTGGCCAAGAGGGCCAACAGCATCCTGGGGGGGATCAGAAGGGGGTTGGTTAGCAGATAACAAGAGGGTCTTCTCCCCCTCTACTCTGCACTGCTGAGACTGCATCTGGAGTGCTGTGTCTAGTTCTGGGCCCCTCAGTTCCAGAAGGACACAGAGCTGCTGCAGGGTGTCCAGCGTAGAGCAACGGAGATGATGAAGGAAGGAGAGCAGCTCCCTGATGAGGAAAGGCTGAGGGAGCTGGGTCTCTTGAGGTTGGAGAAGAGGAGGCTGAGGGGGACCTCATTCCCGTCTCTAAATCTGTGAGGGGTGGGTGTCAGGAGGATGGAGCCAGGCTCTGCTCAAGGGCATCTGGGGACAGGACAAGGGGCACTGGGTGCCAGCTGGAACAGAGGAGGTTCCCTCTCAATCTCAGCAGGACCTTCTTCCCAGGGAGGGTCCCGGAGCACTGGACCAGGCTGCCCAGGGGGTTGTGGAGTCTCCTTCTCTGGAGATGTTCCAGACCCCCCTGGCTGTGTTCCTGTGCCACTGGGCCTGGGTGATCCTGCTGTGGCAGGGGGATTGAACTGGATGCTCTTTCAAGGTCCTTTGCTATCCCTGATGATTCCATGCGTGTGAGCACGCACTGAGAGCTCCCCAGTCTGTGTCTGTTAGACAAACAGCTCATCTGATGCTTTGTGCAAATAAGCAGAGGGAGGTGGCGATGCTGAACCTGGGAGCAAACAAATGGATTCATTCTCCGTCACTGCTATTTGAGCAGCCGGGATCATTCCTCCAGCCCCCAGGCTCAGCACCCTGCCTGAATGTCCTGTAGGGATCATGCACTGGGCAGCTTCATAGCGGCTCCCACACTCACCCCAGCTCCCTCCGGCTCAGAACCACTGTGTTTATGGAAACAAATGAGAGGACAAGGGGAAAGGGTTCCAGCCTTGGAGAGGGGAGATTGAGGTTGGACAAGAGGAACCAACTCCTTGCTGGGAGGGTGCTGAGAGGCTGGAACAGGGTGCCCAAGGCAGCTGTGGCTGCCCCATCCCTGGCAGCGCTGAAGGCCAGGCTGGCTGGGGCCCTGAGTACCCTGCTCTAGTGAAGGTGTCCCTGCCTGTGCAGGGGGGTTGGAGCTGGATGATCTTTAAGATCCCTTCCAAGCCCATGAAACTGATGCCAACGAGCAGTGCTCTCTCAATCCTGTTAGTGCCAACTGCATTTCACAACTCACATAAAAGCAGTAGTTGGTTCTGAAAGCTCTACAACTTTGAGAGCCACCCCTGTCAGCGAGAGTCACTCTGAACAGCCTGACATCGTTATCTGTGACTATCAGCAAAGTCAAGCTAACACACTCGATTATCACCACGAACATGAAACCCCTCTGGTTTTGCTGCCTCTTGACCCAGCGCGGCCACCAAGCCACCTGGCTCCCTCGCCCTCTGCGCAGCTGCTCTCATCGTCTGTCACCCATCCCCACAGACTGACAGGGTGATGCACACAGCCAACCCGAGCGAGTCCTCCTGTCAGAAGAGGAAGACCCATCCGTTCTGTATTGGGAAGCTGAAGCCTGGGTGCAGAACGCAGAGCAGACGGCTCCGCTCTGGTTTTCTCTTCCTTGAAGGTCAATTACAGCTGTCAGCTCGGCCGCAGTGAAGCCAGCCCTGCTCTTTCAATGTGCTCTCGGCTGGCTGGCAGCCCTTCACAGCCCAGGACGTGAGCAGGTGCCCGGCCAGTGCTGCACTGTGTTCAGTCAATGGCTACTCTGGCCTTTGTTCAGCCCTAGCACAGGCAGCACGATGCCCATGGGCCAACAGTGTGCCCTTGTGGCCCACCCCGGGGGTGGGTTAGAAGGGAGTAGGTCCAGAGAGGTACTTGTACCTCTCTGCTCTGCCCTAGTGAGACCACCACTGGGATATTGTGTCCTCAGTTCCAGAAGGACAGGGAACTGATGCAAAGAGCCCAGCGTAGAACCACAGGGATGATGGAGGGAGGGGAGCATCTCCCTGATGAGGAAAGGCTGAGGGAGCTGGGTGTCTTCAGCTGGAGGAGAATGAGGAGTGACCTCTTTAATGTTGATGTATACAGAGATGGTGAGTGTCGGGAGGATGGAGCCAGGCTCTGCTCAGTGACAGGACAAGGGGCAGTGGGGATAGAGAGAACGGTAGGAGTAAGTAGTGTAAGGAGTTGGGCTCTCTGTTAGACTGAACCTCAGCTGCTCTTAGTTCCTACTCAGAGGAGTTGCTTTGACAAACAAATCACAGGAGAGGGGTCTCAGTTGTCCAGACCCATTCACTGCGCATCAGTGCTACTGATGAAGGAGCAGCTAATGGAGCACCGTGCTCTCCAGCAGAAGCAGGAGCTGGCAGCAGTCATTAAGACCAGATAAACTCATGTCTGTCTGCAGGAGCTCTGCCCCTGACTGAGCCACAGCGCCTTTGCACCCCTCCAGCAGCAGGAAGGGTCTGCGATCCAGGTGGAGCGATGTGGTGGGTTCGGAGAGGAGCCAAGCCTGAGTGTCTACAGCTCTCTAGGTGCTCCTAGAACAGCTCTGAAGCTGGAAAGGTATCTGAGAAGGATCGTTTCCTAGACTCCAAGGACAGTTTTGGCTGGAAGAGGTCATCACAATCATTAGCTCAAGCTCCCATACAAGCAGCCACATCCTGGAGGTGTTAAATCATCCCCACAGAACCCTCCTGCCCAGCTGAAAGAAACTGGGGAGAGAAAACCACTACAGGACCTGTGATCCTTAGAAAAAAGGGAGAAAAGGCCATTTCTTTACAGCTCAATCAGTACCTGGTCCAGCGGAACTTCTATGCGAGTGTCTTCATCTTCCTGCACTTCAGCTGCTGCCCACACTTCAGACCCTTCACCTGCAGAGGGAGGGAGGCAGAGAGGGAGGCAGTGAAGACCAACTGTGACACTGTGTGGCCCAACTGCTGAACTGCAGCCTTGGGGGCTTCCAGCTGACCCAGCACTCCCCACACAGCTCTGCTCATCTGCTCCTCGATTGTCTCTTTGCTTTCCTCTCTCTTTGAATAACAGATGCTTACCTGCTGCATCCCTGGGAAAGGGACAGGGAAAGACTGAATAAACCCTGCATCTGAAGAGACAAGCATAGAATCCTCATGGCTGGGAAGGACCTCCAGCATCACCCAGTCCAGCCCTCATCCCAACAGCTCCCCAACCCCTAAACCATGGCCTCAAGTGCTCTAGCTACTCATCTTTTACATCCATCCAGGGATGGGGACTCCAACCCTCCCTGGGCAGTCCAGTCCAGGCTCTGAGCACCCTTTCCCTGAGGAAGGGCTTCCTAACACCCAACCTAACCCTCCCCTGGAGCAGCTTCAAGCCAAATGAATCTATATGTGCTTAATAATTAGGCACAGCAATTAATGACTCCTCTCTAAACTCCTTTCCTAACCAGCATGAACTGTAAAGCATCGATTGTAGCACCAGTTAGAACATAGAATCCTTAGGGATGGGAAGGGATCACCCAGTCCAGTCCCCCTGCCACAGCAGGATCCCCCAGACCCAGTGGCACAGGAACACAGCCAGGCGGGGCTGGAACTTCTGCAGAGAAGGAGACTCCACAACCCCCCTGGGCAGCCTGGTCCAGTGCTCCGGGACCCTCCCTGGGAAGAAGATCCTGCTGATGAACAGCACTAAGAGTTCTTGTTTCCTGCTATAGGTTGCACCTCTACCTCCTCTTAAGCACAGAGACCTACAGGTGCTGTAAAATCTCTGCCAGGAGGAATCAGGATGATGTCTCTCTCTGCAGACAGCTGGTGCCTGGTTAGACACCGCAGCAGTGAGATGGGAGCTATCACGGCCAGGTTGGACGGGGCTCTGGGCAACCTGGTCGAAAGCAGCAGGCAGAGAGGGCAGGCAGAAGCTGCTCTGCTTGAAAGAGGCCAACTAGTGTGCTTCTCTCACTAGCAGAGAGAGGTGGTACTGAGACTGCCTCACCATGAGCCCTTGGGCCGCTGGAGGTCAAAACAGAGAGGGGTGATGGGGTGACTCTCCTCTGAGGGGCCATAAAACCAATGCCAGTGCTACTGAGGGCAGAATGATTCCAGCTCTGCTTCCTTCTCTGCATCCTCTTGTTCCTCAGCTCCCCCACTGACAGAGTAGTGCTTAGAGGGCTCAGAAAGCTGATCTGACTGATGACGCTCTCTGGGGAAAGCATCTAGGGGGCTACTCCACCTCTGCTCCAAAGCACACACCAGCCAGCTGAGAACTTCCACCTCCTACCTGCAGGTCGGTAATTCGGTGCAAACACTTCATCAAGCCCCGGTGCTGTCTTTAACTCAACAGAGAGTCCCACGGGTGAAAACTATTCAGCTAATGAGAAGCAAAGCCACAGAGTGGAGAGCAGAGCAGGCTACCGAGTCACAGGCGAATGTGCTTTTGGCAGGGAGCTCGACATCACCACCAGTGACAGAGCAGCTCAGCTCCTCCAAATCACAAAGCACGGGAACACGGTGGAACGCTGACCTCTGCAACCCTTGGTTTCTATGCTCCAGCTGGCTCCCTGCCCTTGGCACAGGGGTTTGGCTGGGGAGGAAGACACGAGCTGCAGCACTAACAGCTCACAGCTCCTAGAGCCTGCATGGTCTGTGCTTCGGGTACTCTCTATCGTGAGGTGTGAGCAGGATCATAGAATTCTCACAGCTGGAACTGTTCCAGGATCACCAAGTGCAGCCCTCATCCCAACAGCTCCCCAACCCCTAGACCATGGCCTCAAGGGCTCTAGCTACTCAGTTTTTAACCCCCTCCAGGGATGGGGACTCCACCACCTCCCTGGGCAGCCTGGTCCAGTGCCAACCACTCTCTCAGCAAAGAACTTCTTCCTCAGATGCAACCTAATCCTCTCCTGATGCAGCTTGAGGCCATTTCCCCTCATCCTAGCATTAGGAATCTGGGAGAAGAGCCCAGCAGCAGCCTCACTACAACCTCCTTTCAGGTAGCTGTAGAGAGCACTAAGGTCTCCTCTCAGCCTCCTCTTCTCTAGCCTAAACACCCCCAGTTCCCTCAGCTTTCTCCAGCCCTCTCCCCAGCCTCCTTGCCCTTCTCTGGCCCCACTCCAGCCCCTCAGTGCCCTTCTGATCCTGTGGTGCCCAAAACTGGACCCAGTACTCAAGGTGCAGTCTCACGAGTGCAGAGCACAGGAGGCACCATCACCTCCCTCCTCCTGCTGGTGACACCATTCCTGATCTGGGGGTGATGTTAGGTGCTAGGCTGGGCTGGCTGAGCTCAGAGGGCTTTGCCAGCCTCAGTCACTCTGTGACTATACTGGTTTAATTAGTTTAGCAGCAGTAACCCCGTGGCATCCTGTGGTGTGTAAACAAAGCCAGGAACACGCAGAGACATCTCCTAAGCAGAAAGATATGCTCTCCAAGCTGAGTTATCCAGAGCAAACAGACGACCCAAGAGCTGTGTGAGGACATTATCCCACCTTTGCATCGGTTTCAGTGAGGATCAAAAGCCACCCCCCAGCCCCAGTGCTCATCTTGGTACTGACCATGACCCTCAAGGGCTCCTATGGCAGCAGTTACTCCTACTGTCTGCCTTATTCTGGTAGAGTAGTTGGAGAAGTGTCTCCTGGAGCTGGAATCCTCGGGATTCTGGCTTTTTTTCTCTTTCCCTTTGGATGAGGAGCCGTTTTCTCCCCGGTCACTGGATCCAACAGTAGATTTAGACTGACTGTCCTCTCCCTGCAAAGAAGCGCAGGCAGTTATCGCTGATGAACGTGACAAGGCTCAGCTCCTAAGGGTCAGCATCAGTGGTTTACTACTGAGGATGGTATCAGATCAGTTCCCAGCCAGGAGACCTAGGGGATAAATTAGGCAGAAACCTCTGGCCTATGGTATCCTGGGCTTGGATCAGCACTAGTGTGGCCAGCAGGACTAGGGATGTCATTCTCCCCCTGGACTGGGCACTGGGGAGGTCTCCCCTCCAGTACTGGGGGCAGTTTTGACCCCTCACTTCAAAAAGAGATGGAGGAGCTGGAGAGGGTGCAGAGGAGCAATGAGGCTGGGGAAGGGACTGGAGGGAGAGGCTGATGAGGAGAGGCTGGGGTGTTCAGCCTGAAGAAGAGGAGGCTCAGGGGGGACCTTCTCCCTCTCTATAACTACTTGAAGGGAGATTACAGTCAGGTGAACGTTGAGCTCTTCTCCCAGGCAACCAGCACCAGGACAACAGCATGAAGCTACCAGGGGAGGGTTAGGTTGGATGTTAGGAAGCCCTTCCTCAGGGAAAGGGTGCTCAGAGCCTGGACTGGACTGCCCAGGACAGTGGGGGAGTCCCTGGAGGTGTTGAAAGAGAGACTGATGAGGTCTAGCTGCTGCAGTGGTGTCAGGTCCTGGGCTGGATGAGCTCAGAGGGCTTTTCCACCAGACTAGAAAGCATTGTAGAGCCCGACGAGGTCTCAGCACTCAGAACCACTGTGTAAAAGGCTCTGCCTTTCTCCTTCAGGTCTATAATTTGAATAGAAGCAGAAAGAGAGGCAGCTCACAAGGTTCACAGCAAAGACCTCAGGGCAGCAGCTGATCTTTGCTGTGGAAGCTTCTCTATAAAACCCAGGCGGCTGCGATGGCAATAACAGGTCCTCCAGCTTCTTCCATCTAATTGACTCTGCGAAGAGCAACAGACTCACCGAGCTGAGAGAAGCACAGAGCACCCTCTGACTGGGGACTGCTTTTCTCTCTTCAGGTTTAATTAAAGCCCAAAGGACAGGGGCTTTCCATCCCGAGAGAACCAAGAGAAACGAGAAACAAACTGCTGAGGACAAGTGGCACTTACGCTGCCCTTGGACTTTCGGGATCCTGCGATCGGAGGTAGCACCGAGGCTTTGGAACTGCAGGGAAGAGGCTCTTGTTAGACTCGTGAGCACTGGCACTTCACACACGCTGTGTATTTATAACGTAGACATGAAAACAGAGGTGATTCTGTGCCTCACTGAGTGCTTTCACCAACAATCACTGGTGTTGACTCACCAGTCTGTATTTCAACGCACAATCACGAGGTTACTCAGGCAAACACCTCCAGTTCCTCACTCAGATACTGAGAATTTGAAGGGAATTCTGATGGGGAAGGCTTTTATGACTGATGTGATGAAAACTGACCTTCCAATCCCTGAAAGGGGCTGTCAGAAGGCTGGGGAAGAACTATTCAACAAGGTAGGGAACGACAGGATGAGGGGTCGTGGTTTGAAGCTGGAAAAGAGCAGTTTTAAGTTGGACAGGAGGAAAAGGTTCTTCATTCTAAGGGTAGGGAACCCCTGGAACAGGCTGTTCAGAGAGGTGGAGGAGGCTCCATCGCTGGAGCCATTCACCATCAGGGTGGATGGGGCTCTGGTCTGGTTAGAGATGGTGCAGGGGGTTGGACTGGTTGCTCTTTGGAGGTCCCTTCCAACCCAATGATTCCATGGAAATCCAGCAATTGCAATACAACTCTGTTTGCATCCATCAGCCCATCACCACAGGTTGTCACTCTCCTGGTACCCACTGTAAATGCAGTTTCACTGAATATGTTTGAGTTACTCTCTGTCTGCAGCCACTCACTAACACTGCACTTTACACTACAAATATCCACTAAATAATAAACTAGATAACTCTATCTACACTAAGCATACTCAATAATTATATATACAGCATTTCATAGCATCCTTAGGGATGGGAAGGGACCTCCAAAGAGCATCCAGTCCAGTCCCCCTGCCACAGCAGGATCACCCAGACCCAGTGGCACAGGAACACAGCCAGGAGGGGCTGGAACGTCTGCAGAGAAGGAGACTCCACAGCCCCCCTGGGCAGCCTGGTCCAGTGCTCCGGGACCCTCCCTCGGAAGAAGGTCCTGCTGAGATTGAGAGGGAGCCTCCTCTGTTCCAGCTGGCACCCAGTGTCCCTTGTCCTGTCCCCAGATGCCCTTGAGCAGAGCCTGGCTCCATCCTCCTGACACCCACCCCTCATGTATTTGTAGACATGAATGAGGTCCCCCTCAGCCTCCTCTTCTCCCAGCTCAAGAGTCCCAGCTCCCTCAGCCTTTCCTCATCAGGGAGCTGCTCTCCTCCCTTCATCACCTTCATTGCTCTACACTGGACACCCTGGACTCTAGTTCATGCATTTGCATCCCAGAAGCTGTCAGTATGTTTTTGGCACCTCTACTAACCCATCCACCACTCCTTTGCCCTTGCAATGATGATTTTGTACTGTACTGCTGGGGACTGTAAACAAACTGACCCGCACACGCTTGTGAGAAGAGCATCACTCAGCTGGAGAACTTACCCCTGCGGTCGTCTCGCTGCAGACTTGCTCAGCAGCAGATCCCCATAGGGCAGCTTCTTAAACTTCTCTCTACCCACTGCAACATAAATTTGCCCGTTCTCCAAGTCCTCCCCGCTCTGGACAAGTTTTCCATCTAAAGTATAGAGTCTGAAAAATAGAAACAAAGCTTCTCATAGTAACCCTGACAGAGATCCACGTGAATCTGAACTCACTAAGGCATGAGACAGGCTGTCCTTCAACACCTACAGAAACAGGGATGCCCCCACTGCCCTGGGCAGTCCAGTCCAGGCTCTGAGCACCCTTTCCCTGAGGAAGGGCTTCCCAACAGCCAACCTAACTCTCACCTGGCAGTTTCCCCTGCCCTTTTGTCCTGGCATTGGTTGCCTGGGAGAAGAGCCTGACCCCCACCTGACTACATCCTCTCTTCAGGGAGTTGTAGAGAGGGAGAAGGTCCCTCCTGACTCTCCACTTCCCCAGGCTGAACACCCCCAGCTCCCTCAGCCTCTCCTCCTCAGTCTGTCCCTCCAGTCCCTTCCCCAGCCTCCTTGCTCCTCTGGACCCACTCCAGCCCTTCAACAACTTACTTGAGTGAGGAGCCCAGCACTGCCCCCAGTACCCCAAGGGAGGCCTCCCAGTGCCCAGACTGGGGGCAGAATGATGTCCCTAGTCCTGCTGGCCACACTACAGCCAATCCAAGCCAGGATGCCATTGGCTCTGTGTCCTGCTCAAGAGACCCAGCTCCCTCAGCCTTCCTTCACAAGGGAGATGAGAGCAACTCATGGAAGGTTTGACTGTTACTAAATGCCTCGAGAGCAGAAGAACTGATGTGTTGGGGCTGTTGCTGGTTACACCAGGTGAGAATCAGACCCCTGTGACTCGCTGTAGGTTACTGTGCTGCACTACAAGTGCTGAGGGGCCAGATAAAGAAACGCAGGGCTGGGAGGAGAAAGGAGAGGAGAGCTCACCATCAACACCTTGTGCTCCCTTCATCCTGGATCATCTGCATCAGCTCTGGGAGGAACTGAAACTGGTTGGAGAAAGCCCGAGCAGCCTTAGCCCCAGAAGTTCAACAAGCACTTTGCACACAGGAAAGGGAAGGGAATTCCTAATGGGCTCTGCGTGGGGCAAGGCTGGAATGCCAGCGATTTGCCTGCGCACACCTTGGCAGCTGCTCTCACCACAGCCTCTCTCATGGAGACTGCATGTAAAGCAGCTATTGTTTTAGAGAGTGAAAGCCTTGGGGACTGAGGTTTACCTGCCCAAGAGCTCTCCTCCTCCTGTTCCAGCTGAGATGCCAGAACCAGCAGCCCCCCAGCTACCCCTTGGTGCTTGTGGCTGGATATAAAGCACTGACCTGATCCAAATCTGCAGGATCTAGTGTCTCCCTTTGAAATGATTTGTCCCAATGAGTGGAAAGAGCTATCCAAACGGAAAGGTAACGTGGGTCACATCTATTACTGCAATAATAGACACACAGAGCAGTTTCTGCTGGAAGAGACCTTCAAGATCATCCAATCCAGCCTCTTCCTAACCCTATCAGCATCACAACACAACAGCTACCTTGCTTTTAAACACCTCCAGGGATGGGGACTCAACCCCCTCCTCCCTGGGCAGCTGTTGCAGTGCCTGACAGCCCTTTCAGGAAAGAGACTCCTCCTGACAGCCAACCTCACCCTGCCCAGGGGGGTTGTGGAGTCTCCATCCCTAAGGATTCTGATTCTAAATCCTCTTCAGTTCTCCTAGCTGGCCAACATCTCCACCAGCTTTACTGAGCTGGTCTCTCGTTTTGATGTCCCTCACTCCTGAACACCAAATAGATTGCATCATTAGAGCATCCCCACGATGCAATCAACCACGAAGGAGCTGTTGGAACAGAAAGGCTTTGTTTTCTTTCTTAAACAGCAGTGGAAATGAAACCCGAAGGTCACTTGGCAGCAGCACCTTCCCGTTCCATGTCCTCCTGCTGTGTCCTACTTCTCCTACACTGGAGCTTCCCACCAAGGAGGGAGGATCCATTCAGGTTTAAAACCAAATCTATGCTCTAAAGAAACAGAGCCTAAGGAATCCAGAGTCCTCGCAGGTGAGAGGACACACAGCCTCCCCCCAGTTCCTCCACAGCCCTGCCAAGAGGCAGCTTGCAAATCTTCAGCTTCCCGATACCTGTGCACGGCTCCGCTCCTGAGGGGAACTTTCCCCGTAACCATCTCCAGGACGTGATCCCAGTGAGTCAGGGTTTTCCTGGGAATGAGGAGTCGCACCACGGGGCTGAGCAGGTCTCCATTAGCGATCAGGCTGAAAGAAACCCAAGGGAAGCGGTTTGGAGGAGCCTTTTAAACCCAACTCGGCTCAGATGAAGACACCAGCGGCAGCCGGGGACCGGCAGCTCCGGGCTAACTCACAAGATAGTGTAGGGCTCCTGCAGAGCTTTCCGAAACCTCGCCGACACAGTGATCCTGCTGCGAGTAACCGGCTTCACCTGCAAGGACAGCAAGGATCAGGGACGAGTCCACTACCACTCTGCCCACCCCCAGGCCGGGGGAGCAGCTCATCAGCTGGAAGAGCTGCCTGGCTGGACAACACAGCGCTCACTCTTCTCCAGCCTCCCCTCCTGCAAATCAGATGAAGGCGTCGAACCCAAACAAGCACGGAGCAGAACCAGCGTGCACACGTTGGCTATGTTTCTAAAAAGGGCCATAAAAGCTGAAAGGATTAAAGAGCCGGCGTTAAACACAAGCACAGTGTTTATTTAGGCTGGCAGGGCTCCAGTCGCTGGGTAACAGCCTGGTGATGTGGTGATGTGCTGCAGCCTCGGCACGCTCGGCGCTGCCTTAACCTCCTCAACAACCCCTGCACCAAGCACACAAACCAGCCTGGCCTTCAGCACTGCCAGGGATGGGGCAGCCACAGCTGCCTTGGGCACCCTGTTCCAGCACCTCAGCACCCTCACAGCAAAGAATTGATTCCTCATGGCCAACCTCAACCTCCCCTCTTCAAGGCTGGAACCCTTTTCCCCTTGTCCTGTTGCTAGCACCAGAGTCAAAAGCCCTCCCCCTGCTCTCTTGCAGCCCCCTTCAGAGATTGGGAAGCTGCTAGAAGGGCACCTGTGACCCCCCTCTGCTCCAGGCTGAACAACCCCAGCTGGCTCAGCCTGTCCTCATAGGGGAGCTGCTCCAGCCCTCTGAGCATTTGAGCTGCTTCCCTCTGGACAGGTTGCAGGAGCTCTGTGTCCTTCTTATGCTGGGGACTGCAGAACTGGACACAGTACAGCAGGTGAGGTCTCACCAGAGCAGAGTAGAGGGGGAGAATCCCCTCCTTGGACTGTCACTGCTGCTTCTGCTGCAGCCCAGGACACGTGTGGGCTGGTAGCCCAGGGAGCAACCCTGACAGCTCCTGGGAAACCTCTATCCAAATGCACTCACTGGAGCCTCTCTCCTTTCTCAGTATCCCAGCCCTCCCTGTCGCCTCTCTTCTGACTCAGAAGCGATGGAAGCACTGGTGATGGACAGCAGAAGGCAGAGCTGCCCTCTACAGAGCAAAGCACCTCAAGAGAAGCAACCAGCAGCTGTAGGGACTTGGAGACCTGCAGCTCAGTATCTTTCATCCAGAGACTCCAACAAGAGTAGAGACAGCAAGAAAGAGGTTTCTGCTGCTCTGTGCCAGCAGCGCTTGTGGATCACACTGGGAACAGGGCTCCTGGACTGGCTGGAGACCTTCCCTTTGCACAAGCCATTTACTAGGCAGTGTGTTTGCTCTCGGAGATGGATTCTGTAGATACATGTTTGTCTTGGCCCCACGCTGCGAGGTGTTGTGCATAAGCTCTGCCTCAATGCCTACAGTGACTGCAACTCAGAGACCTGGGGCCAGTTCCAGTGCTCTGAACCAGGTGGAAGATTAACACCCACTACTACAGGCTTGGTGAGAGAGGAGGAGGTTGTTATCAGGCAGCTCATCGGGGGGATGCAGAGGAAATCTTAGAGGCTGACAAATCAGTTAGGAGCTCAGCCTTTCTCACAGAACAGCTTAACAGGTCGTTTGTGCCTCCAACGTTCAAGATGAACATTCATAGATTGCTAGACGGGTTCAGGTTGGAAGGGACCTTCACGCTCATCCAGTTCCAACCCCCCTGCCATGAGCAGGGACACCCCCCCACTAGACCAGGGGGCTCAAGGCCCCAGTCAGTCTGTCCTTGAACACTTCCAGGGAGCTGGGGGCCAGCCACAACCTCCCTGGGCAACCTGGTCCAGGGTCTCAGCACCCTCATCGTGAAGAACTTCCTCCTGGCTTCTGGTCTCAACCTCCCATCTTCCAGCTGGAAACCATTCCCCCTGCTCCTACCACTTCCAGCCCTTGGAAACAGCCCCTCCCCAGCTTTCCCGGAGCCCCCCTCAGGTACTGGAAGGCTGCTCTGAGATCTCCCTGCAGTCTCCTCTTCTCCAGGCTGAACAGCCCCAGCTCTCTCAGCCTGTCCCCATAGGAGAGGTGCTCCAGCCCTCCCCTCATCCTCGTGGTCCTCCTCTGGACAGAGTCTCTAGGGGGAAAAAGACCATCCTGCTGTTGGTTCATTTTAGGGGTTTTTTGACACAGCCTCCAAGTTACCACCTCGCTGCACTCAGATCAGTCCCTGTGTGACTAGTAGTAACCTATTTATGGCTACGAACAGCGAGTCAGACCGTTTCACTCGAATTAACTCACAGAACCAGAAGCCCAAGTGCTCCAGCACCATAACCCAGCCTCAGCCTTCTGAAGTCAGAGCAGTTTTGCTGAAGCAGCCCAGCGGAAGGCTTGACCCAAGGTTGAGTTAAAGAAGTCATGGTCCTGCTCCTGCTTCGCGTGCAGGAGGTACCAGAGCGCTGCAGGACTAGCCTGACCCCCCTCTGGCAGCGCAGGGTTACACATTAACTGCCTTGGGTGAAAAGTTTGTGCTTCCAGCAGGAGAGCAGCATCGCTGGCCCCCTGAACCCTTCATGTTCATTTCACATCCCCAGCCCCGTGCTGATGCTGATCAGATCAGAACTCTCCTCCCGCTGACGCCAGCGATGGAGAGCAGATTTCCTTTACTCCGTGGTCTGGCCCCACGATGATTTTATCTTTCAGCTCAGTACTTCTTGGGTTCCATTGAAAGGAGCCGTTGGAGGGCAGCTCCCGTATCCTGCGGGCACAGGCAGCCAGTGTTCCACACTGTGTGAGGAGATACTCATCTACACGGCAGCGCACTGCAGCGGCACGGAGGACTTGCAATGCTTGCTCCTTCCTCCTCTATCACTTGAAACTCAGGGAACTGAGGGAACTGAGTAAGCTGGGGGCAGTCAAACGAGTATCTGCACAGCAACAAGAGCTCACCGCAGTCACGGATGCTCCAGGGGATCACAGACCCTCAAAGCCACTGTCACTTGGACCTTTCTGTTCTCCAAACTACAATATGAATTTAAGAATAAGGACATGGAGCTGTTGGAGAGTCCAGAGGAGACCACAAGGATGATCCAAGGGCTGGAGCACCTTTGTTCTGAGGACAGGCTGAGGGAGCTGGGGTTTTTCAGCCTAGAAGACTCCAGGGGGACTTCAGAGCTGCCTTTTGGTACCTGGAAAGGACCTCCAGGAAGGCTGCAGAGGGACTTTTCCCAAGGGGATCCAGTGATAGGACAAGGGGAAATGATTTGAAATGGAAGGAAAGGAGGTCCAGACTGGATCTGAGGAAGAAGCTGTTCGGTACAAGGGCGCAGAGACTCTGGAATCCATGGCCTAGAGAAGCTGTGGCTGCCCCCTCCCTGAAGGTGTTCAGGACCAGGTTGGATGAGACCTCGAGCAACCCAATCTGGTTGAGAGATGATGGAGTAGATGCTGTCTAAGGTGCCTCCCAACCTAAACCATGCTATGACTCTAACTAGTTATTCCCCACCACCAGCAGAGTGGGATCCTTCTTGCTTCCCACAAGAGTCATCGCACGTGAAATGACTTTGCAGAGCACCTGGCAGAGTCTGGAACCAACCAAGCAGCTAGCCTCAACACCAGCTAGATCCTAGGCGTGGGGTACTTGGGATCCCTTGAACCTCAGAACATGTTTTAGAGGATCTCCCAAAGCCCAGTTCTCATCTTCAGTCTTATTCACTGGGGGTGAATTTAGGTTGCTGAATGTCAGCAGCAGCTCAGCACCTCTGGAAATGCAGAGCCCAGGCTCAGCTCAGGACCTAACTGAACCGTGGCTGCTCTATCATAGCATCCTAGAAATATTGCCCTTACGTTAAAGACAGCACTAAATAGTCACTCAGTAAAGCAAACACAGAGCAAACACTGAGCAGACACGTACAGCACGTTGCACCATCTACTTGAGGTACTTACATCTTCCGCTGGAAACTGCTGCCAAGACAGAAAAAGAACAAAAGGAGAGGCAGTGATCAGCAGCCAAACCATCACCTAGGGTTTCCCATCATAGGAAAGAGAGCTTTGGCAAGAAAAGTGTTAGACTTGGTGTGCTCATACTCACGTGTGTCATGTACAGATAGATAAACACGCTGATACACCCACATATAGACACATAAATACGCTGATATAGAATCCTCAGGGATCAGAAGGGACCTCGAAAGATCATCCAATCCAACCCCCCTGCCACAGCAGGATCACCCAGACCAAGTCCAGGTGGGTTTCAAACGTCTCCAGATGAGGAGACCCCACAGATCCCCCAGGCAGCCTCCTCCAGCACCCTGTCACCCTCTCTGGGAACTGGTTCTAGAATCAGCCAGGGGTGGAAGGGACCGCAGGATCATCCAGTTCCAACCCCCCTGCCATGGGCAGGGACACCCCACCCTAGAGCAGGCTGGCCAGAGCCTCATCCAGCCCAGCCTTAACCACCTTCAAGTGCCCCAACCACCTCTCTGGGCAACCCATTCCAGGCTCTCCCCACTCTCACAGCATCACCCAGTGGCTGCTCCCCTAGGGACTGAGCCCCACACACAGATCAAGCAGAGTGGTGTTCACCAGACACTGTCTTCCTCAGAACTGCATTAACCTGTAAAAGGTAGAGCATAGCCCCTAAAACCTAGGAAACCAATGAGTGTCCTCTACCTGCTGATCCCACACAGCAGGTCTTGGCTTCCAGGAATGGTTCTGGGTGATTATGATGCTCTAGAGGACGCTTTCCTCACCCCCTATTCAAATACCGACTGGAAAGTGGGAGAGACCCAGCAGAATATCCAACCTCCTGCTGGCTTGGGACTTGCAAGAGGCGTGTGACACTCGAGAGAATCAATCTGTGTCTACAGGAGCACCACACAGCTCAAGAAACAGCACCCGAGTTGTCCTCTGAGCAGGTTTGCTTTCTAAAAGGGTGACTTTTATGCCCTTGAGGACAGGTTCAAACAGAAATGTGCCATGCTCAGGGGGTTCTATGTGAAACGCTCAGAGCCATCACCTCGGCACCCTCACAGGCTGCCAAGATGACCCAGGCTCGTGATCCATAGCCATCCCATTTCTTAGCTCTCTGATTTATCTCCTTCTCCTACCAGGAGTGCTCCCCCTCCCCATCCAAGGGGGCAGCTGAAAGACTGCAAGGTTTACAGCTTCACCACTTATTTCAACCCAACAGCAACAAAACAGCAGTGATTCATTCAGGTTTGAGAGCTGCCCTCGCTCCTCGCTCTATCAACGCAGTCTTGGGTGCTGTGCACGTCTCCCTCATCACTCCCATCGTTGCAGGTGCCCCGTATTTCCACACAACGGCACATTCCACGCTCCCCAGCTCATGCAGTCAGCCAGGGCTCGGTACAATGGGCCCGTTTGTTAGCCCTGTGTGTGCCCAGCAGAGTCGAGAGCAAATATTTGCATTGCCCTAGGGTAGAAATGGGGGTCAGAGGAAGCAGAGCCCCGTGTCTACACAGCATCACCACCCGAGGATGTGGAAGAAAGGAATGTGCAAGGTCCAGCGATCAAAAGGACCTTAGAAGGCTATGTTTCCTAAGGTTATTGTAGCATAGGAAACGTCTTAGCTCAGCTCTTTCAGGGAGAGGTGACTTGCTTGAAGGGGTATTTTTTACACACTTGGGTGAAAGAAGCAGAGTCAACCCCCCCGAGCTCTTCTGGTCACTACAAAACCATTGTGGGTACCCTGCACGGAAATCAAGCTGGATCATCTAGGCTTCTGTGCATCACTAGATGGATAGACCAGAAGAGCCTTGAGCAGGAGGCTACTAGTCCCTCCATTGGTGTAGCCTCAGAGCACCAGTCAGGCTGCTATTGACAGAGCAAAAACAGGTCACTATGCCGTGGCAGTGCCCAGACTTCTCAGCCCATGTAAAGCAAAGATGAGCTGGAAAGACACGATACCACATCAGGAAGGGATTGAATCACCACCCCCAAGTCATAGGGATCCAGAGCTGAGGGACAAGGTGTAGCCATTGGCTTGGGACAGCTGAGTTAATGGTTGGACTCTGTGATCATGAGGATCTTTTCCAAACTAAATGATTCTGTGAGCACCCTGGACTGCAGAGCTCCTATTAATTCCTCAAGTGTTTAAAGTTGCTCTGTTCTCCAAGGTAGATCACCCTCAGGATCACAGTCTCACAGTACTGATGAGGCTGGAAAAGCCCTTCAAGATCCTCCAGTCCAACCTAAAACCAACCCAGTAACCCTAACAGCTGCCATCTAGCTCATGCCACTCAGCTCTTCATCCAGCCTGGCCCTGAACACCTCCAGGGATGGTGACCTGACCACCTCTGTGGGCAGCCCGTTCCAGAACTGGATCACTCTTCCTTTTCAGCTGTGCTCAGTGGAATGGATTTCATCCCCCTGTGCAGGTGGAGGAAAGCCTCACCCCTTCTAGCCCTGGAAAGAGAAATGTTTACCTTGGGGGGGCACTGAATTAGGAGCCAGATTTCACCTGGAACAAGACAACAGCACAGCCTTCTCTGCAGATGTTCCAGCCCAGCCTGGCTGTGTTCCTGTGTGACTTGGTCTGGGGGATCCTGCTGTGGCAGGGGGACTGGACTGGATGATCTTTCCAGGTCCCTTCCAATCCCCAATGATTCTGGGATTTCTTTCTTTTAAGTAAAAAATTACTGGGGATACTGCTGCCCCCCCAGCCCTAAAACACATGGAGGGGTTTGATTTCTGAGTGGAACCCTGAAAACAAAGTGAAAGCAGAAGTTGGTTCCTCCTACCTTGAACATCATTACAGCCAGGTATTTAACCTCCTCTTGTTAGTGTCCTGAGAGCTCATCCTCAGGGCTAAATTCTTAGGGCCTGAAAACAATTCTATTACCCCTAAGAGCAGATAAAAACCCGTAGAGCTACTGCTAGGGTTCATTTTATGAGTCATCTCCCTAAATAAATCAAATAGGGAGAGCTCAGCTCGACAGAGGGAGCTGAGCTCTCTACAGAGACGACTGAGATTGCAAACATCACTCAAACAGGAGGGAACCTGAGGGAAAAGATGCTTTGTGCTGGGTCACTGCAAAGCCCTGCGAGTGTTAAGATAACACAGCGAGCACTGATGCCAGAAGAAATAGGAGAAGCCTTTCTTATCAAAGACACAACTCTTAGTCAAGGACACACAGCCTCTCCCCCTGCTGCTTTGGATTTCTATTGCATCAAGAATCTTCTAAGGATGAGCTGCAGAGTTATCAGCCTTAAAACCAGCCTTAAAATAGGGAGACCGTGGTCTGGCAGCAGTGGGAGACCTGGGTAGAAGACTACCATGATGCCAGGGATGTTCTTCAGAGGAGCTTTCACAGCTCGAGGTGAGCAGCCAGGCCAACCCCACGGAGTTCAACATGGCCAGGTAAAAGGAGAATGGGTAGAGAGCAGTGCTGCAGAGAGGGGGCTTTGGGGTCCTGGGGAAGAAAAGCTTCAGCATGGACTAACGCTACTGAACTCAGACAATCAGTGCACCACACTCACAGCGATGAGAGTAACACTCTGCTCAGGATGGTAGGTGATTAGTAATCATAATCAATGAGGATTACACTATCAGGCATAGCTGTAGGCACTGCCCTCACGTCAGCTGTGGTTTTACTTCTACACTGCTCCAGACATCCTACCTCGTTATTGACTTCAGCTGGCTTTCTCTTGGTTTCGCCAATGTCCAGGTAGCTGTGGAAAGGAAAACAGTCTGGGTTACAGAGAGCAGCATCTAGAATCAGAGAATCACTAGGGATGGGAAGGGACCTGGAAAGATCACCCAGTCCAATCCCCCTGCCACAGCAGGATCACCCAGACCCAGTGGCACAGGAACACAGCCAGGAGGGGCTGGAACGTCTGCAGAGAAGAAGATTCCACATCCCCCCTGGGCAGCCTGTGCCAGTGCTCCGGGACCCTCCCTGCGAAGAAGGTCCTGCTGAGATTGAGAGGGAACCTTTAGGCTCAAAGAATTCTCTTCACTGACCTCACATACTTGGGTGTCTCATGCATGGTGCAACCATAACCGTCTGTAAAGCTCTCCCCACAAAACCCTGACTGTGAAGCATGACCTGACAACAGGGAATGTTCTCCTACCACGCAAAATCAGCCCAGAGTGCCCAATTCTCCTCACAGCCAAGACCTGGGTTTTATTTTGCCTGTTGAGGGAGATGAAACAGGATGGGCTGACAGCTGAGGACTTGAAGCCATCCACAGAGCCACAGGATTTGACACCTCAAAGATAGAGTAGGTCCTTCTTGAGAGCTGAGTATTTGACACGGAAGGGAGTGCAGAGTGAAGGGGCTCTATATTTAGCCTGTCATGCATCTTCCTTTCTAGCTTGGCCACTGAAGCACGAGAAGCTTCAATAAATCCTCAGCAGCAGCCAGTGGCAAAAGGGATTTCAGTGTTGACAGAGATCCTGTTCATTGCACAGAGTGTTTCAGCCTGAAAATACTGTGTCCTCAATCCAAGAGGAAGGAGGTCCTGTGAAGCTGCTGGTTTAGCATCTAAATCCCCAATAACCTCCAGGAACTGATTGCTAATTCCTTTTTCAACCTAGCTGTAAGAGAAACAGCAACAAAGACTGAAGAAAACCAAGCTAGGCAGCGTGAGATTCACTGCTGGAATTAAGAACCCTCACGGATCACAGGCAGAGGCACTCAGAGAGCAGAGGCACTCAGAGAGAGCCCTAAAAACCCAGCTCTCCTCCACCATCTAATCTCTCTAATCACTCTAATCCTTGGTGGCCAGGCAGGGAAAAGAGAGCAGTCAGTCCCCTCTTAAATGAGAGGGGACCCCAGCTACTGTGGCCATTCAAAGCTACCTAACCCACATAGACAGAGTGATGGAGAGTGGACAGCTGGGTCCACCCAGTATTTTACATTTCTAAGAAGTAATTAAGAAGGGAAGTGATGGGAATTCAATTCCCTGGCTCATCAGCTTCCCGACAGGGCTGCGGACACGCCGTGAGCCTTGCTGTGCCTCACCTCTGAAGCTCTTCTGCAGCTATCTCTGTAACGAGGGCCTCTCTGTTTGTCTTGAGTCACCAAGCCTTTCCACTCTAATAAGAAAAGAGGGGTGGGAGATGTCCCCTGAGGGACCACAGCGCCAACCCCCAGGGAATCAGAATCACTGCGGTTCAAAGGGACCTCCAAAGACCTTCTAGTCCAACCCCCCTGCAGTGAGCAGGGGCAGCCTCAATCGAGCGGTACTCAGGTTCCATCTACATCCTCTATTAGGCTTTTTAACCACTCACTTGAGTTTCTTGAAGGCTTCCCTGCCGCCAGCCACGTACTGCTCCCCGCTCTGGAGCTCCTCCAGCTGCCGGACGCGATGCCCACCGCGCGGGGTGTAGATGTTGCGCACAGCTCCGAAGGGGGCCCTCACCCTGCCCGTCACCTCCTTCAGGAACACCTCGAAGTTGGACACTTTCCTCTCGTTGATGACGATGCGGCGCCCGGGGAAGAAGGGGTCCCCGTTGCGGTACACCAGAACGTTCTTCACCGTGGGCTGCGATAGCCACGAGCCCTTCACGCCAGGGCTCGCCATGCTCGGTGGCTACCGAAAGCCAAAGCCACTGCGATGTGTTGTGCCTGCACCTGTTCCCTCAGGAGCCGGAGGAGTGGTGGAAGGGATGGAGGGAGGGAGGGACCCTTGTGAGCACCACTGCACTCTGCAGCTCCCTGCCACGGTGGGAGGGCACGGGACCCCCTCCTCCCCACCCCGGGAGGGGATAGGATCCCCCTGGGGGTTGCGGTGCAGCTCCTCCTCAGCAACCAGCACCTCTGCTTGTTTCTCCCCGCCCAGCTCTGCCAGAGCCAGCACGGAGCGGCTGAATTATTCACCAGGCGATGGCTGGGGGGGAGGAAGAGGAGGAGGAGGTGTTGTGCCTGGAGACAGAGAGGGGCACATGGGGATCAGAGGGACCTGAACCATAGTCAGGTTGCTCTGGGATGAGGAGGAGGGTGGTGGGTGTGGGGTTCTTTCATTAAAAATTGAATTCCTCAGAGATCTGGGAGATAATTGAACCCCTGGGATGTGCAGCAAAGTTATAGGAGATAAATACACTACCCTAGTGCTGAGCACTGGGGACACGAGAGAGAGTATGAAGATGCAACGAGGAGACTCCTAGAAACTACCCCATAACAACTGATGCTGCTGAGGGAATCCATCTTCCTTTTTGTATTAAATCACCTGTAAAATCAGCTCTCTCTGTGTGGACACTTCCTAACATCCAACCTAACCCTGGCAGCTTCAGGCACTGCCCTCTCCTTCTGGTTGCCTGGGAGAAGAGCCTGACCACCACTTGACTGCAACCTCTCTTCAGGGATTTACACNCTGCTGCCTCCTGTTCAGCCAGCTGTCACTCAGCGCTGTCAGGACCCTCTCTGCCAGGCAGCTCTCCAGCCATTCACCCCCTACTCTGTGGCCACAAGAACCCCCTGCAGCTAAAGTGTAGTCCCCTGCCCTTGGCCCTGTTCAACCTCATCCCGTTGGCCTCTGCCCATGGACCCAGCCTGTCCAGGTCTAATGCTGTTCAGGAAGCTGCACAATAAAAAGAGAGACCTCGACAGCACTGGATTGTTCCCTCACCTTGGGCACAAGAAGCCATTAAAGGAGAGAGAAAACAGGAAGAAAATGCCTTAAATTCAACCCCAATTCCTTTAACAGCCCCACTGATGGCCACAGAGTAACCCTGACCCACACTTTCCTCCCCAGAACTGGCCCACATCCAGTAGATTGCTCTCCAGAGGGGATTTCTACTTGTTGGGGAAGGAATTTGTCTCTCCCTTTTATCTTCCTTCCTTTGACTGGAAATCACCCCCCTGCTGTGAGTTATGACTGGGCAGTTAACCATTACAGGAGCAGCAATGTCGGGGTGAGGGAAGTCAAACATGCCGCTGTTATTGGTTAACAGTTACTTTACTGCTGCTTGGTTTCTTCTGACTCATAAAAGGGGAGAGCTAAGCCTTTAACATCCTCCCATTAACCCTGTTGAGCATCGATCGGTCACCAACAACCTGCACAGGGTTCTGCAATCAAGTGTTGAGACGCCAACTGTCTGAGCCAGGTTCACAGATTCCTGGAGTGGGTCAGGTCGGAAGGGACCTTCAGGATCTGCCCTCTCTCCCTTCACTGGTGCTGCAGTGGGAGCTCACCTGTTTCTTACTCTTAAGGCAACACCTTCATAACTCAGCCCTTGAGAAGCAACCAGCTCACCAAGGGCTACAGAGCCCACTATTTCACACCAGCCTACCCAGAATAAAACACTATTTGCTTCAGTAAGAGGAGCAAAACAAAACCAGTGTCTCCAACACCGTATAAACTGGCACCGTTTTCCTTCTTCCTTGTAAACAACCTCTGCCTGAAAGATAAGAGAAGCTCCAATGCTCCAACCCAGGGCAGCAGAGCCTTCAGCCATGAGACTGGGCTCCTTCTCACCTTCCCTTATCCAGTCTCTGAGCAATCTGCTATCACGTTCCCAACAGCCACAGGACAAAGACAATTAAGATAAAAGCAGACCTCTCCTCTTACCTGGACCGCCAGGCAGGTAGTGTGTCAGGATCTTGTGATGGAGCTGAGGTCACCTAACAAGCACCTGCTGGGGGATGTGACAAGGACCCAGGCAGGGCACAGTGACAGCATCCGACAGGGTCACATTTTCTACAGCCAAATGCTGTGACCTCTCTGCCAGGACTAGGATGGGTTTTGCAGCTCATGTGGCAGCAGAACAGAGGACCATGAGGACAGGAACATGTCCTAGTGCTGAAGGAAAGGCAGGATGAAACAGGGTAGAGTTTTTAAACACAGAGAATGAAATTAATCTTGCTCTACTACCCCCAGCGCTGAGAAACAGCTACAGGGTGACAGAGCAGTGCCTAGAGCGGCATCAGGGGAGGGTTCAATTGGATGCTAGGAAGACCTTCCATCTGGAATTGTAAGCAATTTCTCACCAGGGATGAGAAAAAGGAAGAGGAAAAGAGAAAGAGCAGGAGGAAACCCCACCTTCACCAGATTTCCCCCTTTATACTGAGGGTGATGCTGGTGGAATGGGACCCACCTGAGAGTCAGCTCGGGGCAGCTGCCTGGCTGCCTCCAAACCGCTCATGGCCAGCACAGCATGGCCAGGCTGGGAGCCTGTCCCAGTGACACCAGGAAAACAGGGAGCAGCAGTTTGTGCCTGCAGGGCAGTTCAGTGGCTAAGCAGCCATCGGGTGTGCCATGTCATTCCCAGTGCTCCTGTTGGGTAATTCTGGTCAGAGGTAGTCACTCTCTTTTGGTTATGAGTTGTGTAATGAGTTATAGAAACTTATCCTTACAATATACAGAGTCCAGTAGTGAGCTGTGCTTTCTGCTGACAGCTGGGATGCTCCTTGGGCTGTGTTACAGCCCTGTTAAAACAGGATCCCATTACTGTCTAGAAATCCATGAGGACTGGGCGTCAGGAAGGCACAGGCAACCTCTTTTCACTTGTGCCCTGGGATAGGATGAGAGGCAATGGATTCCAGCGTGAGCACAGGCTGTTCCACCTCAACAGGAAGAAGAACTTCTTTACTGTGAGGGTTACAGTGTCCTGGACCAGGCTGCTCAGACTGGTCAAGGAGTCTCCTTCTCTGGATGCCTTTCGGAGTGATCTGCCCTGGATTTGGTCCCCCTCTGGCAGAGGGGAGTGGACTGGATGCTCTTGGGAAGTCCCTGCTAAACCCTGAGCCTCTTGAGATGCTGTTAAATACGCTCTGACAGCCCAGAGTACCGGACCAGTCTCTCCCGCACTGCCATCTGCTGCCTTGAAGCCAAACCGGAGTCTGGGGGATCCTGCTCTGGCAGGGGGGTTGGACTGGATGAGCTTTTCAGGTCCCTTCCCATCCCTAAGGATTCTACAGCAGCCTCCAAGAGGGATGAAAGGTAAAGGGGGGGTGGCCAACACCTGCAGTCACACTCGCTCACCCTGAAACCTAGAGCCTCCGGTAGCCTCAGCCTGAGCATCCGTGGCTGCGAGTGACTACCGAGGACCTCGTGTACCGAATGAGCTCGGTGTGGAGTCATTTATCTCTGTGCAAAGCGATGCTTGAAGCACCCTCTGAAGCACAGAGCAGAGAACGTCTGTTGGCAGAGACCTTGAGGGTCACCCAGTCCAAACGCGACCCCTCAGGACCGTTCTCAGGGCGTCCAGCACCCAGCACGGGCTGCTGGTGCTTGGGATCGCCGCTGCCCCGGGGCAGGAGGCTGCTCGTAGAGGGGAAGGGGCTGTTCCATGCTGGAAACCTCCTCCTTTTACAAGTTAAACCCTCCCCATCAGCCGGCACCGAGCCCAGCGCCGCCGCCTCTCCTCCCGGNGCGCTGGGCCGGTGAGCGCCGGGGCCGGGCCCCGCCGGGGCTGCGGGCAAGGAGAGGCCGGCCCGGTGTCACTGAGGGGCTGCGGTGGGGTCTGTCGTTGTCTTTGCAGGTGGATGCTGGCAGCAGGTCACGACCGAGGCCTCCCAGGCCACCTTGGCCAGCGTGGCCCCCGTGTTCGCAGTGGTGAGTGCCTGCAGGGCTGGGGGTGATCTCTGCTCACAGGGAACAAGCGACGGGACAGGAGGAACTGGCCTCAGGTTGCCCCAGGGGAAGGTTAGGTTGGCCATGGGGGAAACCTGCCTGGAAAGAGTCCCCAGGCCTTGGGACAGGCTGCCCGGGGAGGGGGGTCAATCGCCATCCCTGGATGTAGGAGAGACCTGGAGCTCAGGGACAGGGTTTGGGAATGGGATGGGACAGCTGGGTTCAGGGTTGGACTTGCTTATCTCTTCCAACCAAAGATACTCTGTGATTGTGTGAGCTCCCCTCCCTGAGGTACAGTGAGCGGATAGAATGGCCCAGAGCTGCACCGGGGGATGCTCAGACTTGGAGTGAGGAAACACTTTGTTAGCTAGAGGATGCTCAGACCCAGGAACAGGGTTCCTAAAGAGGTGGTTGATGCCCCAAGCTGGTCATTGTCGCAGAGGCGTTTGGATAAAGCTCTTAATAACATGCTTGAGCTTTAGGTCAGCCCTGAGATCAGGCAGTTGGACTGGGGTTCTCTTCCAGCTCTAGTAGCCTGATGCTCACCTCCTCCCAAAGAGTTCTGGAGGAGCACAGTCACGCAGGGGACACTTGTTTGTTAGAGTCAGTAGCCATTTGGCCTGATGTTTTCCTTAACTGGGATGAACTGAGCAGAGAGGACACAAGGAGCTGCTTTTCTTCACAGCTGTTCTAGCTGAGTTGCAGGCAAGTGAAGAGATTTCCTGTTTCATGGTAATTCTTTTCCATTCCTTTAGATGAAGCTGGACAGAGAGGGAAACACCACCTATTTTGGTGAGTTTCCAGGCAGGTTTGTTTGTTTGTTTGTTTAGTTTTTGCCTTTATTTCACCTGTCCAACACAAAACAGCCCAGCTGGAAATTTACATGGGGTAGAGGATTACAGCTGGGATTCTTCACTCTGTTTATTTGGGATGTTGGGATGTTTCCTCTGCTTTGCTGCCTCCATCGATCCTGGTGGCACTGCATTGTTGTAATGCTGATGTCATTTGAAGTAATAAGGTCTAGCAACGGATTCCACACGGGGAGGTCATTTTTACTTTGCCTTTCCATGTGTTTCCCTTACTGTGGGACTCCCTGGGCTTTCCCAAAGGAGTCACTTGCTTTCTAGTTTGAAATTCATTCTCCTGGGCAATTTTCCCACTTAGATCTAGAATCTCCAGGCACTGTCTTCTAAACTTCATGAAAAGTAAACTACATCAAGGAAAACTTCTAGCAGTAGCACAGGGAGGGTTTCTCCCCCCTCTCTTTAGTGGGATTTGTTAAGGCACTGAGGTGTGATTCCAGAGCGCAGTGTCCCCTAAACGTCTTCCTTTAACAATGCTTTTATCCAGAAAAGAAGAAAACAGAACTGTACCAGGAGCTGGGCCTGCAGGCTCGAGATCTAAGATTTCAGCACCTGATCAGCATTGCGACGAGGAACAACAGGATCATCGTAAGGATGGAGGTAACGGCTTCCCTGCCGCTGAGTGTCAGTGTGAGCTGTGGCTGCCCCTCGCCCCGTTGGTTTAGCACCAGCCTTCTGTGATGGGCAGTCCAGCAGTGAACGTGGCTTTGGAGCTCTCCCAGGCAGTTAGAGGCGGAGGGTTACCAGCAGTGTTGGTGACCATCCTCCTCGCTGAGCCTAGTTGTAGGAGTAAACGCTTATGAGGAGCCTCTTCTCTCTCATGCTACCACTAGCCCAGGCTAGTCTGAACCATGGGGACCCCCCTAGTTCACTGTTAGCACAAGATGCTGTTACTTTCCCGTGCAGAATTGCTCTGTCAAAGCCCGAGTTACCAAATGCACTAGAGGGTTGTGAGGAAATCTTCGGAGAGGTGGGTTTTTTCAGACTCATACATGTACTGTCTTTTTCAGTTCTTGAAGGCTGTCATAACACCAGAGTTTCTTCTGATACTAGATTATCGTAACTTAAATCTGGAACACTGGCTCTGCAACGAACTAGCGTCGCAGCTGGCTGGGGAAGGGCAGCTAGTTACTTACTCCCTGCCCTTCGAATTCCGAGCCATAGAAGCAATCCTGCAGTACTGGGTGAGCTGTCTCATTTTGTGTCTCTATTGAAGTAGTTCCTTCCTAGAGAGGACAGCGTGGTTGTGCTCTCACGTCAGCTAGAAACACACGTGTGTGTGTGTGTACGTACTCCACGCCTACTGTAGGAGCTGCTTCCTGCTTTCATTGCTTTAGTTTTCATGGGTTTATGTGTGTGTGTTTCCATTCCCTTCCCCAAAACTGGATGTGATGGCTTCAGGTGACGACAGAACAAGTGGAAATTCCTTTGTAGAGAGTAGCTGTGGCTGAAATGGAAGTCACACAACAGCGCTGAGATGGGCAGGAGGCAGATAACGATTTGTTGCTGTCTCTAAACAGCTGGGGTAGCTTTTTCAGCCTCGGGGAGGTTGTGGCTGGGTTTGAGCTCTGTGCAGATCACTTGTATGAAAAACACTGTATTTTACACTGGTTTGACCTCGGGAGTGGGATTCCAACAGCAAGAGTTTCCTGGGCGTTGGAATGAGCACCACGTTAACTGCCTGTGACTGTGATTGCTGTGTTCAGAGCCAGGATTCAGCTGCCCAAGTCATTCTAATGGGATTGCTTTAATTCTTATCAAGGATCCTGTTGTTATCTAGATCAGCAAACTGCAGGGGAGACTTAACACTTTGCAGCCTCAGATCCTCGAGACACTGGAAGCTCTAGTGGACCCCAAGCTTTTGTCTGTGGATAGGAGTAAGCTCCACATTCTCCTGCAAAATGGCAAGAGGTAAATAAAGAGTGAAGACTACAAGATGACCCCAGAAAACTTGTGCAGTGAAACGTTAGAGAGAAATGCTGGCTCATACTCATTCCCTAGTTTACTGGGATGCATTCCACTTGTAAACGCTGAGAGATGAAGTGCAGCTCTGGAGTTGTCAGGAGGAATGTTGAGCTTCTTACATTGTTCTGTCAGCTGCTATGTAAGAGCTAAGAGATAAAAATAACGGCATGAAAATGTTCTCTGTGTTGTAAAACAAGAGTAGGATTTGTGCAGTAGGTGCAGGAGTCCAGATCTCTGCCCTTGCAAAGCGTGTGGCCCGTAGAGAGCATTTTGGAGGAGCAATTAGAACCCTTCAAGGAAGCCTTCCCTGGCCACTCTGGCTGGCTCACGTAGAGCTTTACCTCTGCGTGCTGGTGCCAGTGGGGATTGCTTGACCTTTTGCCTGTTCTTTCTTCAGCTTGTCAGAACTGGAAACAGATCTTAAAGTTTTCAAAGAAACGATTCTGGAGATCTTAGATGAAGAAGAACTAATAGAAGAGCTCTGTCTGTCCAAATGGACTGACCCACAAGTCTTGTATGTATGGTTTGAAACTTTTTTAAGGTGGTGGGGGGTTAAAGGAGAACTGGAGCGCTCAGTTCAGCGTCCTCTGCTGAAAAACTGGGAGAAGACAGAGACCTTCTGATGTTTTTAACCCCCAGCACTTGCTGCTTCAGGAATGGCTGTGTTGCCTGTTCTGCCTGTTCTTCTGAGAGGGAAACTCTCTGAAAGGAGCTCAGGGAGATTCTAGGGGCTGATTCTTAGGACTTGGCCTTAACTGCCCTGGAAAACCATCTTGAGGAGGATCCTGTAACAGTCAGCAGAGCCAGGAAGAGATGGTTGAAAGAGTTTAGTCTCTTAGCACAATGAACTCATCCCACAGAAGAAATTACAGTGAAGAATCTTCAGGCCTTGCTGCTAGTAGGCCAGTTCTAGCTGCTCACCCTGGGGCTGCTTTGTGCTCCCAAAGTGTTCTGCAGGGGTTGCTGTGCATAGCTGAACCCCCTTACCACTAACATACTTGCCCCTACAGCACCTCCCTCAGCGGGGAATTGGCTGGTTGGTGAGTTGGGTGGTTTGGATGAGTGGCTGGAGAGCAGCCTGGCAGAGAGGGACCTGGCAGGACTGGGTGACAACCAGGAGCCAGCAGGGTGCCCAAGTAGCATGAAAGGCTGGTGGCATCTTGGCTTGGATCAGCACTAGCGTGGCCAGCAGGACTAGGGATGTCATTCTCCCCTCAAGTCCTGGGGGCAGTTGTGGGCCCCTTACTTCAAGAAAGAGATTGAGG
>VZRI01005088.1:43848-70737 GCA_013397515.1 Upupa epops | reverse complement strand
ACAGCCTGGCTGTGACTCTTAGTGCCCTGGTCTGGCTGCTGTGATGGTGTAGGTGCTGGGCTGACCTGGATGAGCTCAGGGTATTTCTAGCCTCAGTGATTCTGATTCTGTTTTGGAGGGTTTGGCTGTTACCAGCTGCCACCACCTGAGGGCTTCAAGAACTGAAGCTTCTCTTTCAAAACTGCAGAGCTTTATAATAACACAGTAATCACCATCACTTCGAGTACTGTAAGCTCTGTGGATCGTGTGAAGTTGATAGCCCTTTCTAATAGATGAGCAAATAACATCTGTGGTGTTGTGCCTGCCTTGAGCACATCAAACACCAACTGCTCTGCTCAGCTGCCTTTGCTCACCAGCTCAGATGTGTGAAGACATCCTTTTCTGTCCAGGCTGTGGGTACTGATGGGAGCTCCTCACTGCAGAGGTTGGATAGTGAGGCCTGGTGTCTCTCAGCACTCTAGCTGGTTGCTCCCTCCTGCTCTTGTGTGCCCTGTTTTTAAACATAGCTAACCAGACAAATACAAACTGTTGCTCACAGCGAGGAGAGTGCATCTGGGATTGACCATGCAGAAGAGATGGAGCTGCTGCTGGAGAACTATTACAGACAAGCAGAAGATCTTGCAAACGAAGCTCGTGAACTCAGAGTGCTGATCGATGACTCCGAAAGCATCATCTTTATCAACCTGGACAGGTGAGCTGCCCGATCTGATCTGCTGCTGGGCAGAATGCAACACAGCCAAGTGGTGCTCAGATCTGCCTACAAGGAGGGCTTTCAGTCTTCTTGAGGGTTTGAATGCACTTGCAGTCACAGCACAAGCAGCTGTGTTGTGGTGAGCTGGATAAAGCAGAGCAATGAGACACTCTTATGTGTAAAATTAACCCCTCCTCAGCTAGGGGAGGTTCCAGCCCCATCACCTTTTCTTGATCCAGCATCCTTCTGGGGAGTTTGTCACTGAAGAAAACATCTGCAGATGTAGGGGCTAAAGAAGATTCTACTTGGGGAACCTTTAATTCAGTCTGGGGAGGCTGCTCGGACGTGCAGAGCAAGCTGCATTCTCACTCTGTGGAGTGAAACAGAAAGGGTAGCGTTGGAGCAAGGATTTTCCCCCCGTGTGCTTGTTTTCTCTACTAGTACTTGGTTCTCTTTAGTGGGGAGTGCCCTGTAGAAGCAGTTTGCGGGTGCTGCGTCAGGAAACCACAGCAATCCTTGTGGGGAAGACTTAAGTGTGGAACTTCCCAAAACAGGCTCGAGTTTACAGTCAGCAGCCTTTACTGTCTGCTCCTTCACCACATTAATTGCAAGGTAACAGTGCCTTGTTTGTTGGGGATACAGACAAGACATTCCAGCCCAGGAGAGGTGAACTTGCCATGGAATGCTGCTGCTGCTCGTTATACTCACCCCCAGCAGTGAGTGCTGCTGCAGTCTGATGCTGATTGAGCAGAACCTGCTGTCTCAGTGGTACCCTAAGGCAGTAGCTTCAGGCCGGTAGCTTCTTCGTGCCGTTAGCTCATGAGCATTGGCACTGATGGCAGTATGACATCCTCTCTGTTGCTGGATTTAATGCATGCTGTATGGAGCTGGAGAAGTCAGCTGGCAGATCAGTGTTTGGGCTCCTCTTACAGATGTTTCTCCCTTCTTCAGCCACCGTAACGTGATGATGAGGCTGAACTTGCAGCTGACCATGGGCACTTTCTCTCTCTCCCTCTTCGGACTCATAGGAGTTGCATTTGGCATGAACTTGGAGTCATCTCTTGAAGAGGTAAGAGCGTATTGTTGGCCTCACTGCATAATGCTTTGCAGATTGAGAACCTGAAGGGAGGTTGTATCTGGTGGGGGTCAGGCTCTTCTCCCAGCCATCCAGCACCAGGATGAGAGGGCAGGACGTGAAGCTGCCAGGGGAGGGTTAGGTTGGCTTTCAGGAAGCCCTTCCTCATGGAAAGGGTGCTCAGAGCCTGGACTGGACTGCCCAGGGCAGTGGGGGAGTCCCTGTGTCTGGAGGGGTTGAAGGACAGCCTGGCTGTGGCCCTGAGTGCCCTGCTCTGGCTGCTGGGGTGCTGTTAGGTCCTGAGCTGGATGAACTCGGAGGGCTTTCCCAGCCTCACGAATTCTGTGAAAGCAAAGCAAAGACTTCCTTCCCAAACCCCTTTAATAGAAGGGTTGAATTTTCAAGCTTCACAGAAATCACAGAATCATCAAGGCTGGAAAAGACCTTCAAGATGATCAAGTCCAACCCTCCACCCTGCAACCACTAACCCATCTCCTGAAACACCGTGCCTGCCTGCTTTTTGAACACCTCCTGCAGTGGCAGGAAAGGAACAGACCAGGGTGATTCCTGCATAAAACACTTGGCTAGGAAGCAGCCTGTTCCCTTGGCTGTTGATGGTGGGGACTTTAGCTCTTCCTCCTATAAAGGAGGATGTTGGTGCGGAGAGACAGATTATCTCTGGCCGATCCCTTTCCTGAAGGGGTCGTTGTGTGTCTCACAGGACTGTTCTGTTGACAGGACCCCAGGATATTTTGGCTGGTGACAGGGATTATGTTTCTGGGAAGCGGCCTGATATGGCGACGCTTGCTTTCCTTCCTCGGGCGGCACCTAGAGCCTCCACTACCTCCTCACGTACGTATGGCTGCCTGGGGTTCCCGCTTCCAGCCCTGCAGGTCCAGTGCATTTCTCAAGTGTAAAAGGAGCTGCGGGCCACGGGGCATCAGGGAACTCAGCTCAGTGCCTGCTCCTTGACAGAGGAGAAGGCTCTCCCTAGCGGGATTGAATGAGGTGGGCAGAGTTACCTGAGCAGTAAGAAGAGCAGGGGCAGTCCTCACCCTCAGCAGACTTCCCCTTTTATACTGAAGGTGATGCTGCCACCAAAGAGCCAGCATGGGGCAGCTGCCCTGACTGACCCCAAACTGCTGAAGGCCAGCACAAGGTGACTGGCCTGGGAGTCTGTCCCAGTGGCACCAGAACAAGGCCATTTCTACATTAGCCAGAGCGTGGTGCTTGCTCTGATCACCCTTTCCTGCCCAGTCCTGCAGGACTCTGTTATCCACTGCTGTTCTGCACTCTAACGGGGGTACTAGTGAATTCAGCAGTTGTTGATGCAAGAGACGAGAAAGGATGACCCAGACAGACTTCTCTCACCTGCCTCTTCAGGGTGAGGGAGGGGAAGGGATGGAGTTTGTTGTGGATGGCTGCTCCAACTAACAGGAGTATCCAGTGCTGCTCAAAACCAACTCCAGCACATAATGCCCCTGGCTTGGCGAGCGCACTGAAAGGGACCGGGGAGGGAGAAGCCAGAGGCAGCGTTGTGAAAACAGGATGAGGAAAACCAGGGTTCAGGCCTCTGCGAAGCTTCCTTTCCTTCTGCTGCCCCTAGAGCAGCCCCTGACACATCTCAGGCTATTCTGTGTCTTGCCCAGGTTCCTGCCGTTCTGAAAAAATCCCTGCCAGCAGCTGCAAGGACGGAGGTGAAGAGCAGCAGCCTTAAAGCAGAACCGTTTGGGCTGAGCAGAAGCACCTTAACAAACGAGTAGCAACAGCCGCAGCGAAGAGACCGTTACTGTTCCAGGCTGGACCCGGGGTACTGTCCTGCTGTTTGTTCTTCCTTAGTGAACACTGCAAGAACTTCAAGACTTGCTCTGTTTTTTGTGCCAAAACAAGCCTGGGGTGAGGTTTTAACGCTCACACACCAAAGGAGAGGGACACCAGAGAAGCCAGCGACCAGTTCTGCACAGTACTCACCTCCACCCCGCTCTGTGTCCCTTCGTTGCTTTCTCGTTTCAAGTGACTCTGTCAAACCCTTCACCTAAAGAGCAGAGCAGTGAGCGTTGATCAGCTCTGCCGAGCTGCGGGTTTAGCAGCCTGACCTCAGCATCACCCCACCACCACCCCACACGTGGCCTTTAAAAGGGCTTTTTAAGGTTGTTCTCTTGGCAGAGGTTTTCTCAAAGCAGAAGGTGTGTCTGCAGCACTGTGAGGCGCTGCTGCTCAGCTGGCAGCCAGCAGAAAGGCCGCCCTTGTTTGAAGCAAGCAGTAACAGGCTTTGAAATGTAGCTGCTTCCTTGGGGTGTTCGATCCAGACCCAAACCAAGCAGTTCTAGTGATGGGCTAGCAGTGCACAGGGGCGTTTGCCACCTGCAAGTATTTCAACCCTGCAGTGACACAGCTGCAGTTCAACAGCCCCTGATGCAACTCAGCAGGCCTGTTGCTGGGTTCTGCCATCTCTGTCTCTCCAGAGAGAAAAGGAAAAGCACAGAGCAGATGGGTTACTACAAGGTGTGGAAGCCTGGGCAGGGCTGGAGGAGGGAGTGTAATTCTTATGTCTACTGCTGGTGCTTGATCTTAGGACTGATCTCTGAGGAAGGGTTACTCTCAAGGCTGTAGAGGGAGCTTGAAGTCCTCACTTGGGTCATAATTTCTTGTTTGGGGTTTCTTAACCACTCTGTTACCAACCAGGAGCTGTACTGGCAGGGATTGAAAAAGCCAGCACCTGTAGTTGTGAAGACTCTTGCTCAGGACTAACGAGTCAGAAGGAAGCTGTGCAGGCTGGGGAGCCTGCACTGGTTACAACTAGTTGTACAGTACTATGTTCAGCAGAGCTGTTTGTCTCTGACTTCAACTACAGATAGAAGAGGCGTGAGAAAACCCATGAGATTTGCAACGATCGGGTTTTGAAGCTGCATTTCTACAGCCCTTTTGCTCAGCAGGTAGAGATGTAAGAAGACCCAACTCCGAGCAGAGCTTTCCAGTGCTAAAAGCCACGGCTCGCCTACCTTGGCTGATAAACCCCGATGAGAAAGGGGCAGGGTGCAGAGGTCAGCCCAGTGGCAGCATCAGGCCAGTACTGGAACGCGGTGGTGCGGCTGGCAGGGACGCTGTCACGCAAAGCTTTCCGAGCTCTGTCGCTGGTGCTGAGGCTTCTGTGAGCGGGGCTGACTCCTCCTCCTGTACACACTGACTTAGAGCGCAATAAAGAGAACGAAAGACCCGTGTCTCCCAACAGCTGCCTTTCTCTCTGCAGACCCTCTGCCTCGTGGTTCTCTTACAGCTTGAGTAACAGCAGTACGTTTGAGCCCGATGAAAATCACTGTGAGAAGAACAGAGGCAGCGGGGGCTCTGTGTGCAGAGTACAGTCCCCACGGAACATCCTGCTTTCAGCTCCCTCTGCCTTTATAAATAACCCCCTGGGTTTTGCCTCTGTTCACAGAGCCCTTGGGTAAACGCTGCTCCCTGCTGCTTCTTGGAACTCGGGAGAGTTCCAAGGGTTCTGCCGTGTGGGCAGGTCCCCAGAAGAGAGGGCACGAGGGCCTTTGGTAAAAACAACCTCCCTGAGTGAAACGAGTTGAGTGTCCTCACTAAGACCTGTGCTGTTAGGATCCTCATCCTGTTAGGATTCTGCTTGCTGAGGCTAGAGAGACAAAACACAGACGCAGATGTGTCTAGGGACCTGTGTTGTTGTAATAAGAGCATCACCTCGTGCTGCTTGAGGAGTTTAATACGGACAGGCGCACACCACACAACATCAGTCAGCAGCAGCTGAAGACAGCACTGTTAACAGTACGAGCTATGAGCAGAGCCACAGGAAAACACCAAGGGCATCAGAGCAGCTTCAGCTGTGGCTGCAGAAGCATCTCCTAAAGTCTTGATCACTCTTGCTTGAGCTTTTCTCTGGGAGGTCCCAGCTCTCATGTCCCACCCTGACCATCGGCCTTGAGACTCACTGGAGTGAGAGGCAGAGTCCCGAGTGCCTCTCACCTGGCTGACAACTGCCCCTCCATGCTATTTATTCTCTGAGAGCAACTGTTGACAGCTCAGCAGCCCTGTCTGTACCACGGCACAGAAGAGAGTGTAAAGGATAGGCTCTTCTTTCCCAGTTCTGTCAAGGAAGTCCTCGGCTCTGACAAGCTGAGCACTGAGCATTCCTCACCCAGCCAAACGTTAGCACCAAAACTCAGCCTTCAGCTCTTTCCAGCCTCCCCAGGGTTTTCAGACCAGCTCGCTCGTGCCAAGTGCTCCTGCTGCTCACAGCACAACCCATTCATGCTCTTGCATGACCGACACAGCTTTGGTTGGGTTGGAAATCAAACCATGAGCGCTCCGATTCCCACCACCACCCCCCTTACAAGCAGTGACTGCCNAACTCAGCCTTCAGCTCTTTCCAACCCCCCTTACAAGCAGTGACTGTAGCAGAGCTTTCTGGTGCTGTCTCATACTCTGCCTCTCCAAAGGCAGAGTATGAGACAAAGTCTGTTGCCTATTGGTTTCTATGGGTTAAGGAAAGTATCACAGGTACTGAAAGACCTGCTGTGCCCTGGCGTCAGAGGCTGCTGTGGCCGTTCAGAGCGAGTAGATAAAAAGCCTTCCAGCCAGTCGGGCTTTTGCTGAGCTTCTCTCCGCTGCCACCACAACTTCTTTCTGCAGAGGTGCAGAACAAGGGTTAACAAAAGGCAAGCGCAGGGGAACCACTGGCTCAAGCCTCCCTAAAGGAGAGCACACTGTCCATCCCACGGGTGTCACGGAGCAATGTGATCACGACAGACAAGGGAGCAACCTGCCTCAGCAGAGCAGAGCACACAGATACCCAGATCATTAGGGGTTGGAAGGGATCGCCAAGATCACCCAACTCTGCTCGAGCAGGGCCATAGAACCTAGGGCAGGTCACACAGGAAGGCACCCAGAGGGTCTGAAAAGTCTCCAGAGCAGGAGACTCCACACGCTCCCTGGGCCACCTCTTCCAGAGCTCTGTAACCCTCACGGTAAAGCAGCTTTTCCTCCTGTTGAGGTGGAACTTCCTGTGCTCGAGCTGACACCCATTGCCCCCTCTCCTATTACANGGGTTGGAAGGGATCGCCAAGATCACCCAACTCTGCTCGAGCAGGGCCATAGAACCTAGGGCAGGTCACACAGGAAGGCACCCAGAGGGTCTGGAAAGTCTCCAGAGCAGGAGACTCTACCTGTTCCAGAGCTCCGCAACCCTCAGAGTAAAGCAGCTCTTCCTCCTGTTGAGGTGGAACTTCCTGTGCTCCAGCTGACACCCATCGCCCCCTCTCCTATTACAGGGTGCCAGTGAAGAGAGATTGTCTCTTTCCTCTTGACACCCAGCCCTCATGGATTTATAAACAGGGATTAAATCCTCTTGCAACCTTCTCTCCAAGCTCTAAAGTCCCCGATCTTTCAATCTCTCCTCATAAGGCAGAAGCTCCAGCCCCCTCATCACCCTCAAGGCCCTCAATATTTACGTCTGCAGGTGTTTCTCCTTCCGTGGAGATGTTTCAAACCCGCCTGGATGGTTCCTGTGCAGCTGAATCTAGGGGCTCCTGCTGTGGCAGGGGGACTGGACTGGATGATCTTTCAAGGTCCCTTCCAACCCCTAACACTGTGATTCTTCACGAGTCAGATAGCTGTGTGAGGTGTTGGCCAGGGCATCAAGTGAGGCAGAGACAGATGGTAACTCCAATTTTCCTTACCTTCCTTTCAGATTTCACAGTGATAACGGAACTCCCAAACCTCGACAGCTCCTGCAGAGTAACAGTGCCTGTTACAACGCTGGCAGGTTGTGCTTTCTTCATTCCTCACAGGAGTTAGTTTTCTGGTTACCTACCTCCGGAGAAATCAGGACGTACTGTGCCTGAATGGGAAATCAAACAAGAATTAAAGTCCATGGAGAGGGCCACACTAGGGGAATAGGAGATCAGAGCAGCAACCCTGGCTCCTGACCAGCAGATTAACTCAGGAACAGTGATCTGTGTGTGAACAGGAGCCAGATCACACAGATTCAGAAACATAAGGAAACCTTTTGTCTCCTAAAACCAAGTGAGAATGAGCTAGATATTGCACAGAACGTCACTCATTAGCTCATGATTGCACTGTGAGCTCTTCTTACCCAATCCTCAGGACAGGGAGATGGCCAGGACTTGCAGTGGGCAGTGACGTTGCCGGCAGTTGCCTGCTTCCCATGGTAAACGTAGACCCGGCTGGCTGCCCCGCCAAACAGCACTGTGGTGATCTTGGTCGTTCGCAGTGGGGCCGTCACGATCATTTCATCTGCAAACATCACAAGGATGACCCAGCACAGCACGAGTGATAGAACGCTAAAGCACAGCGAGAGCTGGCACTGACAAACCCCTGGATTCCCATCAATGCCTGGCACTGACACCAGTTCAATGGTTCCCATTTCTGATGACACAGAGCTGGGAAGAGTCCTTTCCAGCCTCATCATTACTGTGATTACTGGGTGTCAGCTGGAACAGAGGGGTTCCACATCAAGAGGAGAAGAAACTTCTTCCCAGTGAGGGTTACAGAGCACTGGAAGGGGCTGCCCAGGGGGGTTGTGGGGTCTCCTTCTCTGGAGAGGTTTCAAACCCACCTGGACCACCCCTGGGTGACTGGATCTAGGGGATCCTGCTGCTGGCAGGGCGATTGGACTGGATGATTTTTTGAGGTCCCTTCCAATCTCTAACGCTCTGAGACTGAGTTACTTGGGGTTTCAGAGACGCCTCTGTGCAAGGCACAATGCAAAGTGGCTGGTACAAGTCAACGGAGGATGCAGACTGTGTGCAGCACTTGTACCAGGCTGCCTGTTGCCAGAAGGAAAGCATTCCACCTGTGCTGCAGAGCTTTACCCAGTCCATCGCGATCCAGATCGCTCAGGTACACATCTCCTCCAAAGCGAGAAAACATCCTGTCCCCCCTGTACGTGCTGAGCAAAGAAGGGTTGGTGCTGTTTGTCAGATCATAGAGCAGGACCAGTCCAGCCTGGTGCAGCACTGAGGACAGGAAGGAAATCCCGGACAGGTTGTCTGGAGAAAACAGCAGTAAGAGAAGCACAAGGTCAGACACAGGAACCGCGGGTCACACCGGGCAGCAGGTGATCCTGGCACGAAGAACATGGACAGAAATACTGCCACGTATGAAACCAGACGGCATTGGCACTAATGAGGGCAGGAACAACTCTCACCAACACTCCCAGAGCAAAACAAACCACTCAGTTTTGAGTCCTACTCTTTGACTGCCCTAATCCTTTACAGCCTATTGCCAGAGTAAGGACAAGACACTGGGGGGTCGGAGTTCCAAGAAACAGGCAGCCTACCAGCAAATCACTGCTCCATAAGGTAGCAGGGCTGCCAGGGTGATTTGAAGGAGGGAGTAGACCCCCCAGACATTGAGAGTGAGGAACACTGTGTGTAAGGAGTTTATAGGCGACTATGCTATTACTTCCACGATCATTGTTTTAATGATGTGGCAATCTCAAGGTCCCTTCTGTGGCTTTTAACGTGGTGTCTGCCCTCTGGTTGCGCAGAAGCACAAGTGGGGTTTGGTTTTCCAGACATACCTGTAGTAGGTGCTCCCACCACCAAAACTGCCCTGGTGATGCCAGCCACAGACATCACTCCGCTGGCCAGAGACAAACCCATTCTGCCCATCGCCTGTTGGAGGTTTCAACACTTCCAGTCACTCGTACATAATGCCACTGGGAATTACTCACGAGGTCTCATGCTTTAGAAGCCCTACCTTGTGTCCAGCCACCGCAAACCAGGGCGCTGTGCTCGGGGGGTTATAGCCGTACACCTTGCCAACGCTCTGCCCAACACCCGTAGAGAAGGGACTGCAGCTGGAACTGCAATGCAAAACGTCTATGGAACAGCACAGTTTCATGCCTCCAGCCAGGATTGCTCCTCTTACCATGTATTTCCCTTGTGCTTCAGGGTATTGCTGGCTACCAAGCTCTAGAAACCCATATCAACAACTCCTGTGGAGCGACACGGCATTCAGAGCACAGACCTGGTTGGTGTAGCCACCCCTTTATCCCTCAAGACAGCTTTGTGTTTGGTTTTGCTTTGAGACAGCGCTGTCTCAAACCAGGAGCTATCTGTAGGATTATTTTAGGGTGCTGTCAGCAGGTTTGTGCTGCCTCTTCCCCTCCCCAGCAAACTCTTCAACCTCTCTAAATAACAAAGACACCCTCTCTACAGGGTGTAAGGACTCTCCCTCTCTTCTCTAAACAGGACAAAAAGGACACTTCCCAAAAAGCCATAAATCTACTACAGCTCTCAAACACCGTAAACGTAGGGCAGGATGGAGGAGACTGAAGCTGCCGGACTCAACACACCCAGCACAGCTCTTCCACGTAGGACTGCCGACCAGCAGGAGCGTCAGGTTCTCCAGCCGGCAGCTGGCGAGTGAAAATCCAAACCAAGCGTAGTTTTCTTCCCCCTTCACCATCCAGTCGGCATCCTGTACTGACAGGAGCTCTGTCGAGAGCAGAGAAACACGAGTTCAGTGTTGGTGGAAAGAGCAACGCTGGCTTGAGTTCAAGCAATTCACCCCGGGCTCTGGTTTTGCAGAAGCAGTGGCCAGCAGTGTTTGGAATCCCACCTCGGGATCACAGAATGGCATCGCACGGTTGTTGCCCCTGTGGTTTCTAACTGAAGAAGCACAGCAAGCTACCAAAGCTGTGTTGTGGAACGCTCAGTGGCACGGCCCTGGCCAAGCTCTGAATTCCTGTGCATCCTGCCCACGCTCTCTCAGCTTCGTTTAGCTCCACCAGTGGCCTTTTCTGCTCCCTTCACAGCAATCCCGTGCTCGCCAGCTGTAACATTCACTGGATCATTTCGCTTGGGAAAGACCCTCGAGATCATCGAGTCCAACCCTGAACCCAACTGTCCCATCCCATCCCACCCCCAAACCCCGTCCCTGAGCTCCAGATCTCCTTGACTGCAGCAGGCATCCAGGGGTGGTGACTGAACCCCCTCCCTGGGCAGCCTGTGCCAAGGGCTGAGGACCCTTTCCAGGGAGCAGCTTTCTTACTGTCTCAACTAAACCGTGCAGCTTGAGGCCACGTCCTCTCCTCCTGTTGCTCTCCAGCCCCACGAAGGAGCAGAGAGAACGATAACAATTCAGCTTTTTGGGTCCATTTGCAAATTTCCAAGGAAGACCAGGGCACTCAGGGCCACAGCCAGGCTGTCCTCCAACTCCTCCAGACACAGGGACTCCCCCACTGCCCTGGGCAGTCCAGTCCAGGCTCTGAGCACCCTTTCCCTGAGGAAGGGCTTCCTAACAGCCAACCTAACCCTCCCCTCTCCTGGCACAGCTTCAGATAGCACCTTGCAGGACAGCAGTTAATGGGTTGAACACTGAATGCCTGTGATGAGTACCCCTAGTAAGAGGCTAGACAGCTCCCGGGATCTCTTGGCACCTGTGTTTTGCTCTGATTCATTAGGAACAAACAAACAGTCATATGAAATGCAGGAGGGTTCCTTACTCTGTAAATATTACCTTGGTCACTCCTGTTGAAGTAAGAGTAAAATGCAACCACAAATCCTCTCTGCTGCCCACCAGCTGGAGCATACGGAGAGCCCACAACCAGATCAGCACTTCCATCCCCATCAACATCAGCTGCCAGGAGGGACCAACCAAGATTACAGTAGGAATACTGGAACAAACAGTTAGTTTAATCCTGAGATGGAACTGAAACCACCAATTCTGTAACAAAACAGAGCGATTTACTTCCCCAGAGCTAACTTTGTCTGCCTAGGAGTTCAATTACCCTCCCACTCCCTGACTTTGGTTTTCTCTGGGGTTGTTTTGTTTTGAGAACTATGTGCTTCCTCCTGCACTGCGGTACAAAGCTTTCCCACACAGAACCATCCCAGGCAGCCACTAGCTTGCCCTACCCTCACCCATCCCAAGACCCTTGCAATGAGAAGAACATTAGAATCAAACTGAAGCCCATGAGTTCCTTTCCCCATCATCTCAGCTCCTGCTGGAGTAGCCCAGTGTTAGCCTGGTCAAAATACCTGACAAGTGATGGTGATGTTTGGTTGAGAGGCCAAACCTCTTCCCTCAGTGCCAAAATAGATGTAGACGGTGCCCTAGACAGCAGGGAGAGCAAAGACAGCATGAGAACACCTGCAGGTCAGCACCATGGGTGAAGCACAAGGAGTGAAATGAGGAGGATGAAACGAAGAAAAGCTATTTTTCCCAGGTTTCCTATCAGAGCCTCCCATCTCTCCCACCCCAAAGCTGAGTACACACACCAGCAGTTCTACATGGAAGCCTATTTAGGCAGCTGAGATTCCAAAGACTTTAAGCAGGGCTGAGGGGGACCTCATTCCTGTCTATAAATGTGAGGGGTGGGTGCCAGGAGGATGGAGCCAGGCTCTGCTCAAGGGCATCTGGGGACAGGACAAGGGGCACTGGGTGCCAGCTGGAACAGAGGAGGTTCCCTCTCAATCTCAGCAGGACCTTCTCCCCAGGGAGGGTCCCGGAGCCCTGGACCAGGCTGCCCAGGGGGGCTGTGGAGTCTCCTTCTCTGCAGCCGTTCCAGCCCCGCCTGGCTGTGTTCCTGTGCCACTTGGTCTGGGTGATCCTGCTGTGGCAGGGGGATTGGACTGGATGATCTTTCAATGTCCCCTTCCATCCCTAAGGATTCTCTGATTAATGGAAGTGGCTGAAATCAGAACATTTTGCCTCTCAGTCTTTGTGGGCTAATGATACTCTGGGACTGTGGTGCGGGTTTATCTGGTGAGCTGCAAGCCATCAGGCTTCTGTCGTTGGTTATTTTGGTGATTAAAACGTGTCCCTACCACATTTTTGATGTCACCTGTTGGCCTGTGACAAGGCTCACTGACCCGTCAGCTCTGCTCCAGACTGATTCTAAACAAAAAGGGTAGGCTTGTATCTCTCGAATGGCTCCTTCCACTTCCCAACATCAGTGATTTGGATGTCTAACCTCAAAGGGATCACTGGAAGAGTAGTGCTGATAGCTGGCACTGCTCTAATCCAGGTCCCCTCAGGAGCTATGAACCTCTGTGTCCCCTGAAACAGCCAGAGGAATCCTCTAGTTTTGCTGTTCAGAGAGTGATTTATCATCAGTACCTTTGTTGTGTTTGGAGGGGGAAAACCCAGCACAGCCACACGTGTGACTTACTTTGTAAGTAAGAAACTGAGCTCCTACAGACGGAGCTCCTACTGCCAGATCGGGCACCCCATCCTCATTGAAGTCCAGGACTGCCAAGGCAGAGCCAAATCTTCCCGAAGGCTGGAAGAGGAGGGATTGCTCTCATGAGAACACAAACCTTTTCGAGATAAACCCACCAACCCCTGCAGGCATTCGCTGTCACGGCGCAGGGAAGCAGCAGAAACAGAGCAGTAAAACTCTATCCCGATAACTCTCTGAAGATTCTCTCGGTGTCACTGTTCTCTCAAGTAGTAACTGTCACACTAACTCCCAGGCAACTGTTCCCCTTGAGGCGAGGAGGTGTTAGAGTCCGCGACAGCCGCACACAGCACAGCAGTCTGTGCTACTCCCTCCCCTGAGCTCGGTGCACTGATGATGTTACACCTGTGGTCTTTCCTGTGAGCAGCACTAGAGCTGTGAAGTGTAAAACACTCTGCAAGAAGGCAGCAGCTGTTACTCTTCAGTTTATAACCAGAGATGTAGAGGAAATGCCTCTCCTATTTCCTTACATGCAGGGACACAGTGACTTGCAGAGGCACTGCCTCAGCTTTATTTGAGGGTAAATTATCTCCTCATGCTTCTCTGGCACAGTCAAAGATGAATCTACAGATCACCAGTGCTTCCATGGCTCCTCTGACAGTTCTTTTCCTCGAGAAGGACATGACATCCTCTCACCTCAAGGGGTAACTCTCACCCATCCTAAGGTTACAGCTGCTCCACCAAAATTCACCACATTTCCCAGGCAAAACAATTGCAGTGACTTGAATCTGACTTGACCCCTCACCTGATGACCCTGAAGCACTTGGTCAGCCTTCTCATCTAGATCCAGGTGCTCTGCAGGCAGCCCTGACGGGCTGCCATAGACCACGTACACTCGTCCTATCTGAAGATGGCCCAGCGTGCTGTACCCCGGCGCTCCAACCACCAGATCGTCACTGCCATCCTGGTTTAGGTCAGCCGAGATCACGGCCCTGTGCAGCACAGCGGTCAACAAGATCTAGCAGGACAGACTAGCAGGATGTCAGCAGAAAATAGGTGGGTTTACTTCTTTCAGGGAAGCAGAGAGCAGTCAACCACAGCTTTTTTCACGTTATACCTTTGAGCTTTGCTTCACATTAAATTAGAACAAAGCCTTCAAGAGTCACCCTCCCTTGAGGCTCCTGAGAGTTGCAGGAACTGGTTTTAGTTCCTGACATAAGGCACCTGAGAGCAACTCATTAATGCCTACAAATCTGTGAGGGGTGGGTGTCAGGAGGATGGAGCCAGGCTCTGCTCAAGGGCATCTGGGGACAGGACAAGGGGCACTGGGTGCCAGCTGGAACAGAGGAGGTTCCCTCTCAATCTCAGCAGGACCTTCTTCCCAGGGAGGGTCCCAGAGCACTGGACCAGGCTGCCCAGGGGGGCTGTGGAGTCTCCTTCTCTGCAGACATTCCAGCCCCACCTGGCTGTGTTCCTGTGTGACTTGGTCTGGGGGATCCTGCAGGGATTGGACTGGGTGATTCTTATGAGGTGATTCTTCTCATTTCCAATCCCTAAGGATTCTATGGCTCAGAACAAGGAGCAAAAAAAGAGCTGCTTGTGGCACACAGACTGCAAAAGATAAACTTAACTACCAGTTTAACTGAACATGTGATTTCATCAGAGGATTTGACAGCAGATAAACAAAGGGATCCCAGGTCTCAGTAACTCTTCCAGAGAAAGAGGGTACAGAATCACAGAGTGATCAAGGCTGGCAAAGCCCTCTGAGCTCAGCCAGCCCAGCCCAGCCCCTAACATCACCTCAGCAGCCAGACCAGGGCACTCAGGGCCACAGCCAGGCTGTCCTTCAACACCTCCAGACACAGGGACTCCCCCACTGCCCCGGGCAGTGCAGTCCAGGCTCTGAGCGGGTAACTCTATATTTTCAGAAATTAAGAGGCAGATGAGAGGACAAAAATCACCAACCATCCCAGTCTGGCATAGGGTGTCGTCAGAAAATACGAAGCTGATGGCTTGGTGATGTGCTTGGAAGGATTCTGGCGAGCAGTTGCTAACGCTCTCAGGACATTAGTTGTAAAAGCACTGTTTATCAGGCGGAGAGAATTCTGAAATAGGAAAAACAGAGAGGCACAGGAACGGTGAAAACAGGCAGAAACTCCAGAGCATTACAGAGCACCTCCACATCCAAATCACCAACAGCTGAAATCACCACATGGATCCCAGAGGACTGACTCAGGCCCTAAGGACAACTTCAGACAAACAGGATCACTGAATTGTTAGACTGGCAAAGCCCTCTGAGCTCAGCCAGCCCAGCCCGGCACCTAACATCACTGCAGCAGCCAGACCAGGGCACTCAGGGCCACAGCCAGGCTGTCCTTCAACACCTCCTGATGTAGGGACTCTGCCAAACGGAACAGTGTTACTTGACTTCTTAATCCCCCCAAAATGACCTTGTGATCCTGTGAAACACAAATACTTGGGTGTTAGATGCATTCTAACCTCAGATACATGGAGATCTAGAGATTCACAGCGGTGCTGGAATCCCCGTGAGGTAGAGCCAGAGGTTACTGTTAAGAAGCAGAGACCCTGCTCCACCCTCAGCACTTGAGACAGAAATTCAGAGTGCTCTATGCTGCAGAGCATGGTTCTACCCCACACATCTGTCACCTCTCACTTACTGTTGCCCAGGACTGTATGTTGAAGCGGACTCCTCTCTCCGTATAACTTATATTCTTTTCAAGTGTCTCTGGAAGCAAAGCAGCGCTGTCTTTGCCATAGCCACGGTTTGACTGATTGCTTCTGCTAAAACAAAGAAGGCAGTGACAACAAACACAGCTAATCACTCGGGTCTTTTGTGATGCAGAAGGAGCAGACACACTGCGTGTGACCAGGTGCCCTCTCTCCCCTGTGTAGCTGGAGTTATCAAGACATCNCTGAACCTCCCCTCTTCCAGCTGGAAACCATTCCCCCTGCTCCTACCACTCCAAGCCCTTGCAAACAGCCCCTCCCCAGCTTTTCTGTAGCCCCCTTCAGGGACTGGAAGGCTGCTCTGAGATCTCCCCAGAGTCTCCTCTTCTCCAGGCTGAACAGCCCCAGTTCTCTCAGCCTGTCCCCATAGGAGAGGCGCTCCAGCCCTCCCCTCATTCTCGTGGCCCTCCTCTGCACACATTCCCTTCAGTCTCCTTCCTGTGTTACAGATGGGGTCCAGATACCAGTGAAGATGTTTGCTAGAGGAATAAACCTTCTGCTCCGAGCAGAAAGATTAACGTACCCTGCACATAAATCAGGGTAGAGTTTAGGTAGGGGAAGGGGAAGTGTGAATCATCAGCTTCATGACCAGAGGAACAGAGACTGAAGACCAAGCGTGAAGACTCAGCCCTTCAAGCATTCTTGCCCCGACACAGGAAGCTCTGGGTCTCTCCTACACTCTGTTCAGTTCCTCTACACAAAGCTTGTTTATCCACGTCAAGAGAGCCTCAGATTCACACACAGATAAACTACAAGAGCTTTACTTTTAGTAAGCTCACTGCCCACACTCGTGGAAGCCTCTCCTTCACTGTGAGCCTTTGACCCCTCAGGGCTATACTTACGTGTTGCTGTCCTTCTGCTGCCTCGTGCAGTTTATAAACAGCGGGTTCTCGGGCAGGAAGCAGCCGCTACAGAAATAGCAGAACTCACTGTAGAGTTTTCCACAGCAGAAGCAAAACTAAAAATACTTCTATCCTTGGGAAGCTATCACTTTCCTCAAGAAACCCTCTTTATCCAAAGCAGAGCTTCATCCTACTCCTTAGAAACCCTCCTCATATTCATTTTAACGGCCTTGGTTGGGTTCTTGATGAATGCCAATGGTTTGGTGGAGAGAAAACTTGCTGTAACCTGTTCACTCTATTACTCTAAAGCACTTGGAGTGGCAGCGTCATCCTGGAATGCAGACCATTCCAGACCTCCATGCTAGGAGGATGCCATAGGATGGAGTAATCAAACACTCCCCAGAAGAGCCACAGTGACACTCTCCATGGAAATAGATGGCTTCGCTGGCTGTTCTCATCAAGTTAGCCACAGTGACTTGTACAGAGCAGCTCAAGCCTAGCACTCCTAGAAAAATAGGGGATTTGGAGCACAAGGCTGAGCTGCCAACACTAGGACACACTTTGTTTTGCACACTAGAACACACTCTCTGATCTTATTTGCCATATATGAAGGCAAGGTCTAATGTCCCCCCCAAAATGGGACATCTTTGCTGTCTGATTTCAGCAGCCAGAAGCTGCAGACACAGCTCAGGGCATGGCTATAGGACATTTCAACAGGCCTCTTCACTAATGCCCCAAACCTTCCCCTGGGCATTCCCCACGGCATTGCCTAGAAGGGAAAAGGCAGCCACAGAAGTCCCTTAGTGAGGACTTAAAGCTCAGCACTTCTTCAAGGAGAGAGCTGCCTTCAGATGAACCATTGACTTGACTGCTGTGGTCACTGCCACAGGGAACACCGTACCTGGTTCCATTCTCTAGCATGTGGCTCGTCAGCTCAAAGATGTTGTTTGTCCAGAAGGCCATGTCATCAACTCCTCCGAGGAAGTACTCGTGGAACTTCTCCACCAGGAATGGAGATTTTCTAGCGTACGTGGGAAAAAGCTGAGAGACAAGCAAGCCTGTGCTTAGCAGGATGGGTTCTGTTGTCTTCATGCTGTGTGTTCAGCTTGATAAAGAAAACCAGAAAGCAAACCTTGGCAACGGCAAGCCTTTCGCCATGCCTGGAAAGAAGAGACAAATTCACCTGCAGGAAGGAACTGCCTTCATTTCACAGTGTTTAGGTATTTATCACTGAATCATTTAGGTCAGAAAGGCCCTTTAGGATCACTGAATCCAACCAGGTCACGATGCAGCTGTGCTTCAGGACACGACTGTTCCCAAACACACAGGTGTGAGTATGTTAGATGTGATGGCTCACTAAGGGGCTGACCCGGTGGGGTAGTCATTCATTCAGCAGTCATTACAGGGGTCAAATTTGCATGCTAGCCATTACAAAAACAGAGGGGTTGTGTGCTTCTGGGGTCTCGCAGGGGTCTATACTGTTGGCTTCAGGGCATAAGGCTTTTCAAATCTGAAACCTGAAGGGAGGTTGCAGTCAGGTGGAGGTCAGTCTCTTCTCCCAGGCAACCAGCACCAGGATGAGAGGGGAGGGCCTGAAGCTGCCAGGGGAGGGTTAGGGTGGCTGTTAGGAAGCCCTTCCTCCCAGAAAGGGTGCTCAGAGGCTGGACTGGACTGCCCAGGGAGGTGGGGGAGTCCCCATGTCTGGAGGTGTTGAAGGACAGCCTGGCTGTGGCCCTGAGTGCCCTGGTCTGGCTGATGGGGTGATGTCAGGTGCTGGGCTAGGAAGGATGAGCTCAGCCTCAATCACTCTGTGACTATCATCATTTTCCTGCGCAAGTTTCACTTCAGAGAGCTCAGACAAAGCTATTCAACTTACAGTTCAAGAAACAGGAGGTAAGTACAGTCAGTGATTGTGCTTTCAGTTATGATCTCTCTTCCATAGAATTCCTTATAGATAGCAGCTAGGTCTTTGACAGGTACATACCTACAAACAGAAGGAAGGTGTCAGAACAGGACACTTTCCACTCAACCCAGGATGTCTCTGACTGTAATTCCACCATTCCAGCAAACGTTTAAGCTCATTATTTCATGGATAACTGCTTATTCCCTTCAGATAGGAATAATTTCCTCTTGCTTGCTGTGTTTCTATTTATAAACCTCTTTCTTGTACTGTCCTTCCAGCTTTTCATGGCAGGGAACAGTAAATATTCATAAAACAAATAGCAGAGTCACTAGAAACAAGAGTGGCTTTTGAGAGACAAAGACAGAGGATGGCATTTTGTTCCAACACAGTGAAGATGCAGAACAAGTAGAAGTAATCATTAAAGAAGGTAACTCCTTATCTTACCAATTGGATGCCAGATAGCTGAAGTCCAGCTCAAACTGACTCAGTACATCTCCTCCTGTGGATGGAAGAATGAAGAAAACCCCCACAAACCCAAACCCTATTATTGAATAGCTGTCCTGGATGGCAGCGTAGATGACACTAGGTAGGGCTGTGCCTGTCTGCAGTTGTATGGTACCTCCCTCAGCTCTGTATTTTGAATTCATAAATGGGTGCCCTGAAAGGATGCTGCATATTTGACTCCTCCAGAGAACAGTGTGCAATTTCACATCACAGCAGTGGCTCCACTTAACCTTGAGCATCCTTCAGCCTCTTCTGCCTTTGGTACAAGCATCTGTGAGCCCTACTGCACCTCCTGACACCCGGGGCACAAGGACAGGTAGAGCATGGCTTTGCAAGCTATGGGAGAGAGAAGAATACAGAGTCCATAGGACTCATTTTTGGCTCCTGTGTTGCACAAACAGCAGCCAGAATCACCCACTGTGGTTTCAGAAAGGGACTGGATATTCCAAGGAAGGATCTACCATCAGCAAACAGAAAACATTACCAAAATCACCAGCCCTGTGAGCTTCTGAGTATGAGCCGTGGAAATCGATCTGGGGAAAGATCAAAACAAGACAACCGTCTGTTTAGTTTACTCCTCCTTCCACACAAACATTCCAGAAACAAATTAGCTAGCCTGCCCTCAAAGTTTACAGCTCCCACACCTCGCTACAGAGTTTGTCACACTATGGCTTCCTGAAAATCTACCCAGAACAGGGATACAGCTTTCCATGGAATCACAGAATGATTGAGCGAAAAGCCCTCTGAGCTCAGCCAGCCCAGCCCATCCCTTAACATCACCCCAGCAGCCAGACCAGGGCACTCAGGGCCACAGCCAGGCTGTCCTTCAACACCTCCAGACACAGGGACTCCCCCACTGCCCTGGGCAGTCCAGTCCAGGCTCTGAGCACCCTTTCCCTGAGGAAGGGCTTTCTAACAACCAGCTTAATCCTCCCCTGACAGTTTCAGATCCTGCCCTCTAGTCCTGGCACTGGTTGCCTGGGAGAAGAGCCTGACCCCACCTGACTACAACCTCCCTTCAGGGAGTTGTAGAGAGGAAGAAGGACCCCACTGAGTCCCCTCTTCTCCGGGCTGAACACCCTCAGCTCCCTCAGCCTCTCTCCATCAGCCTTTCCCTCCAGTCCCTTCCCCAGCCTTGCTCCTCTGGACCCACTCCAGCTCCTCAATCTCTTTCTTGAAGAGAGGGGCTCAGAACTGCCCCCAGTACTCAAGGGGAAGCCTCCCCAGTTGCCCAGTCCAGGGGTAGAATGACATCCCTAGTCACACTATTCCCGATTCAACTCCCTCCCCACCAGAGTCCAAAGCCAAGCTATCAACTCAATAAGTACATACGCAATTATTGACTTACTTCTGCCATGGCCTTTAGAAATCCTTGGTCGATGCCCAGGCTATGCCAGCTCACATCTGCCACCACATGGGAGGCAATCCCGAACAGGAAAGCCACCAGCTTCTCTGTGGGCTACACAACAACAATCCCTTTGTCAGTATTTTCCCTCCTGTCTCTAAGAAGAGGTGACACTTCAGGTAGGTGACAAACTCTTACACCATATCAGGAGAAAGTGTTGGTCGCTCCCTCCTTGGCACTTGGAGTCACCCGCTGTGACCTGAGCAACTTTAAGTGCTTTATAGAGCCCAAAGCCACAGAACTCGTGTAGTGTGAGACAGAAATCCCTGTTTAGGGAAGGAGAACCTGTGGTTTTAAGGAGTGAGCGTTCTCAAATGCTGCTCTGCCCATGTGACTGCTGAGCAGAGAGAACAGCCAAGTCTCCAATGCGGAGACTTTACCTTGAAGAATCATTCTCACTCCTGACCACTCAAGCTAGGAAGAGCTGCGTCAGGGGAGGGTTAGATTGGATCTTAGGAAGAAGCTCTTTCCTGAGAGAGGGGTTGGGCACTGGACCAGGCTGCCCAGGGGTGGAGCTGCCATCCCTGGAGGGGTTTAAAAGATGAGTAGCTAGAGCACTTGAGGCCATGGTCTACAGGTTGGAGAGCTGTTGGGATGAGGGCTGGATTTGATGATGCTGGAGGTCCTTTCCAGCCACGAGGATTCTATGGTTTGTTGTTCCTCTTCTCCTATACATCTCATGCACCACAAATCAGAGCAAGTAATGACCAAGCCTACGATTTCACAACCAAGGACTCCACCAGATGCCTGGTTTTCAAATGGAAAACACTCAGCCAGGTCTGACAACACCACAGGACCAGCCACCACCTTTAAAGTTTGGAGCTATGCAATCAGAAGCTCCCAAGTGGATCACACTGGAGATAACTGACAGACTTGATATGGGAATGATAGTGTTTTTCACCTGGGAAGGACAGAAACAGGATTTCAACCTCTCCTACAGCAGCAGAGACTTTCATTTAGAAGTTCAATGGATAATTGCAAAAGATGAAACCGCAACAACAAGCGAAGGTGAAGAAAACAGCAGAGGGTTCATGGAATTTTCTTACCTCTTCCCAAGGCTGAGGATAATTCCTTCTGATGTAGTCAATACTTGCAGTGAGAAATGGGGACCAGTGAGTGTCTTCGGACACGTCATGGAATGCTCCTATTGCAAAAACAAATCAACAAATCAACAACCTTTGACTTTTCCTTTGGGAGAAGAGAAAAGAAAAAGGAAAGCTGCTGTTTTTCCCCATGGGAAACCCCATGGATTTCTGTTCAGTCACACAACGTGGAGGTTGTGTGTTTTGCAATCCACTTCCATGACAGGAAGCAGATGAGATGTATTTTGATATCATTTATACAGGCAAAAGAGAGATTAGATTATCTTCTAGGATTTCAGCTCGAGGCACCTGAAGCTGTTGTGCCTTTCTCTGTAGGGGTACAGAGGGGTACAGTACTAATTCTACCTCGTATGTGGTACCAACCACCAGGCTTTGGGACAGGGATCAGTTTCGACAGGGCAAAGGAGGGCTATATCATCATCACCATCTTCAATGTCATCATCAACACGATGAGAGGTCTGGAGCAGCTCCCCTGTGAGGACAGGCTGGGCAAGTTGGGGTTGTTCAGCCTGGAGAAGAGGAGGCTCCCAGGGGACCTTCTAGCAGCTTCCCAATCTCTGAAGGGGACTGCAAAAAGCTGGGGAGAGCTTTTGACATGGGTGGTAGTGAGAGGACAAAGGGGAAGGGTTCCAGCCTTGAAGAGGGGAGGTTGAGGTTGGGCAAGAGGAACCAACTCTTTGCTGTGACGGTGCTGAGTTGCTGGAACACGTGCCCAAGGCTGCCTGTGGCTGCCCCATCCCTGGCAGTGCTGAGGGCCAGGTTGGCTGGGGCCATGAGTACCCTGCTCTAGTGAAGGTGTCCCTGCCTCTGCAGAGGGGTTGGAACTGGGCAAAGCCATGCTGAGAGGATGACACCAAAGGCAGACTCTTCAGATCATCAGTTTCCTCAGAAGGTTTGTTCACACAGGACCGTGGAACAGCAGAAGATAGTAAATTAATGATGAGCCAGCAGACACTGGGTGTGATTCGTTTGGCCTCCTGATTACAGTGTGGCTAAACTAGACCATAGAAGGGAGGGATTTGCTAGAGGAACATTCAGTGCTGGACTTAAACAAATCTTTCCTTACCGCCTTTGCAGATGGGAGGATAAAAGGCATCAGGATAGATGCTCCCAGCCTGGAACGCATCTTGGTGGTTCAGTAGTAACTGGGAAAAGGATGGAGGAAAAAGGACTCAGAATGCTATTGCAAAGAGCTGAAACACAGTTTACACCCAACAGCAAAGATCAAGTTAAAATATCCAGCAAAATACAGCTATTGCCATAGAATCACAGAATCATCTAGGTTAGAAAAGACCTTTAAGATCATCAAGTCCAACCCGTAACCCATCTGGCCCAAGGCTACTGCTAAGCCTTGTCCCTGAACTCCAGATCTCCAGGACTGTGAAACACAACCAGGGATGGTGATTCAACCCCCTCCCTGGGTATCCTGTGCCAAGGCCTGAGGGCTCTTTCCGGGAAGAACTGTTTCCTGATGTGCAACCTATACTTTGCCTGGTGCAGCTTGAGGCCATCTCCTCACATCCTATCCCTTGTTACTAGTGAATGTTGGTTTCTTCTCACTCTCTACAACCTCCTTTCAAGTAGCTGTAGACAGCAACAAGGTCTCATCTCAACCTCCTCCTCTTCAAGTCTCCTTTTTGAAAGTCCTCTATAGGTTCTTCTAAAACAACTACTGATGGAGGGTAGGGCTTTTCCAGCCTAGATGACACTATGATTCTGTGATTGAAGGAGATAGGAGAAGGTAAGAAACCACACAGCTTGTGCAGGTCTGTAATAACATTCAGGAGTCAAATGATTTTCAACTACAAACACAGTCTAGGCACAATAATTACACACGTAATACTGAGAAGAGATCATTAGGAAGAGAAAGAAGAGACACTGAAGCAGATGCAGAGCAAAGGAATACACAATTAAGTCTCCCACCTGTCTGTAATTAACATGTCCTTCATGCTTAATGAAGAATTCCAGAGCCCTGTGTGCTGGAAAACAACAAATCACAGCCCTGAGCTATAGGCTTTAGTGGAAACGTTACCCAACCCAGCAACACAGCGTGCTGTCACACCTAAGGCAAGCGGTATCAGTGCAGGGAATGTGGCTCCTACAGGGTTCTGCCCAGGTGAGAGCAGGGGAACTCCTCAGGAACAGTTCTGTCTGTGGTACATCAGAGGTATCATAGAATTATTGAGGCTGGAAAAGCCCTCTGAGCTCACCCAGCTCCCTCAGCCTCTCCTCATCAGCCTTTCCCTCCAGTCCCTTCCCCAGCCTCGTTGCTCCTCTGTACCTGCTCCAGCCCCTCCATCCCTTTCTTGAAGTGAGTGGCCCAGCACTGCTCCCCAGTGCCCAGTACTAGGGGGAGAATGATGTCCCTAGTCCTGCTGGCCACACCAGTGCTGATCCCAGCCAGGATGCCATTGGTCTTTGGTGCCACCTAGGCACCCTGCAGGCTCCTGTTCAGCTGGTTGTCACCCAGTCCTGCCAGGCTGCTCTCCAGCCACTCATCCTCCAGTCTGTAGCTGCAGGGGGTTACTGTGGTCAAAGGGTAAGACCCTGTTCAACCTCATCCTGTTGGCCTCTGCCCATGGACCCAGTCTGTCCAGATCTCTCTGCAGCATCCTCCTCCCCTCCAAGTTTCACTGTTGCCCTTAGCAGTGAGGAAGCTACCTCAGGGTCATTTAACAGCTGGATTCATTTTTAATGTGCATGCAAACCAAGAAGAGAGCGTCCAGTCAGCAAGGTAAACACCACTGTCTGTTAATCCAATGGCCTAAACCCTCACTGAGCATAACATGAGGATGAAACCAGCTGGCTTCGCTTGTCTTTAGTACAGCCTGCTTCCAATTAACCTTAGACCCAAGGGATAATCTGGTAGCACTAGTCAGCACTGCTTACAAAACCACTGCACGCATGGGTTATCACCTTGCCTTCCCACAGGAAGCGTTACTCCTCTCTCAAAGCTGTTTGCCAGCTGAGACTGACTAAGATAAACGAGAACAGGCTCAACTTAACGTGGTCCTTACCAAATCACACCACAACAATCCCCTCCCCAACAACCCACTCTCACTCTGGAATAGGATCCAGACAAACCTGTGTGGGTTTGAATGAGGTTTCGTTTTGAATCTTCTCCACTGATGGAAACCATCTGCACACAAATCTGTTCAGATACCCACAGACCACTCCTGCTCCACGACAGGACTAACCTTCAAGTAATAATAGGTCTGTAAAGTGTCTAACTGAAGAGCTCAGCCATTTCAATACACACCTCTCTTTCCAGAGGGGGAGACTCTCAGTCTCTTTGCTTTTTCTCTCACACCTCACCCCAGGCTGTGGGTCCTACAAGTTCATCTTCACAAGGAATCCTCTGAGGGATCCCCACAGGTCTGAGAGGAGCTTCTCATGGGGAAGAGACTCCCCACTCCAACCTGCCTCCAGCAACAAGCCATGGCAAGTAGGACACAGCCCAGCTCTGCCAGCCACCCCGCACATGATCAACATTTTGAACAGGCAGCGCTTTTCACCGTTGAAGAAGTACATTCACAATCCATCCTGCACAGATCCTGCTGCTGCGTTTGAGGCGGAGGAGTTTCTCCCTACAGTTTGTTCCTCCTGATTGCCATTAGTTTCTCTACACATGACCCAGGGCACAGCACTCAGAGAGAACACACACTCAGTCTCAGATGCATTCAGCTTGCTCAGAGTTGCATGTCCTCCGCTTAAAAGCCCAAGAGGATGACCTGGATAGAGGCAGCATCACCTCTTTTACTGTCTGAGCAACAGATTTAGACTCAGATCTCAGATGCAGAACAAACAATTACAACTCAATGCATTACGAGTTTCAGCACACCCTCCCAGCACTCCTTGAATGTTCTTGCAAGAGCAGCTTCTAAAAATAACCCAGGCAAACTAATTAAAACCAGAAATATCTCCCCACTTTGGTGTTTTCACAGTTCTCTCCCTCATTCTCTTCAAATCTGGGCTACTCAGGCTGCAGATACCGATGCACCGGGAGAAACAAACCACTGTGCTCATGAGGTTAGTCTCAGACACAAACCCTTCACAACATTTTACCTGGTTTAGGCAAAACAAACACAGAGTGGTGCCACAGCAGAGCTAGCACACAAGTATTATTCTCTAGTCTAAACAACCCCATTAACTGCCTGAAGTTTCCCTTCTCTGTCTCCAACCCAAACCCTGCCTTGCCTAAGGCTCGCAGACACAAACATTCCAGTTACATAATGCCTGTGTTTTAGAAGCTGGAAAAACACGCAGCTAGCTCCGCTTCAGCATTTAGATTCTAAAAGCAGTAAAGTCTCAAACTCCAAACCCAAACGGAGTGTTATTCACCTAAGTTTTAAAACCAAACTACAATGATTTTGACTCAAGCACTGCTTCCCTTAGCTTTCCAGCTGAACCCAAATCTACTTCCCTTCCCAAGCAACCCAAAAGACACGATAATCTACTCCAAACCCTTCTTACCTATCTCAACGTGAGTTGAAATCCCACATGGGCTACATCTTCGGCAGCAGTGCTGCAGCATAACCAGCAAAACAGACCAGACCTTCACCCCAGCCATGATGCTGGCTGCAACTGACCGCCAGAAGCCTGCAGCAGTAGCACCGTGACCTTTGAAATGTAGGTTACGCAGGGTTCCTCTTCTCTCTGACACACTGCTGACACAGCAAGAAATCCACAGCCCGATTCGAAAGGCTCTTCCACACCGATGCTCTTCTTCCCCTCACACAGTCTTTACAAACAGGAGAAACAACCCATAGGTGAGCTCGGCACTGGGTGTCTGTGCTGTCTCCGGGGCAGTGGAAGGGTCATCCCTGCAGAGCGGCATTGAGCTCTGTGTTAACAGACCGTGCACAGCGGACAGAAGCGCCGTCCCAAAGCTCTCCCAGCTCTCAGAGCGCTTGTCTTACCCCAGATTTCACAGATTAGAGCTAACTGCGAGCATAGTACACGCACACCAGCTGCGGGCAGTGCAGACACAGACTGCTGAGGCTTCTGGAAGAGACCTCTGCAGAGCATCTACTCCAACCCCCTGCCCGAGCAGGTTATCCTACAGCAGGTTCACCTCAGGATCGTGGCCAGGTGGGGTCTGGACCTCTCCAGAGCAGGAAACTCCACAAGCTGTCTGTGCAGCCTGTGCCAGGGCGCTGCTACCCCTGAAGCAGAGACTCTCCCTGCGTTCAGACAGAACCTCCTGCGCTCCAGTTCGTTCCCACTGCCCTTGTCCCGTCGCTGGGCACCGCTGCCAACAGCCCGGCTGACACCCGCCCTGCTCAGCACCCACAGGATCCCCCCCACTCAGCTCGGTCGAGACAAACACCAGGTCCCCCCCGTCCCTCCGGAGCTGGATCCCCACGGGGTTGGGGTAACGGATCCCCACGGGGTTGGGGTAACGGAGCCCTAACAAGCAGCACCGAACCCCCAGCACCACCCCGAGCGCCC
>VZRI01005088.1:0-30097 GCA_013397515.1 Upupa epops | reverse complement strand
GATGCCAGGTGCTGGGCTGGGCTGGCTGAGCTCAGAGGGCTTTGCCAGTCTCAGTGATTCTGTAAATATTGTGGAGATCCGGAGCTTTGGGACAGGGTTTGGCAGTGGCCTTGGGACAGCCGGGTTACGGGCTGGACTCTTAGGTGTCTTTTTGGACCGATAAGATCCCACGAAAAAGGAAGCACAACCCCTTTACCTTTTGCAGCAGCAGACGCAGAACCAGGCAAACCCTGCCACGACCACAAGCAGAATAAGAGCAGACACAGTCACGTACAGTATACTCCACTCTGGGAAAAGAGAAGAGACAGAGAACAAAGCTCTCTCAACAAATACAGGCAGTACAATTCCTACTGCGACGCCCTGGAAATAACCGATCCCGAGGGATGGGGAACGGCAGCAGGAACACAGGAAAGATGAGCACCCTCATTCTCAGGCAAATCCCTAAAGATCCTGGAGCTGCCAGGTCGAAAAGGGATGTCTGAGAGTCTTATTCCTCTCTAACAACTTTAAACCATCCCCAGCCACCCTACAGACTAATGTGAAGAGCAGGCACTGCTCAACCAGTGTCTGCAGGCCTGGGCGAGGCTGAGAACTGAGCTTTACTTCAGCTTGAGCAGGAAACCTCACTGAAAGCATGAAATATCTGAATCCAAAAGGCTTAGCTGGAGTGTTAACTGGACCACAGAAATCCTTGAGCTGGCGACGCTGCCTTGCGTTTTCCAGGAGCAGCAGGCAAACTGGGCAAACTGGGAGGAGCGGTGAAGTTAACGATGCTGCAAAGCTGAGGTTTTGAAGGTGGCTCTATCGGTTGGTGCAGAGCACTGGTGTTCTCTTGGGGTCAGACCATCCCCTCAGGGTCAGACCATCCCCTCAGGGTCAGACCACTCCATCAAGGTCAGATCATCCCCTCAGGATCAGACCATTCCATCAAGGTCAGACCATCCCCTGTCCCAGAAGCATCAACCCCTCAGAGAACTGGAGCTGTCGCCTCTCCTTAGCGTTGCTGCAGTCAGATGAGTAACGCTCGGCAGCTTTGCCATGCCCACGCCATCCACACACCCTTCCAATGACCCCAAGCTGTTGCTCTCACATGGCAAAGTGCTCAGGTTTCTTCCCTCAAATACTGTTACTTCTTCCAATTTGAGCTTGTGAAGTCTTTTAAACACAGGCTGCTGCTGTCAAGACCTGAGCTCAAGGCATCATTCAAGTATCTTTATAGGAAGGTGCTCCTGGGTGTCTGGGTGACCCTGCTGAGGCAGGGGGGTTGGACTGGATGACCTTTCCAGGTCCCTTCCCATCCCTAATGACTCCATGATTCCCTCAGCATCAACCACCAAAGCATTCCCCGTTCAGAGAGCAAACAGGAGAGCTCAAGTTACTCCTGCCACGCAGCCCCCGACCCCCGGACTCACCGCAGTTGCTCTCTCCATCGTTCAGGTACCGCTGAATCACGTTTTCCATCCACAGCTGGTAGCAGATGCAGCGCTTTGTTATGGGGTCACAGTGTCCGTGTCCCGAGCATTTCAGGAGACAGGCTGGGAACAAAGGTAGCCACGGGGTCAGCTCCTCTTGCTGTGACTGGTAGTAAAGCACCAAGTTCAGACGTGCTGGTGTCTTTGAAACCCCCCCTCCCTTCGGTGCAATGTAGTCAATAGATCTACAGAGCAGCAGAGGGCTGGCCACGAACAGCAAGGTGAGAATCCAGCTACGTGAATCAAGAGCAGGTTATCCCAACCAGAGATAAAACTGAGTTGTGGAATTCAGAGCTGGTCCTTTCCTTATGACAACCCCTCAGAACTCCTGAGGGACCTGAGAGCTGAGGGATATCACCGTGCTCAGGTACCTGAATCATTGAGTCCTCATAGCTGGAGAGGACCTCCAGGATCACCAAGTCCAGCCCTCATCCCAACAGCTCCCCAACCCCTAGACCATGGCCTCAAGGGCTCTAGCTACTCAGCTTTTAAACCCCTCCAGGGATGGGGACTCCACCGCCTCCCTGGGCAGCCTGGTCCAGTGCCCAGCCACTCTCTCAGGAAAGAGCTTCTGCCTCAGATCCCACCTAACCCTCCCCTGATGCAGCTTGAGGCCATTTCCCTCATCCTAGCATTAGGATCTGGGGAGGAGAGCCCAGCAGCAGCCTCACTACAACCTCCTCTCAGGTAGCTGTAGAGAGCACTAAGCTCTCCTCTCAGCCTCCTCTTCTCTAGGCTAAACAACCCCAGCTCCCTCAGCTGCTCCTCACAGGCCCTGTTCTCCAGCCCTCTCCCCAGCCTCATTGCCCTTCTCTGTCCCCACTCCAGCCCCTCAATGCCCTTCTGATCCTGTGGTGCCCAAAACTGGACCCGGTACTCAAGGTGCAGAGTACAAGGGCACCAAGCACCAACTTCCTCCTGCTGCTCACAGGCCAACCCTGCTTTTTGGGAAAGACCTGAAGTAGCTGGCACAGAGTAGATCCAACCAATAAGCCTTTAAAGCGGGTCTTCACCCTGCTCCATCCAAGCCCAAACACCAGACAGGACAGCAAGCCCTCACTCAGGGTTTCCAGGAGCTATGAGAGCCAAACGCCTGCGCAAGTCTGAGCAAGAGGGATCCGAACCCTACCGGCCGTGTCCACCCGCAGCACTTTGAAAAGCAGAAAGTCAGCCTTCTCCTTCAAGAGCTGCACGTGCAGAGCTCGCGAGACGTCCGATGCCTTGATCACTTTGGGAGGATGCCCGCTCTGCACGTAGAACACCAGGGCGGTGCTGCGGGAAGAACAGGTAAGGTCAGGAGAGCTCTCACGGATCGCCTCGGTCAGCTCACAGCCCCTGCCTTTGTTGAGGCAGGACAGCAAGTGTCACTGCTAGTAAAGATGGGGTCACCCTGCCCATGCTCTCTGGTCATGGACCAGAAGAAATGAGGCTCTGAAGTTGAGAGCTACAGCATCATTATCTTAGAGAAAGCTCTTCTGCAACCAACGATGAGCTGAGCGAGGACCAGTGCTGCTCACACCGATCTGCCCGTCGCAGCAGGCTCCCTGTACCTTATATCCGAGTAGGCTTGTATCTTCTGGACTTTGATGTCTGAATCCAGAACGTTCAGCAGTACAGCCAGCTGTCTCACCAGGGTGTCCTTCTGCTGTTCACTCAGCTGCCCCACTCCAACCTGCAGAATCAGCTCCACCAGCCCATTCCTTCTGGGATCTGGCAGGAGGAGGACAGGCTATTCTTTCAGAGCCTGGCACAGGTATTTCATTCCCAGATGAAGACAACGTGCCCAGAGCATCAGCGCTGCACTTTCCTACCTAAGACCCACATCCCTCGTAACCCCAGCCCCTAGCCTGCATTTCCACATCCCCTCTGAAGCAAAGCTGGGGGTCCCAGGACAGCAGTGCAGTGCATCAGTCAAAAGGAAGAATTAAAATAAACCTAACCCAAGCCCGACCTTCAGCCAGCTCACGCAGCACCGCAGCATCCACCCCTCAGCTTAACGCTCAGCTCCCTTCTCTTTCCAAGGACCAAACTGATTAACAAGCAGAAAGAGAAGAAGCAAAGCCCTACAGTGACTGAAAAACATGAACCCCCCCATGGAAACACTGTGGGAGCTCTTGTTTGTGCTTCCAGAAAGACAAGGGTGAGGCTGGCAGCTCAGAACCCTGACACAGAGCCTCCTGGCTGCCTGAGTCCTGCGGAGAGATCAATGAGAAGGCAGCAAGAGAGGTTTTGTGTCTCAACCCCCGAGAATCCTGTGACCGTTGAAAGAAACAAGTGGAAAGGTGAGGAGAGGTGGGGTATTCACAAGGTGTCCGTGACCTTTTAATTTTCATACCAGGCCGCACTTCCACAGTGGCGGAATCAACGTCCGAGTCTCCTTTAGCATCAGTGACCTTCAAGTGGAAAACGTAGGTTCCTTCCACCAGGTTGGTGAGCTGCAGCACTGCCTCGTGGTCTGAGCCGTGGATCACGTCCTGAAAGGAAGGCACTGGGATGATTATACCCTTGGAGGAAGCTCTGTGCCTATCACCATCAAGCTGGGTATCTGGTATGATGGTGTGCGTCCTTGCTTTGAGCTTTGGGACTAATGGGACCACCCCACAGATCCTTGTGCAGCAGTGCAAACGTGGAAGAGGCAGCTCATGAGGATGGCTGCACGGGACGGATGTTTCCACCTGAAGCGACCCAGAGACAACCATTCTATTCCCCACTACTCCTCTGCTTGAAGAGTTGGCACAGTTACATTCCCATCTCTCAAGTTTACTCCAGTATCCTCAGTTCTGCCTTCTTAACTCCCAATTATTTACAGTCTGACAGTGCTGATGAGGCTGGAAGAGACCTTCAAGATCATCCAGTCCAACCCAAAACCAACCCAGTCACCCTAACAGCTGCCATCTAGCTCCTGCCACTCAGCACTTCATCCAGCCTGACCCTGAACACCTCCAGGGATGGTGACCCGACCCCCTCCGTGGGCAGCCCGTTCCAAACCCGGATCACTCTGTCAGTGAAAAACCTTCTCCTGATGTCAAGTCTAAACCTCCCCCGATGGAGCTGAAGACTGTGACCTCTTGTCCTGTCTCCAGTGTCCTTGGAGCTCATGCACTTCCAGCTATCACCTCCACCAGCCACATTTAAGCTAAACCTCTTCCATTCTTCCCACACCCTCATGTGAGCTGCTTCTGGAAGCTGTGTTATCATTTCTCCTCTCCCAGTTCTGCTTGATTTACTGCCGTCTCCCCGACTGCCGAGAGCTGTGCAGCCAGGCGAAGGAAATGATCACAGCTTCGGTGGGTGACACACAAACTCCTCTTTACCTTGAAGCACTTCTGCTGTCACCCCTGCTCAGAGACCAGACTCCACTGCCCTAAGGACTGTGGTCTGTCGAGAAAGGCTTCTTGTCCTAAGCTGCAAGTTTAGCCTCATCTGGTACCAGATGTGATTTCTCAGTCTCCATTGACACCCCCTGTTCTCCCAGAACCTTTCTCCTCCTCTGTTTCAGATCACTTTTCTCTCTCACACCTCAGCATGGTGTTATCAGTGCCAAGAGAAGACACACAACTCCATCCTGCCGTTTCACGTCGCCCCAACCACACGCATGCTGCTGGAGTCCTCTTGCTGAGCTCCAGAGCCACACTGCAAACACCCCAAGCCCCTTGAGCCAAAGCATCGGAGAGAGCAGAGGAGACAAACCAGGAACAGACTCCATGCCTCAGAGCATCTTGCAAGTGGTAGCTGCTTGCCCCGCTGCCACAGCGACCCTACAGGCACAGCAAGAGCTGAATGCGACTCACTACAGCCATCAAGAGACTTACCCCAGCTGCAGGGCTCTGCCCATCCCGAATCCACAAGTAGGACACAATCCCCTGGTCGTCAGCAGACCGTGAGCCATCCAAGGTAACCGAATTGTTTGGGAGCACTAGGATGTGCTTCCCCCCAGCGTGCGCCCGGGGAGGGCTGTTGTTTTCTAGCCATAAAAAGAGTGGAGGAGAAGGATTTACTTTCAAAGCATGCAAAACATGGTGTGCAACTCTTCCCCCGGTGATGGCAGGCAGGGGCAACGCAGTCTGGTGTCAAAGCTACAGGGGAGGGATGAGTTGCTGTACGGGATTTGGCTCTAGGATCGTTACAACCTGACCAGAGCTGCGCTGCGAGGAGAGCACCAGCACGCAGCACCATCCCGAGAGACCTCTGTCACAAAAGCATCGTGGGCTCCTGCATTTACTCACAGTCACTGCAGCGTCAGATCTTCTCAGGCAAGCAGAGTTTCTGCCTGTTTAGAGGCAGATCCCCATGCTGGGCTCTTCTTGCCTTGAGAATCACGTGTGAGCTCTTAGATCTTTCACAGTGCCCATGTTCAGGCAAAGAGTAACCAGGAAACGCAGAGTAAACCCAGTTCCCAAAGGCTTTCTGCTCACTGCCAGCAGTGACACTAAGGCATGGACTGGGAGCGTGGCCAGAACCCACCGAGCAGACAGGAAGGCATTCTCCTTCCAGAGAGCAGACGCCACTGACCTTTGATTGAACACAACGGGTCAGACAGAGCTCCAGGGAGATGCGAGACTGAGTGAATTACTCACTGGTCTCTCTGAATGATCCTAAAGCCTCTCTAATAGTTTGTGTGTTGAGGAGGGGGGGGAAGACTTGATAAACCCCTGCAGGAACTGCCTGTATTGAAGAAATCAACATGGAAACGGGTGTTCCAGTGCTCAGTGCTCCAGTGCTCAGTGCTCCAGCGCTCACCTGCACTCCGAGACCTCACGTCTCGGATGATACTTAAACCCCACAGTACAAGGGCTTTTCTGCTTAACGTGGAGGATAACCCAGACCCACGTCCTCGGGGGGATGGGGGTCAGCAAAGGCATTTTGGAGCACTTTTGTGCCACACACCTTTACCTTCAGAGCAGCCTGTGGTAAGCAGAGTCATTTCTACCACTCCCTCAACCCTACTTCATCACCAAGTAGCAGCAACTCCCCTCGAAAACCCTTGAAATCAGACCACAAAGGTGTTGGTTTCTGCTTCCATTTCCTTCATGTCCTGTCAGCGACTGGAGGTGCCTGTCGTGCCCTAAGCAACAGCAGGAGAGGCTGGGCTTACCTTCCCTCACGGTAACGGACAGCACAGAGGCGCTGCTTAAGCCCTGCTGGTCTTTCACCGTCAGCCTGAAGCGATAGGTGCCCACCTGAAGACCAGACACCGTAGCTACTGCTTGGTCTCCATTTTCCATCTGCACAGAGCTCGGTCCACTGCAAGAAAGAGACCTCGGAGAAATAATCCTGCACAGGGAGCTCTTGCAGCAGCAGCAGCACTCGGGCCGTTGGCTGTTATGGAATCCCACCGCTGCTGTAAGCACTGACGGCTGAAGAGCCACGAGAGGTGGATTGAGTGCAGGGAACTCATAAATCCTCTCTTTCAAGACATTCAAATCACCTACCCTGTTACTCGAAGAGCAGCAAATGCACTCCGGAACAACCTCCCAGCTAGTCTATTCCATGGGGACGTGCAGACTGCTGGCTCTAAGAGCCACTCTCAACACGTACAGAGTACGAGCAACCCTCTTGCTGTGGTGCAGAGATGACAGCTGTGTGAGCTGATACCTCCTCCTTCTACTGAAGGTGAACCCATCCTGCACTTAAACAGGTAGCCACAGGCTCGTGTAAACATCCCCACTCATTTTTCCAGAGGGCTGTAGTTATCTGCTACTGCAGAACAGGCTGTCAGTGGGGTTGTTAGGGAACGAGTGACTGCGAGACCCTGGCTCTGAGCTCCGATGGGAGCTCTCTCTGTGGCACAGAGTCACATCTCGGGATACCTGATATTTTCCCAGTGATAGAAGACAATGCCTTGGTCATCTTGGCTTTTGCTTCCATCCAGCGTAGTACTCTCTACTGGGAAGGTCAGTTCCTTGTCAGGGCCAGCCACTGCTACGGGAGGGCTGTTATTCTCTGTAGTGTGTTGAGGAGTGACGTTTGCTAGGCACTCACTGGGCAGAGTGACAGAGGGGAGATGGCACAGAGCAGTGCACCAACACCCGATACATCGGCTCAAGGGTGCAAAACACAAGTACAAGGGTCACAGGCCAGCAGAAAACACCAGGGGGTTGAAACCGGCTTTGGAAGGAGCCAAACCCCTGGTGCAGCAAGTCCCTCCCTTTTTCGGTCACAGCCCAAGGCACCATCACACTCCCACAAGGGCTCAACAGGCTGAGTGCACCGCCTGAAATGCTTAGTAACCACAGGGGTGGGCATTGCCCTGGGTGCCCACTGCAACCCTCTGCAAACCAGCACCCATGCAGAGAAGGGTCTTTGCCCTCAGACGTGACACTGGCATAGGTTTTGTGCTGCTCAGGGTCAGCGTGTGGTTGGGCACTGGACCAGGCTGCCCAGGGAGGCGGTGGAGTCATCATCCCTGGAGGGGTTTAAAAGGCGAGTAGCTAGAGCACTTGAGGCCATGGACTAGTGGTTGGGGAGCTGTTGGGATGAGGGCTGGACTTGGTGATGCTGGAGGTCCTTCCCAGCCATGAGGTTTGGGTGATTCTCTGCCAACACTGAGGTAATGCCACTCTGAAGCCTTTTAGGACATAGAATCATTAAGGTTGGAAGAGATCTATAGGACCATCCAGTCCAACCATCAACCTGACGGCTCCTATTTGGAGGTACCAGAAACACAACTCAAGCTGCAGGCAGACGTGTAACCCCTCACGCCAGGATGACACATCCTACAGAGCCCCCCCAGCCCAGGAGACACCTAGGAGGGCTCCCTGCAATGGAAAGCTACAACTACTGTTGCTCTTGAAGCAGGCTACAACATCCAGAGCTTAAAAGAAGGACAAGTATATACAACCTAGTGTTCTGTTTTCAACCTCTGCTGTTGTGGTGTGGCAAAACTGGCCACGCTACAGCTGTCCTGGATACCCACAGACTCTCAGCCCTGACTTCAGCGACAGTATTTCTCTAGCTACACCCTGCAACAGGTCTGCAGACACCTCCCCATGCTGTCCTTCCCATTCTTCTGACTGTAAAGTCTACCCAGATGGGGTCATCTCCAAAAGGATGGGTAATAAGCAACAACAGGGAGACAAAACGTTGCCCCCCTGTAGAACGGGAGACCTTCAGATGGGTAGGAAGGGCACTTTGGATGCAACGGGCATGGTTGTTACCAACTGTAACCTGCTGATCTCACGATCACTGCTCCTGGACCACTCGTGCCCACAATTGCATGGGCGATGCAGCTTTGGATGCTTCTCCTTAGAAAGAGCAAGGCAATTCCAGCGAGAACTGGAATCACACCAGGGCCCCTTGGGAACTGCCAACCAGGAACCCGAGCAAAGCGCTGACCTACGCTCCAACTGCTCCCCCCAGATGTGTAGGCTATCAAGAGCTACGTTTTGGCCTCCAGAAGTGTGCTCAAACACATCTGTGCAGGCTGCTCTGCATCACCAGCCCAGCAGGAGCCCTCAGGGTCACCTCCTGCTTCCACACTGGCTGTAACCGCTTGGTCTGTCAGAACACAGCGGTGAAAGAGTCCTTGATGCTAGGACATCAGGCAGCCAGGCTGCCATCTCAGTGGCACAGAGCAGGCTGACGAGGCGCTGGGAGGACAGTGGTCCAGCCCTGAGGGACCCAGGCGTGCGTGCATCTGACTTACCAGGCTGTACGATCAGCGTGACCTCAGCTGTGGAGCGCTGCCTGGCCGAGTCCGTGACAGTCAGCTGAAAGGTGTAATCCCCTTCCTGCATTGCAGACAGCTGGAGGTACGGCGTGCGCACACCCTGCGTGGTGTTTGTAGAGACAGGGAGCGTGAGACAGAGCAGGAGTGCTCAGAGATGCTGAAAGATCCCAGAGCAAAGGCAAAGCGAAAGCACTGTTTGGTTTCACTCATAAATGCAGTCCCTGAGCAGCAGTTTAGGCACCCTGGAGACAAAGAGGGGGACTGGGGGGAATGGAGCAGAGCTGGAGATGGGGAGATTGAGACTGGATGCGAGGAGGGAGTTCTTCACCAGGAGAGTGGGGAGAGCCTGCAACGGGTTGCCCAGGGAGGTGCTTGGGGCTAGGCTGGATGAGGCTCTGGCCAGCCTGCTCTAGGGTGGGGTGTCCCTGCCCATGGTGGGGGGGTTGGAACTGGATGATCCTGTGGTCCCTTCCAACCCTGACCGATTCTGTGATTCTATAACTTCTTCCCAGGGAGGGTGATGGGGCACTGGAGGGGGCTGTTGGGGGGTTTGTGGGGTCTCCTTCTCTGGAGATGTTTGAAACCCCCCTGGACTTGGTCTGGGTGATCCTGCTGTGGCAGGGGGATTGGACTGGATGATCTTTCGAGGTCCCTTCCAACCCACAATGTTCTGTGACTCTGTGACGTCGGTACATGTCAGAGGCAAAGAGAAGAGAGCTTTCCTCTCGCACACAAGTCAAACCCAGACCTACCTGCATTGCCACAACCTTGCCTTTGCTCCTGGGACTGAGCGACCATTCGTAGCTGACAATTTCATGGTCATCACTGCTCTGGTTTCCGTTGAGCGTGATGAAGTTCTGGGGCAAAGTGACTGCCTGATTGGGTCCTGCGTTAGCGATGGGTGGGTAATCCACTGCTTTGTGGACAGTCAGAGATGCAATGGTGGAGTTGGCTGCTCCGTCTGAATCGATCACGGTGAGTCTGCAACAGGAGAAACAGCAGTTGGAGTCTGTGAGGATGGACCCTCTGTCCCAAGTTTAGAGGTTAAATTTGCTGGCACCTTTGCAAATGCCACCAAAAACAGAGGTACCCCCTCAGCCTCCTCTTCTCCCAGCTCCAGAGCCCCAGCTCCCTCAGCCTCTCCTCATCAGGGAGCTGCTCTCCTTCCTTCATCATCTTCATTGCTCTACACTGGACACCCTCCAGCAGCTCTGTGTCCCTCTGGAACGGAGGGGCCCTCACAAGCACCTCTCTGAACGCGTTCCAAACCCTAGAGGATTAAGAAATCCCTTGCTGCATCTGCACTCCTGTGGGGCAGGCTGAGGTGCTTGAACAATAGAGCAGTGTGCCCAAGCTGAGGAGGAGCGAGCTGGCCATCAAAATCCAGTCCTGATTGGTGTGGATGTGCCCCCCCTGCAAAGCTTTGTGTTCCCTAATGACAGAACTAATGAACCCAGCTTTTGTTCCAGCTCTGGGAAGGATCTGGGACTGGTTCCCATCCGTGTGGGCAGCAGCTGTATGCAGGGTTCACAGCAGAGAGGAGTTGGAGATGTCTGCAGCAGCTCTATTTAAGAGGGTTTGTCTTTGTGTTTCTGTAGGGTTTTAAAACCCTGTGGTTTTTAGTGTGGTGGTTTGACATCTGAAAACATCTGAGCTGATATCAAGGTCCCTTACGCTCAGTAACCGTGTGCCACAAAGGTCAGAGACGTTAGGAGCTGCTGCTGTGCTCTAAGCAGAGTTGTGAGCATCCAGCGTGGTGTTGGGTGCAGGTGGGAGCAGGGACTGTTCTGCTGCAGCTGATGAATGAAATCCTGGGGTTTTATTCACTCCATTGTGACCTCATTCCTGCCTCTGAATCTGTGAGGGGTGGGTGTCAGGAGGATGGAGCCAGGCTCTGCTCAAGGGCATCTGGGGACAGGACAAGGGGCACTGGGTGCCAGCTGGAACAGAGGAGGTTCCCTCTCCATCTCAGCAGGACCTTCTTCCCAGGGAGGGTCCTGGAGCCCTGGACCAGGCTGCCCAGGGGGGCTGTGGAGTCTCCTTCTCTGCAGACGTTCCAGCCCCTGTGCCACTGGGTCTGAGTGATCCTGCTGTGGCAGGAGGGTTGAACCAGATGATCTTTCCAGGTCCCTTCCCATCCCTAAGGATTCTGGGATCAAGCTGACATCACAGCAGCAGTTAAAACCCCACAGGGAAAGCATCAGCACAGGTACCTGAAAGTGTAGTTTCCAGGAACAAGGTTAGACAAGTGCAAGACAGGAGTGTCAGCAGACGCCTTCTGCTCTCGCAGGGGACCTTTAACTTCTTCCCAGTGGTAGCTCACTATCTTCACATCATCTACACTTCCTACAGTCATTAAAGAAAAGCAGATCAGTTTCTTGGGGCCCTTTCTGGAACCAACACTCCAGTCTTCCATGCGCTGAGCCCCAACTGTATTTTCAAGCTGGGTTCCTGTGCTGTAGCTGCTAAATCACTGATCCCTTAGCTCTGGGTTATAAAGCAAGGAAAGACTTCTCCACACCCCCCACCCCCAGTGACAATCAGTCTGAGCCTCTGCCCACTGCAAATCACAGCTCTGTCATGAGGAAACCTCCCTTTACCCGCTAGACAGCACCCTGCCGCAGCCCCAGCTGAATCCCCAACGGCTGCACGCCCCTGGTTTCATTTATCCATCATTTCCAACTGGGCTCAACCCCCCAGAACGAAGCTAGAGGGGATTTCCAAGGGATTCCACTTGTGACTGAGAGCACTCACGCTCTGGCCGCCTACCAACCCTGGCTGAGAGCGGAGAGTGGCCCGGTACGTACGGCTGCCATCGATGAAGGTAGAAGTCGTGGGCAACGAAACCTCCTGCACTTCGGGCGAAGCGACGGCAACGGGCGGCTGGTTAACTCTCAGTGCTGTGAGAAACACCAGGGAAAACACATCTGTTATTTCGAGGTTACTGACAGCTTTGCAGGGTGAAAACCCAGCTGAAGGGCAGCGTGCTGACTCAGCAGCTCTGCTGCAGCCACTTCTGACTGGGGTGGGTGATTTAGACAAGAGCTGCACACTGTAATTGCAGCTAGAGCTGGTTCAGCACCTGACTGTGCTTCCCAGCTGTACTGGAGACTATAAGAGGTGGCCTGATGGCATCCCAGATCTCTATGAGGAAGCGTGCAAGACCGGAGAGCACTTAACACCGTGAGCTGGGCAGGACCATGCGACAGCAGATCCCTAACCCTCCTTCCTTAAAATCATACAATCCTCCTGGCTGGAAAGGATCTCCAGGATCATCAAGTCCAGCCCTCATCCCAACAGCTCCCCAACTTCTAGTCCATGGCCTCAAGGGCTCTAGCTACTTGCCTTTTGAACCACTCTAGGGTTGGAGACTCCACCCCCTCCCTGGGCAGCCTGGTCCAGTGCCCAGCCACTCTCTCAGCAAAGAGCTTCTTCCTCAGATCCAATCTAACCCTCCCCTGATGCAGCTTGAGGCCATTGCCCCAAACTCCTAACCATAGGATGAGGGAGAAGGGATCAGCTCCACCTTTGCTACCACCTCCTGGTAGGTAGCTATAGAGAGCAAGAGTCTTCTCTCAGCCTCCTCTTTCCTAGGTTAAACACCCCCAGTTCCCTCAGGCGCTCCTCACAGAGCTTATTTTCTGACCCACTCCCCAGCCTCATTGCCCTTCTCCGGACCCTGAGCTCAGAAACCCTTCTGTTCAGTGCAATCACAGCCTCAGCTCAGGCTTCCCTCCGTTCACACTGCCGGTGCTGCCACTGCCACGGCTGCTTCCTCCTCAGTGACTCCAAATGCCTCAGTTACCAAATGACTTCCCCACACGCTCTGCAGATGCCAAGAACGATCTCTCTCCGTGTGACTGGACCAGCAGATGTCCTGGACAGGCAGTACCTGACAGCACAGTACAACTACTGGTGTCAAAGGCGCTCGGGTCACTGGCTCAGCCAGCCCATTCACCTGGTCGGACTGTGACGTTCACAAAGCCTTCCCCGTAGGAGTTTTCACCAGAAACCATCACTTTGAAAGCGTAAAGTCCCGTGGACAACTGCAACGAAGACAGGACAAATCAGGGCACGAGGCAGAGCACAGTGAAGCAGTCTGCTCTCATGAACACAGACACACGGAGATCGCCACGAGTCACCGCCCGGCAGTGGGGAATGCAAAGCAAACCCTGAGGACTTCTTATTTTCTCTTAGAAAAATCAATAAAGCCTCTAAAAAAAAGGAGGTGCTTTTAGGTTTCAGTGGAAGGACCACACAAACACCAAGAGCCCGAGCTTACAGCTCACTTACATGAGAGAGCTTCAAGGTCTGGCTGTGCCTGCGCTCCATTTCGCCGCTGTAGTCAGCAGGGTGACTGATTAAGCTCCACTCGTAGGTGTAGGCTGTTTCTGAGAGCAATAACACAGCATGAGAACGATCAGCTTTGTCGTCAAGACAAGCCCAGGGAACAAAGCAATGGAGTTCAGCACCCACGGGGGATGAAGCACTGCAAAACACTGCAGTGGGAAACGGGGACTGCGACCGCATGCAGAAGGGTCAGCAGCAGAAGGGGAGTTCCAGTGCCCTTGGGGGGCCTCCTCTCGAGTCCTGAGTTCAGTTCTGGGCCCCCTCATGATGGGAAAGACNGAGGGTCAGACTGGCTCTGAGGCAGAGATTCTCTGCAGCCAGAGTGGTTGGGCACTGGCAGGGCCTTCCCAGGGAGGTGGTGGAGTCACCCTGCCTGGAGGTGTTGAAGAAACCTGTAGCCATGGTGGACTCAGGGATCCGGGAGGTCCTTTCCTACTTGTGAAGCACAAGTAAAACCTCCCCAGCGAGCTGCAACTGGGCAAAGCAGCAAGGATGCAGAGAACTTCCCAAACTATGGACCTCTTCACGACAGCAGCCTGACGTGAAGCGAGCCCCTTCTGCACAGCCAGCTACGATCTGTGGGCTCTTGCTGCTGCAGCAGCGCACAAGCTGGGAGTCTTAAAGTCCATGATGCATTCAGACCCTACTTCTCCAGCTCTGCTTTGCAGCCAGATGACAGAGCTCAGTCCCCATCACCTGTCAGCTGGAACCCCAGGTTTTCTATCGAGCCACCTGGCCAGTGAGTTCAGGTTCTGGAAGCGAACAGCACTTCCAGAGTCTCTGAACTCCAAAGGCAGAACTGCTCTCTGTGGTTAGAGACACAGAAAAGGGAGGAGGAGAGGGTGAGAAGAAGGGTTTTATCCAGAGGAGGGGTTGCTCCTGTAACTCAGGACTCATCTGCATCTCAAGGGTGGGAGTGTGTGATCTCCTTGTACACAGAGGCCGTTCAACTCACCTGTGGGTGGTGGAGGGACCACGAAGGCATTGAGTTCAACCTCGTTCTTGGGCAGCACCACTTGTATGTTGTCTCCAGCAGACACAATAAGCTCTTTTGCTGTATCTAAGACAGAAGGAGTAGGTGATGTTTTAAGAGACAGGATGGATATTCAGGAGTCGGGTTAGTGGTTAGGGGTTGTAGGGTGGAGGGTTGGACTTGGTGATCTTGAAGATCTACTCCATCCTCAATGTTTCTGTGCTCTAAACTCAGCAGGAGGAAGGAGATACTCGAGCATGGGCTCAGAAAGGAACAGGTGGTCAAGCATGTCCTTCTGCTTTGCTGCTGGAATTCTGAGCAGCTTCCTCCCAGCTTTGAAATCAGGACAAAACCTTGCTTCCCCCAGGATGACGAGGCCACGCTCTCCTCTTCTAAGGGCTTCCTCAGGTCCCACCTGCGCGGCTGCATGGACAACTGCATCGAGCAGGAATCCTACTGAAGGGTTTCTGAGAGGGAAGAACGTCCTGAAGAGTCACAACAATAACAGCGTGGCTACAAGAGCCTCTTCTGAACCTCCAGAAAGCCTCAGGTGTCTCTCACCGAGTATCAAACCTAACCCATTTAGCAAGGCTTTCAGTCTCTGCTGTGTTTTCTTGACTTAGAATTTCCTGTTAACGATGGGCTGGGACAGGCTTTTGCCTCAGAAATAACTGGATGAGTTAACTAACTAACTAACTAAGCTTGCAGCATTACCGTCCAGGCTCTATGTGGGATGATGTTCCATTTGGATAGAAGAGCGAGCTCACAGCTAACAACAGGTTAAACAGCCTGACGGCAGCAAAGCCACCCCCCACCCACCCACTGCAGGTACCCCTTGGCTGTACCTGCTTTAGCAGCAGTGGCAGGGGGAGTGAGCTGCTGCAGGGGCTCAGGTGGCACAGTGTTAGTGGCAAGGAGCACCATGCCCTCTTCAGTGACATTCCCTGGGGTCACGGTGGGAGCCTGGGTTTCCTCTGGCTCACCCGGGGAGAAATCCGGTTTCTCTGAAGTTGGGGAAGGTGTAGCAGCCTGTAAAATGAGTCAGAGGGAAAGAGCTGACGTAAAACAGCCCTCTTTCACCTCCCCAGGGGGAGAGGTATGCTGGTTTTTAAATAACACTAGGGTGAACCTGCTGATTTACATCTTGAGGAGGTTTTACTCCCTCAGAGGGATCGATGTGGGGAGGACTGGCTGTGGTTGGGGGTTCTTCCACCAGACCCTAACAAACACAGGAGAACCCTCGGGTTTTACTACTTCTACTCAGCCTAGGACTTGCTGATGGCTTCACCTTTCCTCACCACCAAACCTGCTCTGAAGACACTCAAAACCTGCCTGCGTTTCTTCTGCTCTGAGGGATCCTGCTCTGGCAGAGGGGGCTGGACTCAATGATCTCCAGAGATGCCTTCCAACCCCTGTTCTGTGGTTTTCAAGAGTACTGAGCTGCTAGAGGCTGTCAGTCCACTGAACTCTGGTGTAAACCTAAAAGCCAGGCTACTCAGGCAACTCCAAGTGACTCCCAGAACCCCCCCCAGCTGACTGCGTTCATAGCAGGGATGATCCTGCTGCACGGACTCCGGAGCCCTGCGTTTGGTTGGTGAAGGCTGTCGCCAGCTCCTCGCTCAAAGAGCACAGCACCTGAGGACACTGCGTCCCGCTGACTGCAGTGCAGGGAGGGACCAGCATTTCTGCCACCCCGCTCTGTCTGGAAGCAGCAGAAGGGAGCACACAAGCCCAGGGACAGAGCTATGGAGCCGCTGTGGCTGAAGCAGGCAGAGGACAGGCAACTGTTGTACAACACACGATAAACACAGGGCATTTCACTGAGCCCAGTATGAAAACCTCAGAGTTCCTGGACTACAACACTTGGAAACCACAGACACCTTTTATTTCCTCAGGAAGAACACACACATCCATGGCCCCGCAACCCAGGGAAGTTTGCTGAACACATCTGCTCCCTGGGGCTTCCCCTAGCACTCACAGAGAGGGTGCAACACCCTCTGTGGTCATGAGCCAGCTGGGGCAAGAGGACCACCCTCTACCCTTCAGCCTTTTCTACCCTGTAACAGGACTGGGACCCAACGGAGTGTTGGGGTGACCCGGTAAAGCAACACCCTGGGTTGAAAAGCAAACCCGAGCGGCCTCCCCGTCCTCTGCCTGCTCCCCGAGGGGCAAACACACCTTTCTCTGTGAAGCATCGTGAGGCTGTGCAAGAAGTTCAACAGCTGTTCCGCTTGCAGGTGGCTGCCCGGGGAAGGGGGTGATGTCCAGGGAAGAGGACAACCTCTCTATGGAGCGTTCAGTGACAGAGGTCAGGTCAGAGCTGCTTTTGTTCAGGCTTTCCACCCTCCCAGCCTCCACTTCTTTCTCAGCAAAGTCTTCCTGGTTATCTCCATCGTCACCCACAGAAGAGTTGAAGCCGTTCTCACCTGCCACCATCAGGCCCCAGTCAGCATAATCCGAGCTCTCCTTCTGCTCCTGTTTCGTGCTCACCTGAAAGGGGTCCTGCTCCAGCTCTTTATAATCATCAATGTACTCGGGTACCTCCTCAAGGCCAGGATCTTTGCCGAACAGAGACAGCTCCTTCAGGCTACTCACTTCCTCAGACGGCTCGTTCTGCAGTCCCACTGAGTGGACCATGCTCGGGATCACCTGCCCAAACCCCAGCAGCGAGGCCGGTCGCTGGGAGGGCCTCAGGATGAAAGTGAGATAGGACTTGACAGCAGCGATCTTCTTCGGTTGGCAGTTGTCTTTGTGTTGGCAGTTCACGAGGTAACAGCGCCGCTCGAACAGCCAGGCCAGGTCACAACCAGCGAGGTCACAGCACGCTGCGATGCAGTCGGACAGCAGCACGGCGTGAGGCACCCGCACAATCTTAGTGGTCTCCAAGTTGGGAGATATAATTGCACCCGAGTACGTGGCTCCTTCTCTGCACTGCTCACACCCGGCACCTGAAACACCAGCACCAAGGTGAGGCACCACTCCTCAACCAAGCAATGGGGCGGTTTGCTATGAGCAGTGATGGGTTACCACGCGTCCAGAGNCACCAGGAGGGTGCTGAGACCCTGGACCAGGTTGCCCAGGGAGGTTGTGGCTGCCCCCCAGCTCCCTGGAAGTGTTCAAGGCCAGACTGGCCGAGTTCTGGAGCACCCTGGTCTGATGAGGGGTGTCCCTGCTCATGGCTGTGGGGCTGGAACTGGATGACCTTGAAGGCCCCTTCCAGCCTAAAACATTCTAGGAATCTATGAATCACAGGAGACAAGGGTGGTACCCTGCTCAGACCAGCTCATGTCCTTTCACTGGCATCACCACTGCCGTTACTCTCCTTCACCACACGCCTCTGCAGTGGTCTTGGTTTCATCACAAGAAGGAAAACAAGTGCCAACTCTAAATTAAACTTAACTGTGAACCCAAGCATCCCAGTAACCAAGGGTTCATCTCTCGCTTCAGCTAGAGTTACAGCTGACTTACATCTAGCACTAGGTGGGCAAGAACAGATGAGTTTAGCAGCTGGTTCAGCCTGACACACTAGGGGTGTCCATTAATGGGAAGAAAATCACTCTGAGTAGGTTTTACATATTTAATTTGATCTCTAAGTTCGTATTTCCCTGAACCACATCCCATCTGCTCACACGTTAGTGAGGTCTCTTGGTTATAGAAAATGTACTGAAGGTTGCCACTGAATCATCACATCATCCTATTCTTCTCCTCTTTCTGGTTCTGGAGGCAATCTGTCCCTCTCTGTGCTGAAGCAGCAGCTCACGGGGCTTTCTTGTGGCCTTTGAAAGGAAATTCATGTCTGCAGAGCAGATGAGGCGAGAGATGTAAGCAACAGGCACTTAGGATCCTCCTAAATGAGCCAGCCCACAATACTCCGGGAGAAAAAAGGTAGCTTGCAAGAGAAGCACTGCACCTCACTGTCACACGGGGGAAGGAGAAATCTCTGACCTCTCCCACTGTCCCCTCGTGCCCCCAGAAACAGCCTTACTGGAGCTGGCTCAGCTGCTGCCAGCCCTGAAGCTGCACCCTGCAGGAGCCTCCTTGCACTGAGTCGCTGCAAGATTTCCCAGTTTTGCCTCGTTCACCTCCCGTTCATCCCTGCACACCCACCCCGGGAGCATTTGCATCCCTCGTTCTGCGTGACTGACGCATGAGAAGTCCTACCTGGTATCGCCCACAGCAACAGGCAGAGAACGCCAAGTCCGGATGCCATGCTGCACCAGGAAGGCAGGGACAACTGCTTTCCCAGCCAGCTGCCTGGAAATCTTATGTCTTAGAGCTGGCTTCCTCTAAAACTGTTTAGTAGCCTGCTGTGGCCATGGAGCTCTGCAACAGACAGCACAGGGAGAGCAGGTCAGAGGAGAGAGTGCCACAGTAGGAGCCAGCGGACAGGTTCAGCACAGGCTTTGGTACTGCTGCTTGGTGGGTGACAGTAGAGCAGACAAGCTGAAGGAGACACAACAACTCACCTACCTGAGAATCTCACCCTGGTGATGCAGAAACGTCCCAGAAAGACTGGAGCATCCAGGCTTCTGTACTTCCAACCCCACAAAGGTTCTATCTGCAGTCATCCAGAGCCTGGATTCGCTCCAATTGTAAATGAACGCTGCCAGGTGCCATCGAGTGAGGAACCCCTGGCATTGTCACTCCTGCTAACATCCGTACTGTGCCAAGTGAGCTCTCAAGGCAGCCCTCAAGCTATGCCCTCCCAGCTATCACGGTAATGCAGGCAGACTCTGTTTCTAGGGAGATGCTCCCTGCCAGGACACCACACTCCCCAAAGGCAGCCTAAGCAGCGAGCGGTCCTGCCACGGGGCCAAGAGTTCAATGCAGCAGTAGTTGTGAGAGGAAAAGAAGTCACTAGCCAAACTCACAGCTGGTCCTCCTACAAAGGATCATAGTAGCTGCCTGACCAAAGAGCACTGCTGCAAACGAGAACACAGGCAGTGCTTCGGGGAGAACAGCCCTGCTCAGGGCAGAGCAGCCCAGTCAGTCCCCTGTGATGCTCACTGTGTGACACAGCAAAGGTGATGCCTTTCCCATTCCAGCTCTCTGAATCCTCGCATGCTGGAAATGCTGCTAGCTGGCTGCTCTTGGCACACAGTTCCACAGGGTCCAGGACCACCTTGCTTTTTCCCCCTTGCAAAGGGAAGCAGAACAAGGAAGACGTCACTCAGACCCGCTGCTCTGGCTGAAGGGGACTGAACTGCAGAGTAATCCAGCTCAGCAGCTGGACTGCTGCTCTCTTGAGAAAGGACCTTTTAGAGGTGGCAGGTCTGCAAAGCACAGGTCTGTGCCCCACGACAGCACAAGCCTTTAGAGAGAAGAGCAAGGACAATGTGCTCAGGGAATATAGCAGGGCATGACTGAGCACAGCTATTGCAGAGCAAGTTTATCTCAACACAAAGGGCACCACAGGTTGGTTGAGTGACAAACTGATGGTGTAAGATGACCATTAAAGAGCATGACTGTCCCCTGAGCTGGTCGCACCAGCATGGAGGGAGCGAATGTGTGTCTCAGCCCAACACCAAGTATTGAAAACTGATCAACTAACAGAAGAGTCTTGAAGAGAACAACAGGCTTGAGCTAATTCCAGCCCACTCACACCTGCCCAGCGTTGTGACTGTGAGCTCGTGCTGACAGGACCCACAGGGGTACTGGGACTGAACTGCACACTGCTGTTGCTAGATGGTGCCAAGCGTAAGGAACATCTGCTCTGTGAGATCACAGTCTCTTTTGTCCTGCTCTGCTACATCAGAAATCCTGTGTTGCACCAAGTATCTCAGAGTAAACCGGGTGTTAAACACTACAGCCTTCCTAAGTGGAGTAGCTAAACCAACCTGGTCAGAGAGTCCTAGACACTGATAGTCTCTCTTCCAGTGTGTGGTAACGGCACTCCCTTGCCTCAAGACATGAGCAGAGGAGGGTTTACATCAGTCCTGAAGCTCCCACAATGTGAAGCATCAGCTTTTATTGCCCTGCTGGAGTGATGGAGATGAACTGAGCGGTTGGAGGTCACTCTGTCTACTCCATCGCTCTGCCCCGTCACCTAGGTCTTTAATACAGATGTCAGACAGGACTGGACTCAGGACTGGACTCAGGAGAGTGGCCTCCAAGCGGCCTTTGTGCCACCAACCATCCTCCTCCGGGCACAGCCATTCAGCCAGTTGTCAGCCCACATCACTGCTCACCCAGCCCATGCCTCAACAGCTTCTCTACAAGGCTGTTGTGGGAGGCAGTGCAGAAGCCTTACTGAAGTCAAGGCAGACAACATCCCCTGCTGTCCCCTCAGCTACCCAGCCAGACTCAGGTAATGAAATGGCAAAGAGGCTGGTAAAGCCCGAGTGTCCCTTGAGGAGCCTACTCTGGCTCTCAGCTCTGCAGGCAGTGACCTCTAGGTCTAAACAAACGATTTCTTAACCCTCTCCTGCTGCGGCTTCTGAGAATTAGAACAGAGGAACACAGACAGGATGGGTAACCTGTAAGGATTTCCAGCCCCCCAGACACCTCAGCAGCAGACTGAGGGGAGGGAATGCATTCTTATTGCTTTACACGACCATAATCGCACACAGTCTTTTTCCTATTCCTATGGAAATCTGTCTGGCTCAGGGAAAGTTGTTGGCTCCCAAACGCTGTGATTTGCAGGGTTTATTACAGGAACTCGAGGCTCCCGAGATGCTGCATTTGCTGTAACCTTCACTTGTTCCCAGAAGCAGCCAAATGGGCCAGATGCCTAAGAGAGACTTTCAGTCCTTTAGCCCGAGGAGAAATGTTATCAGGCTCAGTATCAGAACATCGTGAGGCCAGAATTAACCCTGGCTGGAAGGCAGCAAAGCAAAGCTGTTGATTTTAGAGGCCTTTTTCCTCTGCAAGGACAATTTTCCTATCTCTCTGCTGCTGAAGGGAGAGAAGTAGCATCCTGTATACCCTACAGAAGAGTTTGCTGGGTGAGGAACTCCCATGGCTACTCATAGCAGCACTAAGTAAAACAGATGTGGAAGTGATCCAGGTTTTTGGAGCTTTACTTGTCCCGAGTTCAGAAACACTGATATTGGTAGCAGACTGTTGTGGTTTGGGGCTGGAACTAGGTGATCTTGGAGGTCCCTGCCAACCAAAACCCTTGTGTGATTCTGATTCCAGAACTATTGTTGTCTAACAAAAGGGAAAGGAAGAGGAAATCACCTCAGCCATACCCCCAGGCCAAGTTTTATGGTCAGAGTCCTGCAGAGAAGCCGTTTTGCTGACCACTTACAGAACCCTTTAAGCCACAGACTGATTTCAACCAGAGAAGAGATTACCAGGAGGTAATTAACTGCAATTACTTCTGTACAAACAGCCAAGCTGCAGAAGGCAAAGCTGCGATTTGAACTTCTCCATGAACACATCATCTCATTTCTATAACCGAACACGGGAGCCCCCGTGTCCCAGCGTCAGCACAGTCCGTGGAGTAGAGGGCACTGCACGTTAAGAAGGAAGAAGCAAATCCAAAGACAATGAAAAACTCCTGCTTTGACCTCAAATTTGAGGAAATCTTCATGAACTCTGCTGTTCAGAAAACCACCTGCTTGCTCTGAACAGATAAAGCTCCCCCGTGAATACACACTGCCCTACGGTGAAGCAGCACCTGAGATGACTGAGCACCTTTTCTATCTTTAAAATCCATCTCTACGTAGCCAGTGGAACTCCTGTTAACACACAGGAGAGTTAACACCCTGCGCAGGGCGGAGATTTACCAAGGAAAATGGCATTAGAACTGAAAACAACCACTCACCTGCCCCTTCCTCAAGGTTAAGTAGGTGAAAACTAGCAGCAAGCTAACCACACTCATTGCCTTCGGGAGGATTGAGCTCTTTTGTGCTCAGTGCTAGGTCACATCAACCTGAAAAATAGTCAACAGCTCTAGCCTGGCACTGTTGTGAGAGAGATTAAGTACTGAAATGGAAAAGCAGCTCTATCTGCAGTTCAATGAGATTACTGAAAGGCAGCAACCAAAAGCTAACCACCCGACGGAGGAAGGATTTCTCCCCACGGGTACAATATCCATTACCAGGGGTCTGTGTTTCCTCCACAGCACTGCAATTGGGATCTCACTGAATACACAGTGCTTCATCCCAGCTCCACCTGTAACCACTGCTCTCTTATTAAGGAGATGCATTTAGTACGACCACCAAAAGCACCATCACACGATGTCTTCAGAACCACCAAATGAGTGTGGTCAGTGCCCCCTGTTACCTCTGTATTCTGCAAAACCCTTCAGTAGGAGGGTGTTGAACCGTTCACACAACGCACAGCTGCGAAATACCAACCACAACAGTCAGCCCTGAGAGCACAGCCAATGGGTTATCAAACAAACGCCTACCAGAGATGTGGCTGAGGATCTGTCTCCCACTACAGAGACACTGTAAGGACACAAAATCTGCACCATGGAGTTTAAGAAAAGCCAGGATATCCTACGTGACCTGCACTATGCTGTGCTGCAGTCAGGATGTGCAACATGAATGCTCCTACAGCACCAACAGGGAGGATCAGCAGGCAAAACAGTCTGGGCTTCATTTTAATCCCTGGCTATTTGACGGTGTGCAGGTTACCTGTGACACGGTCCTGAAGAGGAGCGGAATTACAGAACAACAGGGATTGGAAGGCACCTCTGGAAACCATCCAGTCCAACCCCCTGCCAGAGCAGGATCCCCTAAAGCAAATCCCACAGCATCACATCCAGGAAGGATGTGAACCTCTCCAACGCAGGGGCAGCCTGTGTCAGGAGCCAGGGCTCTATCACCTCCATAGGAAAGAAGTTTCTCCTCAGGATGGAACTATCTGTTGTTCTAGGATGACAACCACAAGGTAGATAAACAGCCCACACCGCAGCGATACGACCATCACACAGAGCGCTCTGCCTGGGCTCCTGCACTCCGAGCATCATCTGACTGAGCACCTCACACACAGCAGCCCCCACAGCTGAGACTCTAACGACCCCAGGTTCTAACAGACAGCTGGGAGCAACTAGTCAAGAGCAAGGTTGATATTTAATGTGTAAATACCCGAGTACAAACACACACACAGAGGGCACCACGGATCTGGGGGTTCGGAGCTCAGGCGCAGCATCCTGCACAGGTGCCATGGGGAAACACCCCTGCAGCCCCGCGATGCACAGCGTCTGCTTTCAGTGATGCCTAGAAATCAAAGCACAAACCCAACCACAAAGCATTGAGACACCCCCCCACCTCCTCCTCTTCCTCTACCTCCTCCTCCTCTTCCTCCCCTCAGCCCTGCGCTGTTTCCCCCGCAGGCCTAACCAGGCTCCCGCACTCCACTCACGTTTCACTCCCTGCACACACGACCGCGGTCACCCCTTCCCCACCGACCCTACCTGGAGGGGACCCACAGCCCCTTGCTGCTGCTCGGTCACATCGGTTCGGGTGCGGGTACCACCCGCGGCTGCTGCTGCCTCCGCCGGCTGAGGGGCGGACCCGGCCGCCCGGCGCAGAACCGCTGCCCGCAAACAACCTCCCCACCACCTCCTCCTCCTTCTCCTCCTCCTCCTTCTTCTTCTCCTCCTCGGGGAGCGGAGGAGCCGCACCTGCGGGATGGGAGGAGGAGAGGGGCGGGCAGCAAACAGCCTGCGAGCTCCGGACGCGGTGTGAGATGACAGCGAGCAGGCGGCTCAGGCTGAGCCGGTTGTAGCCTTTTGGTGTGGAACAGGCTCAGCCCTCAGGAAAGAACCGGCTCGGTGCTGCAGCGCTATCAGGCCATCAGGAGAAGTCCAAAATGCCGGGTACATGTTGATCCGGTCACCCCCAGCCGCCTTCCCACTGTAACTACACTCACCGGATCAGACAAAAGGAGGCTGCAATCGCCCGGGACAACCAGCTCGCTGCCAGACATCAGGGGCAGTCAGGAGGAGGCTGATGCTGACACAAACGCCCCCTCTGAGCAGCTCGGAGCTGTCTCAGCAGAGCTCATCACATTACAGCAACAGGCAGGGGAGTTCTTCCCACCCCAGACGGCTGGCAGAGCCCTCCCTGCCACCCTGCTCTCAAGTTTTACGTGAGACAGCTGTTCCGAATGAAGCCTGGGCGACCGGCTGCTTGGGTTACCTTTGTTAGGTGGTATTGTGCTCCCCTGAAAACAGCCGTTCCTCACCTCCCACCCTAACCAGTGAAAACAGCTCGCATCTGTCTCTGTTCCAGCAAGTGTCTGCCAACGCTGGAACAAAAGGGTGGCATTCACCTTCTAAGCATCTGAGACAGAGCTGGTTTTCCTCTGATGGTGGTAGTTCTGTGTCTGTATGTCTGGCCCATGAGTACCCCAGGTCCTTTTGAACCCCTGCAATTCCCTGCTGTCCATCAGGAAGAAGATACAAAGCTCTAAGGCTTCAAACGCTCTCAGCTTGGCCATTGATAGCAAGCACCGGGAGGTTGTATTTCCAGAGTCGCTCAAAGAATCACAGAAGTCTGATATCAACGCCCACCCCGCGCCCTGTTCAGCATCATCTTCCTTTATACATTTCTCTTCAGGGCTCCTGAAATGCCGCAGTCTATTTCAGGTGGATTTCCCTCGGTTAACTCAAAACTCCCCGGCGAACGCCTTCAGGATCCAAACGCTGTGCCAAGCGCACGTAGAAGCGCCGCGTGCAGGACTGTAGCCCTGCAATCTGGACTTGAAGCTGCTCTATTTTATAACAACTTGTATCCTTGGCAACCAATGGTGTGGAAGAAAGATGCCAGAATCACCTGAGTAACCATGGAGACCAGAAACTGTTTGTGGGCAGCGGGATAATCCAAGCTCCCTCCAAGCCATAGGACATACTTTAATACCAAGAGCTACTAGCCTGACATGACTCAATGGCAATGATTAAAGAACACGAAGGAAAAGGCTACACCTGATAAAACATCTCTTCTCTGTCGCCTTTTGATGCTCTGTGTGTGAGAGTACTCCTGTGGGATGGTCTCTACTCACTGCACCAAATGTGTGGGCATTCCCCTTCCTCCCCACGCTGACCAGCATAGAAAGGTTCAGGCTGGAAGAGACCTCAGAGATCACCCGGTGCCAACCCTCTGCCACGGGCAGCAACACCACTCACCAGATCAGATTGCTCAAAGCCCCATCCAACTTGACCTTGAATGCTTCCAGGGATAAAGCCATGAGTTCCTGAAACCCATTCCCAGCTGCTGCTGAGCCGAGTCTGGACTCTGGGAGTCTGATATTAGTTTCCTATATGTCTGGATATATTTATTGTCTTATTAATACTGCATTTAATTAAGCTGTAACAACAGCAAGCAAGCTGGTTTAGGTTCTTTTCCTCCAATCCGTTAGTCTCTGTCCCTTACTCATTTTCCCTTTCCTTTCTGGGAAGAGAGGGGGGTTAACAGAGAGCATCCATGCCGGTCCAGCCTCAATGCATGAGGAGCAGCCCCAATCACGCTGGAATGGGTATCTAATTCAATCACCACATCATAAAAGATTGAAACCTGAGTGGCTAAGCCAATTAGGAGATACTGAGACTGATCTGAGTGCAGTAATAACCAAACTGGCCCCAGACAAGCACGGCCCCAGACAGCTGCTCTGCCCTAGCAGTTTGTGTGGGACCTTGTGATTTGCTGGAAATTGGAACTACTTCACTTTTCCTTTCTTGGAGCCTTCTTAAAGGTAAAAACCAGGCACCATTATTTCACAAAGCATCCAACTCTGCTGTCTCTTTGGAGACTGTTTGCCATTTCCTAGCGTAGCACTCCAGGGCACCAAAGGGAACAATGAAAATGAGCAGTCATTTAGAGCGAGGCAGCTCTGGTTTTGGTTTCTCTAACCCAGACAGTACTTAGGGACTCAAAGATAAAGACAGATAGCACAGGAGGGCAGTAACCCAGCTTAGAGCTGCCCTCATTACCGTGCCAGCTGCAACAGAGGAGGTTCCCTATCAGTCTCAGCAGGACCTTCTTCCCAGGGAGGGTCCCAGAGCACTGGACCAGGCTGCCCAGGGGGGCTGTGGAGTCTCCTTCTCTGCAGATGTTCCAGCCCCGCCTGGCTGTGTTCCTGTGTGACTTGGTCTGGGTGATCCTGCTGGGGCAGGGGGACTGGACTGGATGATCTTTCAAAGCTTGGATCAGCTTTGGGGAAACAAAACGAGAGCAGAACACACTCCTTCCTGTCAGTGTCACACCTTACAGTTGACATCCCAGAGAGACACCTACTAGCAGTACCAAGAAAGCCTTTTATTCACCACAGAGGAGGGAGTCTTTACAACAGAGTGATGATTTTGAGGCACATCAGCTTGCTCATTAGCGAGGAGGAAATCCTTCTCTTCTATCAAAAGGGAACTGCAGGGCTGTGTGAACGGAAACCCCCCACCCAAACCCCAACTCACACCCATCCTCCAGCAGCTCTGTTCAGGTTATATACAGATACAGGTCTCACTGAGGACTTCAGTTATCCATTTAGACTTCAGGTCCTTCTCCTCCAGGAACCAGCTAGCACAGAAGGCAACAATTATGCGTTAGGACAGGCTGGAGCTCTACACAGGCAAGACATCAGCACAGTGATTTCATTCTCACACACACGAGCCCCTCACAAGGAGCTGGTGAAATGCATCCGTCTGGAAAGCTCAGCCTGGAGCAGGTGAACTCAACTGCAGATGGATTTACACGCAGAGCAAACACATGCTGTAGCATTTCCACAAGTCACTCACTCACCATGGTTATGTTATTTCCATTGAGCAAAATCTGGTCCAGCTTTGTGATTCTTCTGCCCTCTGGTGTAATCTCGCTGAAGCAGCAGAACAGATCAGTCAGCACAGAACCAGCAACAACTGTAACGCCTCTGATTACAGAACGGACACCAATCCCTGCAGCACCTAACTACAGGACCCCCCACTGCAGCAGCATCCTGATAAACTGACCACCCGGGTGAAGAAAGCACCTGGTACTTAAGAGCCCTTCTCTGCTCTGTACAGAAAGATAGGGATTTAGCCTCTTAAATTTCTTCAGTGCCATCAATGCTCCAAGTCACAACACAGCATCACCAGCTAGCTAGTAAGTTACAGAATCACAGAGTTATTGAGGCTGGAAAAGCCCTCTGAGCTCAGCCAGACCAGACCAGCACCTAACATCACACCAGCAGCCAGACCAGGGCACTCAGGGCCANTCCTCTGGACCCACTCCAGCTCCTCACCCTTAACTCTGCCAGCCTGTGGCATCTTTGCTGCAAACAAAGTACCAGCAAATTCAAAAGGAAGGCTGCAAATGTGGAACCTGATTACAAGCAGCAACCGTGCCAGCTCTGCTCTCCTGCAGGGCTGTGCAGAGCAGGTGCCCCTCTATTGTTTCAGTCAGAAATACAAACTATCCAGCTTGCAACTCTTCATAAACATAAACCCTGTTTGCTTTGACATGTGATACAACATCTTCCCTCCACAAAACAAACATTAGACAGCAACAAGAGGCAGGAGTAACACTTACAATTCTGTAACATCTTCCAGGACCATATCTGAAAATCCAGTGTCAAGGAAAACAAGGCTAAGAATTCGGAAGTCAAAACAGTTCCCGTTGTTCTCATTTTAAACTCAACTGTGATTTTAGCCACAAAATTTAAATATAGAATCTTAAGAGTGGCCAGGGTTGGAAGGGACCTTAAAGATCATCCAGTCCCAACCCCCCGCACAGGTAGGGACACCCCCACTAGATCACATTACTCAGAATCCCACCCAACCTGGCCTTCAACACTGCCAGGGATGGGGCAGCCACAGCTCCCTTGGGCAACCTGTTCCAGCATCTCCCTGTGTATCTGAATAACACACCAAATCCATACAGAAAAGGTTCTACCCAGCAAACTCCAACCTCTCAAAAGCAGCAGATTAGCTGAGTAGTAGAAGTACAGCTGGGCAGCCCTACACACTCCCATCCCAGGATACTGACAAAGTCATCGAAGCCCAGAAGCGTCCCCACAATCTCTTTATCACTCTTCATCACAATGTGAATGCGGGAGCCGATGCACTTGTCCACAAGTTCTGCAAATGCAAACAGGAAAAAGGAAGAAGAGATTGCAGACTTAGAACCAAGTTAAAAGACAGTAAGATGTACGTTTTATGTAGTTCCCCTGCACACTGTGCTGTTGCCAGGACATCAACAAGAACTGGAGGAATAGCTGAGTGCTGCTCTTGGCCCAAAACCTGTGGGATGGTTACCTGGTGTGCAGTGACACACAGACTGAGGAATGAGCTACTGATTCCAGCTGTGCACAGAAAGGGGTGCAGGGAGGGATCCCCACAAGTCCTGCACCCTGATCATTAAAACAGCCATTATTTTATACAATCTAAATGGATCCAATTAACTTATTAATTATTTACCTTCTTCCCACAGGTGACTACAATCCTTATGCTAAAGCTGACTAGTACATCATTTCTTTGTCTCCATCTGAAGGTGCAGCAGTTGTTAATTGCACTGTACACTGTGCCCAGTGGGTGACGGTCTTCAAAAGGAGGTGGGAAACCCTGCTTCCAGCGGTGTGGGTTTCATACTATGCTGGGGCCCCTCTCCTGTGAAGTCAGGCTGAGGAAGCTGGGGCTGTTGAGTTTGGAGAAGGCTCATAAAGAATCTTATAGCAGCCCTCCAGCACCTAAAAGGTGACTGCAGGAAAGGTGGAGAGGGATTTTTTACAAGAGACTCCAGTTTTAGGCCAAGGGGTATGGTTTCAAGCTCCAAGGGGTATGGTTTCAAGCTCCAAGAGGGGCGACTGAGATTGGATCTTAGGAAGAAATCTCTCCCTGGGAAAGTGCTGAGGCACTGGAACTGGTTGTCCAGGAAGGCTGTGGATGCTCCCTCTCTGAAAGCGTTCAAGAAAAGGTTTGATGGGGCACTGGGCTTGGAGTAACAAGAGGTTCCGTCTGGATTCCACCACCCATCACAAAGTCTTTGATTAACGCTACCGCTTCCGCACAGACCTCTAACACAACGCTCAGCCCTACTGCTGCTGCTAACGGTGAAATAACGGCTAATTCCTGCCTTCTGGGCTCGGGGCCATTCCCTTCTAGTTGCCATAGCCCTCGTACAGTCGAGTTCAGCAGCACACGATACCCAGGGGGTGAAAATCAAGGCCCGAAGCAGCTCCCGGCGCTGCCCCGCCGGATCCCCCCGCGGCCTCGCCGCCGCCATTCGAACCTCCCGCGCCCTGCAGCACCGCGAGCGGCCTCTCTCTCCTCCTTTCCCGACTCCCTCCGTCCTCCCCTCCCTTCCTTCTCCCCCCACCGGTGCCCCCTCTCCCTCCCCGCCCGATCCCACAGCGGAATCCCCCGGTACCGAGCGGCAGCAGCTGCGAGGGGTTGGTGGTCGCGGCGGCCGCCATGGCGATCCAGGCCTGAGCAATCGCTGCCGCCTCCGGCCGGCGGCGCCGCAGCAGCCCCGAGCAGCTGCGGGCAGAGCTATCGCTCGGAGCGCTGGGGCGACCGGGCTGGGGGTTTTATCGCCCAGCTTGGCTCGCTGATTGCCAACTAGCCAAGTGCAGCGAGAGAGTTGGTGCCTCTGTGGCCAAGAAGACCGTTGACCTCGTGGGGCCAGTGAAGACGGTGCCCAGTAGGTCAGAGAGGAGACTGAGGGGAGAGCACAGGGTGATTCAGGACAGGAAAGCCCTCTGAGCATCTCCAGC
>VZRI01005087.1:167385-185240 GCA_013397515.1 Upupa epops | reverse complement strand
CAGGAGTCTACCTTTCTTCTGCCTTGATTCTCTTCAAATGTTATGGGTGCTTTCTCATATGGTATTTATTATAGTCATATCCTGAAGCTGCAGTCCATGATGCCAAGCTGACCCTCACAAATGATTGTGCTGAAAGTGATGTGTGTTCCTCGCCATGCCAGTCGCATATAATAGTGGCAGCAGACCACATTGTTCCAAGGGTGTTATTTTTAACCAGATTCTGGATTTTGTTGTTTTATGCTATCATTAACAATTCATGAAGCACTTATTGAAACTAATAAACTGATTGCAAGCTAGAAAAATGAATTGATTAATATGAAATGTAAAATGGAATAGTGATGAACTCATTTCCATTGTAAATAATGGAAAATAAATCCAATAAGTGTCTGCTCTTAAGCCTGCAGTTGAAACGAACTCACCAAATCAGTTCATGGTACTTAGCCATAACTGACTTAAAGAAGGGTGTTTTAAGCCAAAGCTTAAAATGATGTTTTGAATATAACTTGGGGTACCTGGTGCACTGGTCACCTATCCACTGATTCACTGACATATGATTCACCGACGTCATTCTGCTCTCAGTGTGTTACTCTACCTGAAACATCTGAACTCAGAATTTTCTCCACATCTTTGTACATCTTAATTCCACTTTATGACAGGCCTGAGGAAAGGTAAGTCATTGAAGCAGGTCCTTTCTCACCTCTCATAATGATAGAGCTGGACAGGACTTCCTGATGACATTTGCTCACGATCTCTTCAGCGGGAAAACATGTAATTTTATGCATCTTCTCTGTACAATAATAATGCAGACAAGAAAAAATAAGCAGACTACTAGATCCAACTCTGCTCAGTGACAACAGAGAAAATTAAATGCAGAACAGATACATAAATGGTCCTGGAAGGCAGTTAACAAGAAAATAATTCCCAATTATTGAAAATGTTGAGAGGCAGACTCCAGCGTTACATATTTTAAGAGGTGATGTAACAAGAAGTAATGGCACATACAAGGAAACAAAATAATTTTGATTTATTGTCTCTTATTTTAAAAGGTAAGTACTTCCTGTTCTGGAAGTTGCTGTAATATACTAACCCCAGCAGTGCTGAAAATTAGGTACTGCACGAGTGTTTTCTGTGTAGATCTGTCTAGATAAAGTTTTCACTGTTGCATTAATCTTCTGTTTGTCCAAATTTTTGTCTAGAATATATTCCAAATATTTACCCTATCTGTTAATGGTTTGTTGCTTGGAAAGAGGTCTGAGGTTGCCAAATATGCAACCCTTGCCTCATATTAAGTTGATTGCACATCATTCTTCGTATTAGGAATATTTTGTCATATTCATTTAGCATAATATTTTTCTAGAACAGTTAATTCTCAGTTACTGACAGTTACTGTTATTAATCAGCCTTAATTAACACACACGCACAAAAGCCACAACCACCAACAAAAATCCTGTAATAAAAACTTAAATATTCAAATAATTCAGTAAAATTTGTGGCTGAATCATAATCTGACCATCCATTTGACATTTAGATTTCTGTGTCTCTTGATTACTTATGTCATATACAAAATAGTTCCAAAACAGTTGTTACTTTGTATTTTCTTGGTCCTACATGGATTTAATCAACATTAATTACACTCTAAGTCTGTCAGTGGTGACCTATTTAAAGAAAACGATGCATTTTCAAGGCACTAGGCCAAAATTACAAGCCGCCATAAGTTCCCCTCAACTCTTCTCTAAGACACATGGATTTCCATTGAAATGCTACTGACACAAGGTCTCCAGTGAATTGGTATCTCCCTATATACACACCTCAACTGGTCTGTGTGTACCCTAAACAAACTAATGCACGGAGTGTTAGTGTGGTTAGTATATATATCATGCTTTTTGTTAATAAATAAAATAAAATATTTAAATTTATTCTGTTTATTCAAAACTATGGCATATGGCCACTGAAATAGGACATGGGCCACTCACTTTATGGCTTACAATATACAGAATTTAAACTAAAATCCAATTTGTGGGTTGAATTTAATAACAAGCTTTTTTCATAGCTACATGCATCTTAAATAGGTGTTTTTTCATTGGCTTACTGGAGTCTAGTTCTTCTGACTCACAGAAATATTTGTGGCAGTGGGGATCACCAAACAGACAAGAAGCCCCCTGCTTGCCAAATGTTGTCCTTAAAGCAAAAAGTATTCCACAAAAATTGGGCATTTCTCAAATTATAGGAGAAATACTTTCCCCAAGGGGGCAAAGCTTCATGAGGCAACATCTGGCTTCACAAATCTTCAGAAGTGAGATTTCCCTTGAATAAATATTATGTAATAAACCATTGTTTTTTGTAAGATCTTTATAAGATCTTTATAAGATCTTTTGCAAGATCTATGTAAGATCTATATAACATAAAATGTCCTTCTTTGCATTTGTTCAATGTCCGTTGACAAGTCTAGCTGAGTCTGGGTGCAAAACCCAGATTCTTTTCCTACTGAAAAGATTGGTGTTTTTAATGTTAGTGCTTCATTAAGAGCAATGCTTTACAAGCTTAGCCTCCATTTCTTTCAAGGAAATAATTTCAACTCAGAAGTGACCTTTTAAATGCTTTATTGCAGGATTTTTTTCATGTTTTGCTGCCTGTTTGGCTAGGATGAAATTTTAAAAACTCAAATTTCTGAAGCCCATCTTTAATTTTTTTTTTCAGGCTGTTTAGGATGTTATGCATCTCTTTTTGAGAAGGCTTACTGATACTATTTCTTCAATGGTACATTCAGATACAACCTTAGTGCTAAAAAGTGCCATCTTGTATATAAAAGTATATCTTGTATATACTGTTGTAATTATTATTGTTATTATTGAGGCTGGAAAAGACCTCAGAGATCATCAAGACATCACCACATTAGCCATGGTCTGCCTCTAAGAGCCACATCTGCTTTTTCTTAAACATCTCCAGGGACTGGGACTCCACCACTGTTTTGGGCAGTCCATTCAAGTGTTTGATCACCCTTTCTATGAGGAAGGGCTTCCTACTATGCAATGTAATCCTCCCCTGCTGCAGCTTTTGGCCCTTCCCTCTCATCTTGTGAAAACAAGCCTCATGAAGTTTATTATTTTATAGACAGCAAGGCATTCACTTCTAATTATCTTTCAAGGTCCCTTCCGATGCCTAATGATTCTATGACTTTATAATTCTACGATTCTAATTAAGACAATCACACTGAAATAGCACAGAAGTGATACAGAAACAGTCTCTGGAATGTTTAGCCACCACTCATCCCTGTTGCATATGTACATGAAGCCAGGGAGCTCCCTCAAGGGAGACTTCCCCAGACTGGCATTTGACAAAATAGTCTATGTTCTCAGGAATTTTTTGTAAGTCTTCATATAGGGATGACAGCCAAAGTGTGTGTTATATAGGAAAGATGTGAAACATTAGGAGTACCAAAAATGCCAGATAAACTACCATATGTAAATAAGTCTAGGACTGAATCACCTCAGCAATTACAGAGAAGAAAAGAAAATTAGCTTCATCCTAAAGCAGGATTATATTGCAGGTTCTTGTAGGAAAATATCTAATGATTTCTATTTCGTACATTTTCTTAAAAACTAGGCATTAGCCTATACCAGTCTGATTTGGAACAGGCACTTAGCTACAGCACAGCACCCTCTGCATTAAAGGAATTCTTACCACTAAAATAAATAATATTATTTTTGCATTTTCTGCTTTGGGTTTTACTTTTTCCAATTAGGTTTTAAAATTCTAAGGAAAACATAGATTGCAGAAAGAAATAAAATTATGTCGCTGTTACGTTCACGTTGCTTCTGCCCCCCCTAGTTCCATAGAAGGTCTGTGACTTGTTTGGCACTAGTGGTTGTTTCTATGGTAATTTGTTCTGATGCATAGAGAGGAGGAGAATGGCACTGCTCCTGCAGGAGTAAAGCATCTCTGTGCTTCTGCTGAGCTGTCTCTCTCAGATAATTTAATGCACAGGCAGTAACTGTTACAGCAATGAAGAACAATGATTATGTGTTTGACATTAGTGTTTAAGTGGGGTTGTGGGAGACAGTTCTTGGCAACTGTAAGAGGCTGTCTCTGTGCAGAAGAGCCCACAACCTAAATAAATGAAGCAAACAAGGAAGAAGGAGTGCTTGTATCTTAATTTTGCAGGTGGAAAACAAGAAGAGAACTTGTCATTTGCTCAAGATAACTTGTGAAGCCCACAGCAGTGGCATTAACTTGTGTCTCCTCAGCCTCTGCCCAGCACTGTGCTCTTAAGATCTTTCTTCTTTATTGTCAAAATTGTTTCATAGCTGCCTGCGTTATCCTTCATATTCAAAAACCTCAAGTGTTGTTCCTGTGGAGGAAAAAAAGGCTGTTTTTTCAGCTTTCTCTGTTTGATGTTTCAAAATATTAGGCACTCCCGAGCCCCTGTTTGCACACTGATCATGCTAATAGGTATCAGGATAGACTCTACTCAGGGCAGCTAAGTTAAACCAGTGTAAAATGTCTAAGATTTAGTCTTTTGCTCCTAGGCTAGGATAGCCCAGCAAGTTTTCTCACTACCAATACACAGTTTTCATTTGATTTCATCCACCAATGCTAATAAAAGAACACTTCGAGGCAGGAATTTAAAATGATTAATTACAATACTTTAAAAGATGGTAAAGAATCTCTGTGTGTCAGTCATTCTCACGGGGCAAGGAATAATGAAAAAGAAATGCACACAGGAATGAGTTTTCTATTGTCAATGATAAAAGTGATAATTGCCCCAAGTCAAAGCAAAATGACAGATGAAAGAAACCTATAGAACATTGCCTAAGGGAGCTCCTGAGGCCAGCACTCACTGCCACATATACACACGCTAGACTGATATTTAATGAAGCTCTGGTTGACTCTGTAATAAATGTTGAAGGCTCTCTGGAGCATCAAACATCATTTAGCAGTGCTAGAAGCAAACACTTTATTTTTGTTTGAGGCTTGGGGGTGGAGTGTTTTTTTTATACAGTTCTACAGCTCTTTCGATGCATAAATTGAATTTGGAAGAGGGGAAAAATCCTTTTATGATGAAAAGAAGATTTGTTTGTGTGTTGTAACGTTTTTATCTACGTGAAATGGCAGAGGAAATGTGGCAGGAACAGCCTGGTGTGTTAATGAGCAAAATTAAACTGGTTTTGGAGTCTCCATTACATTAGCTAGGGACTAGTCTGACCCTTGTGATAAAAGGAACAGCCAATAGATTTCTAAATCGTGTTGGTATGGCCTATGGTCAAATAGCCAAAGGAGAAAAAGAAATTGAAACAGATTCTCACCCATGATTTGATAGGGATATAGTAATTGTACCGTATAAATTGATCTTCTGAAGTCCTTTGGGAATGTACACCACCACCAAAACAGTAAGTAATGGTTCAAGTTGTATACTAGCAGCAGTGCTGAAGCCCATAGCACCGAAAGCCAAGATTTCCTATCTGTTTTGATCTTAATTACATTATCTGTGTGCTTTTTCTGCCTCCCCAGAGATATTTTTTGAAGTTAACATCACTACTTCAGCTTTTGTCCAACTGATGGGCCAAATTAGGACAGATTTCATCTCTCCTGTCTCTTTTCTTCCTTCCTTCATACTAGTTTCAGTGTTGCTAGAATCAATTTAGGTGGAATATGGTTTAATATTGCCTCTAGAAGAAATTGGTACTATTTGCATCTGTAAGGCTCAGAATGTGTCAGCCCCCTGGAGATGTAATTCGAAATTCTTATCTCTGCTTTTAGCTACCTTGCCCAGGCATGCAGTGTGTTAAAAACACAAATAAAAAGGATTCTCAGCAAAAGAAAATAAATCATATTGACCATTGGCAAATGTCAGCTTGTGTTCATGATAATGGGAACAAATATACCAGTGTAGGGAACATTGTGAGAGGAATAAGCCCTTAGTCACAAACACAGGCAGTTCACCTGTTTGAAACAATAGGGAGAGCGGAAAGAAAGTGCTCTTTTGGGTTGGTAACTTGGTCTTCAGAAAATGCTGTAAAATGTTGTTTTGATAAAGAAACAGAGTGTTTGTACTGACTTCTAGAGAAATTATGGCACCACTGGCGATTTTAGGTACTTATTTTGGGGGAAAAATGCAAAAAAATCAAACAATACAATTTAGGATATGACTTAGGAGAATATTTGGAATATTATACAGGAAACACAAATACAGAAAAAACAGCTTCTTAATGTTTAAAAGCATAGAAAACCTGTGTCTGTTAAAAACTTTTAAGGAACACCTTATCAGAGTTGCAAAACTTATTCAAAATTTATGGTCAAAAAATATAGAAAGTTACCCTTTCTATTTATGGAGATGCAAGATTTTTGTTTCTAGAAAATGATTTAATTGATAGCATTTTGATTATAAAACATTTATAAAATATATTTATTTTATAAACATTTATAAAGTAATCTCTACTAGAAGGAATAGAATCCAGTCTAAATTGTTCCAACATGGCCAGAAATAGCAACTTCCCAAATTATTCAAAGACCGTGGAGAATACTCTGATATTCACATATATACTATGTGCTACAGTATCATCAAATACAACCTAGAGAGATCACAATTTTGCATTAAAATTATCACAACAGAACAGTGACTAAGCTGTAGTAGGCTACAGGTATTTGAACAACAGTAATACTCTTAGTAGAGACAAAATCATAGAATTATTGAATCTGGAATAGACATCTGAAATCATCAAGCCCAGCCTAGGATCTGACATCACCACATCAGCTAGATCATGGCACTAAGTGCCACATCCAGTCTGTCATTCAACACCTCTGGGGATGGTGACGCCACCACCTCCATGGGCAACCAATTCCAGTGTCCAACCACCATTTCCATGAGGAAGGGTTTCCTAACATCTATCCTAAACTTCCCTTGGCACAGCTTCAGACTTCGTCCTATCACGAGTTGCCTGGAGAAGAGCCCATCCCCCACCTGACTATAACTTCCCTTCAAGTAGTTATAGNTGACTATAACTTCCCTTCAAGTAGTTATAGAGAGTGATGAGGTCCCTGCTGAGTCTCCTCTTCTCCAGGCTGAACAACCCCAGCTCCCCCATCCTCTCTACATAAGACTTTCCCTCTAGTCCCTTCCCCAGTCTCATTACTCCCCTTGGACCCACTCCAGTACCTCAATCTCTTTCTTGAGGGGCCCAGAACTGCACACAGTACTCAAAGGGAAGACTCTCCAATGCCGATGGGGTACAGGGGGAGAATTACATCCCTAGTCCTGCTGGCCACAGTATTCCTGATACAACCCAGGAAGCCTTTGCCCTTTCATGCCACCTGGGCACACTGGTGACTCATATTCAGCTGGTTGGCAATCAGTACTCCCAGGTCCCTCTCTACCAGTTCTCTTTCCAGCCACTCATCCCCCAAACTGTAGCTCTGCAGGGGGTTATTGTGGCCAAAATGTAGGACCCTGCACATGGCCTTGTCAAACCTTCTCTTGTTGGGCATTGACCCAGCCTGTCTGGACCTCTCTGCAGCATCTTCCTCCCCACCAGCAGATCAACACTCGCCCCCCACACACACACACACACACTTGGTGTCATGTGCAAATTAACCAAGGTGAGATTCAAATCTCCTCACTGGGTCAGCAAAAGAGATGTTGAACAGAAGTGGGGCCAGCACTGATCCCTGGGGGACACCACTGGTCACTGGACACCAACCAGATGGGGCACCATTCACAACCACTCTCTGTGCCCCATCACCCAGCCAGTTTTTAACCCAGTGGAGGATGCACCTATCCAAGCCAAGGGCTGCCCGCTTTTCAAGGAGGGTGCTGTGGGAGACCATGTTGAAGGATTTGCTGAAGTTTACATAGATCATGTCCACAGACTTCCCCTCATCCACTTGGGAGCTCACCCAGTCATACAAAGAGATCAAGTTGGTTAGGCAGGACTTTTCTTTCCTAAATGCATGGTGGCTGGCCCTGATCCCCTGACGTTAAACACTGCCAAGAAATAAATAAGGTATTAAAGCAGACATATTTTTTCATTTTCTATCTGAAAGATTTTGTTAGTTTGCGTTTCTTGCCAAAGTTTCTAGGAAAATAAAATGTTGGGTCCAAGTATATTCCCATGAGACAGATTCTAAAGTTGTTGTGTAAAGAAAAGCAACAAAAAATGAAACTTGTCCCAGAATAGAAGTGTTATGAAACCCGCACAAATATTACAGCACATTTGGAAGGCAATACTGTTACTCTTTTTCAGCATGCCTAAAGATTAGATACTTTTCATGCATGTTCAATTTATTTTCACACGTAAAGTTGATCCCCCAGGGATCAGTGCTGGGCCCAGAAACAGTCAACATCTTTATTGATGACCTGGATGAGGGGACCGAATCTCCACTTCCCAAGTCAGGGAGAAGTGTTGATCTGCCAGAGGGAAGGAAGATGCTGCAGAGAGATCTGTACAGGCTGGGTCAATGGGCAGAGGCCAACGGGATGAGGTTTAACAGGGCCAAGTGCACGGTCCTACACTTTAGCTACAATAACCTCCAACAGAGCTACAGACTGGGGGATGAGTGGCTGAAGAACAGTCTGGCAGAGAGAGACCTAGCGGTACTGATTGACAGTGAGCAGTGTGCTCAGGTGGTCTGGAAGTCCAATGGCATTCTGGCTTGTATCAGGAACTGTGTGGCCAGCAGGACTAGGGACATAATTCTCCCCCTGTACTGGGCACTGGTGAGGCCTCCCCTCGAGTACTGTAAGCAGTTCTGAGCCCCTTGCTTCAAGAAAGAACTTGAGATACTGCAGTGGGTCCAGAGGAGCAATGAGACTGGGTAAGGGACTAAGGGAAAGTCTTATGAAGAGTGGTTGAGGGAGCTGGGGTTGTTTAGCCTGGAGAAGATGAGACTCAGGGGGCCTTTCTCCCTCTCTATGACTCCCCGAAGGGAGGTTGTAGTCAGGTGGGGGTCAGAGTCAACTAGCGCCAGGATGAGAGGTCAAGGCCTGTAACTGTGATAGGGGAGAGTTAGGTTGAAAGTTAGGAAGCCCTTCCTCACAGAAACGATGATCAGATACTTAAATGGATGGCCCAGGGAGGTGGTGGAGTTCCCTTCCCTGGGGGCGGTTAAGAAAAAAGGCTGGCTATGGCACTTACTGCTATGGTGTAGGTTGTGGTGATGTTAGGTCATGGGCTGGACCTGATAATCTTAGAGGTCTTTTCTAGATGCTATAATTCTGTGTTTCTTTGATCCAAATGAGAAAAATATGCATTTTTTAACTTCTTCCTAATTCCAGGTGATTTTTAAGAGAAAACTATTCCCCAATAGTTTTCTGTTCACAGATGGTCATCGGTTTCTTCTCCCTCTCCAAGGCTAGGAAAAAAAAGAAGAATTGATCAGTTTCTAAATGGTGGGGTTCTTCATTTAGTTAACAGGAAAATGGGAAAAATTTTCATAGCTTCTGTCACCACCAATAACTTAATAAGACAACACAAACAATTCTTAGTTTGTAAAACACATGGTAGAGAAGAAAGATCATCTTTACATATTCAAATGCTGCTTGATCATGGTGGCCCTGGGTAGAGAGAAAGAAGGAAAGAGAAGGTTTAGCACCTTAGCTAGTAGGAATTTATTTCTCTTTAATTCCAATTTTACCTGATTTGTTAGTTTAATAAATTATGTGCAATAAAAGTAGAGGACTAATCGGACCCATGGGATTGGAGCGCTAAAGGGAAGCAGGGCAAAATGTGTAATATTTCTAGCGATTATGGTGGGTTCTTGGTTAGGAATGTCACTGGTCTGCCAGAAACTGCAGGCTACTGCAGATACCACTGTTTTGCTGGTCAGTCCTGTGACCATGTTAATAACTGACAGGAACAACTGGAAATACATTTCAAAACCTATGCTGATAATTGTATTTTAATGTTGTTGAAGTGTTAGACAAGGAATAGGAGTAACCAACCAGTTTCCTTGCCTAGACTAATGACATAGGAAGAGTATCAATAAGCGCAAAGACTTGCAGTTATTTTTAAGCACAGATCACGGAAGGGATATTTTATGTGCCTTCAGAATTTTTCTCCATTTGCTAGTAGTTTTCTAGTTACTGTTCTCACTAAATGTAACAGCTTTATACCACTAAGACAGTCCAGATAAAATACTGCTGAATCTTCTGCCAAACCTATTAAGTCTTCTTGAAATGGATGCCAGTTCCTGCAAGGTTGAAATTTGGGTTTTCACTTACTTCAGCTACCAGTTTGTCTGCTGCTCACATAGAATACACAAATGAAACAAAATCATCCACATTAGTCTACAAGAATTTTTCTTAGGTGACTTGTGTAGAAAGTATTATTAACATTTTCCTAAAAGATGTGAATAACAGCAGGACCACATTCCTAGGTGTCCAAATCTCTTACACATAGATCAACTGCAGTGCCCCACACCATCCTGAAAATTCATCAGCATTTCTAGACATTCTACCTGGTTGAAAAATTCTGTGAAACGTGTATAAAGTGTTCACACTAGTTGCCATAGCATGGATGGGCATGGTTATGGTTGTAGTTGCAGCAAATTTAACCAGAAACTACCACATGAGCCTGGAAACATGAATATATTTAATTGTGGGTAAAACAAGGCACAGCACATAATAATTTTCTGGTGTTGGAGAAGTACCTTTCCCGTTTACCTCTGATGAGCTAATGAAGCCCTATTTGTTTCCTTGAGGCTTAATTCCTTCTGCAGGTGAAGGGACAAGTCCTGCTTCAGAGACAGTATGGGATAATTGAATTAAACTGTGCCAAGCCCTGCTCTGTGTTTCTATATTATTGCATATTTTTATGCACTGTGATCAGAGAAGAACATAGAGCTTCCTTGCCTAGTTTAGCCATTGCTGAGGGGATTTCACTCTGTTTCTGAGCAAACACATAGTTTACCTAAGCTAAAGGGAAGCGTACTAACCCAGGGTGAAAACTGGATTTACAGACAAGAGGTCATAAGAAAACTAGCATTGTGTTGCCTGTAGAAGATCTCAGGAAAAGGTACAAGACACATGATAGAATCATAGAATGTGTTAGGTTGGAAGGGACCTCTAAAGGTCATCTAGTCCAAACCCCCTACAACAAGCAGGTACTTCTCTAGAAAGAAGCCTAACTTTGGATGTCGCCAGGGATGCCAGGGCCTCCACCACCTCTTTAGGTGACCTGTTCCAGTGATCCAACAGCCCTCATATTAAAGAACTTTTTCCTAATGTCCAGCTTAAATCTACCCCTTTCAGATTAAAACCATGACCTCTAATCCTACTGTTCCCTGCTATTGTGAATATACTTCCCCAGCCTTTTGATAGGCCTTTTTCAGCTATTTGAAAGTCATGTATGCTCCCCTCAGAGTCTTCTCCATTTAGAGCTGAACAATCCCAACTGTCTCAGCCTGTCTTCATAACAGAGGTGCTCCAGCCCTCTAGCACTTTTCATGGCCTCCTCTGCACTCACTCCAACAGTTTCACATCCACATATGTTCAAATGTCTTTTTGTTCTTGGGCCTGGAAGTGCTCCATACCAATAACTTAATTTTTACACTGTCGCTGTAGCTGAAGTTGTGAGTGGGGGTTCCTCAGAGCAGCACTGCTGGGCACCTTACTTGCTCAGTCTGAATCTCCCTACATAGGTGCCTGTGATGGTTTGCAGAAGACCTTCTGCCCTCCAATGAAGTGGTGCTCTGAGTCTGACCCTTCCTGCCCCTTGATCAACCATATGTGTCAGAGCAACAACAACACCTGGAGCAGAGGCTGTGAAAAGATTTTTATGAGTTTGCCGGGCAAATTCCTGTTCAGAATAAGTTTATTACACTGATTTCTTCTGGCATGCTTCCATTTCTTCAGAACATTTTATTCTTCTTTTCTGGTATTCTTTTAATGTTGTTCAACTTCTACTAGAGGCAGCAACTAAACTCACAAGTGAGAATCATTACTTCCCAAGAGAAGATGATATGTAAAACCAATATATAGTATCTGGATTACCACTGGGAGGGGTTAGAGAGTATGATTATGTGAATTTATCACCTAAGATGAAGCAGTACAATGTGCTCTAAATTTTTCATCAGATGTATATTATACTTGGAAGCCCTCATTTCACTTTGAAAGAACAGAATTAATTTCAAGAAATAAAATAGATGTCCAAAGTGCAGAGACTTGAGGCAGCCCCTCTGTTAAACGAAGGCCAAATAATAAGCTCATGAAAAGTGGCTTCCTGTATGTGTATGTGAATTAAGAAAGCACGAACAGTATTTGCAACACTGGCAAAACAATATGAGATTTCAAATTATAGTGATGCTCAGAGAACAATGCTGTTATGTGTTTCAGTGATTGCCTCACAGTGAATTTCTGCATAAATTTGCTCAGTTTGTGAATGAACGTTAGCTCTTTTATCCACTCTAATGCATTTTTGTTCAGGCTGGGGTCATAATTTTTTTTCCAGCCGCAGCACTAAGATTTTTGAAGACGATATTCAGTGATCTCTGATCACACTTTTACAGCTAGGGCAAGCAGTTTACCAACAGCTGTCTTCAAGGTGGAGCTGGTGGACCTGGAAAACTATATTTTGCTTGAAAAGAAGCTGTGGGAGGAAGGTGTTGTGTGCCATGAAGGTAATGGGGTGGCCCTGAGAGTGACAAGATTAATCAGGTAAACTCCATCCTCATTTCATGGACCAGGAGGAACTTCAGTTGTCTTCAGGCTGCAGAAAGCCCTGCTCTCTAACAGGATCCTGAAGGCAGCCCTAGGAATTTGTTTTCTATTAATCTTAACTTAGTGCATATCTAGAGATTTTAAATCAAAATCAAACATCTATTTGATGTGGCTTTTTAATTGTATTTGAATTGCAAAATGCCCCATGACAGGCTTTGTTAAAAATACTGCCTGTTAGTATTGTTGTTAGGAACAATAATCATCAAAGCTCGCTTCTCAAAATAGTAACTCATATTACATTATTCAAACACGAGCAGAAAACCTCACATGTAGACTGAAGCTCAGACTGCAGTGTATTACTTGCCCCTGACATTTCCAGAAAGACACAAGTAAAATGTGAAACCCTTACAACTTCATGGGGAGAATGCATTGGAAAAGAGTAGAAATATAAATGCATTCAGAAAAGTTTACATTGCAGTAAATTACAGTAATTTACAATCCTCTTCAAAGTGGGAAAAGATCACACAGGCATATATACAACATATATACAATGCAAAATATACATGAGCCCTTCTACTGCTAGGTAGAGTAAGAAAAGCCTCATGAGATTCAATAGTCCATGGGAGCAAATCGAATGGCGAAGCTGCTCATTTTCAGGTGTCCTAAGGGAACAAGTTTTAGACAATTATATGAGAAAAAGACCTTTTAGGGCCTATGAAAAAAAACAAAAACAAAAACAAAACAACAAAACAAAACACTCCAAAATGTCAAATACACAGAAGCCATGCTTCACCTGTAATGATAAAAGCAGCACATCCTGTAACCTTTCTAGAAACAGATCTGCCAAACACATTAACTTACATTTACGGTGTGGTAAATGTCTGTTGCATTGTGCTGTTAAGGAGCTGTGCTGAAAAAATACCTGTGTCCTGCTATATGTTAGCACACTGTGGAGTGCTTCAGGGGTTTCTGTGGCAGGCACAGCATATTTGGAGGGTGCCACAGGGAATAGGCAAGTCATAAAGAATTATAGAAATTATGTGACCTGAATATCTTAATCAGGGAGATTTTTTTAATGTATTTGCTACATTAAAAGCAGGTAAAACCCAAGGAAAAAAACAACAGCATGTAGTGTCTTTCCCTCACGGGTGTCATGTCTCTGAATTAGCTGTAGCTGCTACACAATACCTTGAATACGTTAAGCATCTTAGGAAAGAATTATCAGATCGTAGCATATCAAACTTGGAACTGCAGTACAGTGAAATTTTACCACATTCCCCATCTACACTTTCTCTTCTGTAATTCTTCTCTGTGGAGTCAGACAAATTTGGAGGAAAGTATGTAGGTACCTCTATCCAAATCAGCCCCTGCACTAGGGGTAGGAGAAACCTGCATGCTTAGATCTCCCTCAGTAGTGGAAGGGGTTGAGGTTGGTTGGACTATCCCAGACCTTGCTTTGAAGACCACCATCCAACACAGGTATAGAAAATATTAAGCCAAATCCCTTAACTGCTGGAGAATGAGAAAATGAGTAAATGTAGTTGTAGATGGGAAGAACTCCAGTGCTTTGCTAAAGAAGTTACAAAGCTACGGTGCTCAGCACCACTGCCTGCTTTATGGCCCAGAACTGCCTCACCACAGAAGTGAGCTGAACCTACATTAGCAGCATGGTGGATTTCAGCTTCTCTGTGTTGCAAATGTAGAGATGGAGGTTACATTACAGAACAATTAGCAGCAAATCAGTAATAGCTTTGGCTTTATCATGATCCCAGGGCTGTTCTGCCCTGAATTCCCATCTGCTTTTGTGTCCATTAGAAACTAATTTATCACTTTAAACACAAGAAATTGAATTGGATAAATATGTTCAGGTATAAGTTGCATGACATAAGAGTCTGTAAATAACTTACTATGGAATTGCAGAGACAGAGCTTCTTGGTGGAGAAGAGATGGACTTTATAGACATAAAATACATCCAAAACATACATTAAAAAACCCCAAAATATATTTTTTCTTAATACGACTTGTAAGGACAAATGGTCTCTTTTTTCTGACTCACAGTTAGCAGCCTCTGTGCTCATACGGGTCAGTGGAGGAACAAATTTAATATGGCCTCACCTTTTTTATTTTAGACTTCAGACTTTGAGATCTCCTGTGTCGTTAAAACCATCCACCTTGTTCCTGAGTGCTTACCAATGGAATGCCAAGCTAATGTGCAAGTGCAGATACACCAGTTGCTTTTGTTCTATTCGCCAACACAGCAGAAGTCTTTAGTGTGAGGGCAAGAAAACAAAACACACCTGCCTGACTGTTCGGAAACTTTCAGGTTGTGAATACAGCTGCCAATTCTGACACAGCCAGGGAGATAGACAACTTCCAAATGTGTTATGTCAGGCTGGGATGAGAGCCAGATTATTAACAGGATGAGTTGCTTTGAGAGGGTAAGTGAAAAATTCAATACCACCTATGCTTTTTGTCCCCTCTCTCGGTTTTCTTATGCCTGCAGTCTTTGAACTGGTATTTGATTATTTATGAATGTATAATAACCAAATAGCGGCACTGAATTCAGAGACATTATCTTCACGACTGACACAGAGACTCCACAACTGCCCGTTTCTCCATTTTTCTTTAATACACTTGAATGACAAGCTGCTGATAAAAATAAATACGTTGTGACAAGGGAAGAAATATGACTTGAGGGTGTCAGTGTTGGAATGAATATCACAGAGGTCTTCCATCACAGCTGTTAAATGTGGAATGGTATCTAAAACCGCACAGCTCAATAAATGGCCATTATACAGCCGATATCTGTAATCACGGCACCCTATCTGTAGTCTTATGGCTGTGTACATGTATGAGGGCAAAATATTTGTAATATCTGAAATATCCTGCACCTAAGCCCCAGCTTCCAGACAACAATGGATTACTTTCTAACAGGATGTCTTCCTAAATCAATTTTCTTCTTATCGCTGTTGGATTATTTCCACAGTGTCTATCTAACACTCTATTATTAAGCCATACTTTATGATTTGGGGTTTCGAATTAGTTTAATGTAAGAAATAAGAGATTAGAAGAAATTTTCATTCTGTATGTTCTGTAAATGGCAGGTGTATGTGTGACAGTATGAGAGGACATGAGGTGCCACAAGTCAAATCTAATGCGAGGCTACAGAATTTGCCTTCTAGTCACTATTCAGTTTTCATTTTATAATACCCTACCTAATGATGATGCTACTTTTGCAGAAATAGCCAAGAATTAGTTTATTTTATTAAATAGGGAAGTGTTGAGTGCCAATAATGCGTAACATTTTCCTATCTGCTTTTTGTCCATGCTATTTCTCCCGTCTTTAGCAGCTGCCTACTCCCAAGTCCTTAACTTTCTTCACAGTTTATACTTGTTTTGAAAATACTTCTCCTTTGGTCTGACAAGTTAGTTTTTATGTGTGCTGAAGCTTTCTACTCCACCACTCTTTAATTTTCATTCCATTGTTTTGATTTTTGATAAAGATTTCTTAATAGGGTGTTTTTAGAAATTGCATTTTATGTTTCACTGAATTTGTAGACACATAAGGGACTTGCATTATTATTGCTCATATTATCAGCATTATTAATTCTACCTGTTGACTGTGACTGGTATACACCTTTCTCTTGGGAATTATCAACATTTGAAACATTCAAAGCACATCACAATGGATGAGTAGCAAGTAAGTTAGCATAGCTTCACTCATAGCCAACGTATCTTTACAACCTTGTATGTTCTCTTTGTAAGGTCACAAATAGATAGAAATATCATAGGATCATAGGATCATAGGATGTTAGGGGTTGGAAGGGACCCAAGAGATCATCGAGTCCAACCCCCCTGCCGGAGCAGGACAAAACTATCTAACACAGATCACAGAGGAACGCATCCAGACGGGCCTTGAAAGTCCCCAGAGAAGGAGACTCCACGACCTCCCTGGGGAGCCTGTTCCAGTGCTCCGTGACCCTCACAGCAAAGAAGTTCCCCCTTGTGTTGAGGCGGAACCTCCTCTGCTGCAACTTACACCCATTGCTCCTTGTCCTATCACAGGGAGCAAGTGAAAAGAGCCTGTCCCCTCCCTCCTGGCCAGCCTTCAGGTACTTATAAACATTTATCAAATCTCCCCTAAGTCTTCTCTTCTCCTCCGTTTACATCTTCTTTAAATGGAAGTAATATTCCAGATGCAGAACTGAAGTTTGCAATGTTATATTGAATGCTGAAATTTCAGAGAGTTGAGGCTGTAAGTCCTGGAAACCAAAGGACACCCTGTAGAGTGATGATAAATACCTCCAGTGGAAATCCATTAGAAATGAAAATGGAAATATTAGCAGAAATCTCACCAGTTTTTTCTTCTTCTGAATTCTGCTGCTGCAAAAATACACAAAGCCTAAGTTCCTGCTCTGTATTTGGTCTCAAAAGCACACTGTAAGCATCTAGCTCTAAAATTACAGTGATGTTTATGCTATACATTTGTCTACTCTCTTTGTTTTACATGCTGGGGCCTGAAGTCTAATATAAGTATAAACTGCATAGTTTAACTGCAAAAGCTATTCTTATTCCCGTAAATGCCTAATTCTTCTCTCCCATATGCACCTGTAATTCCCTTAACTATGTCAATAGGATCCTGTGGCAGGAAGCTTACAAGTTCGTTATCTGCTATTTGGGACCCTGGCAAGCCACAATTAGCTTAAAATTTTAAATTGAAAGGAAGGAATAGCTACAAAAAAAAAAAAAAAAAACCTCCTAAACAAATGCAAACTGAAAATGGATCAAACTAGTACTCCAATAATTTCCTAGTAAACAATTTTACAGCACTTTCTTTGTGGATGGTCTTTGATTCTGTGCATTACAAGCTTGTTGATGCTTCAGTAGCGTTTCCGTGCTCGCTCAGGAAATTTACTACACAGAAGTCAAACATGACCTCAATATTATTAATAATTTGTTGTGGTATTTGGCAATGTATGTTTGGCAAAGAACAGGAGTAATAAGCTTTGAAGCATATGTGTGTTTTGAGAGAGCACTTTTCACAGGTGCTGAAGCTGCATTGGTCTCAGATGTTCTTAGAGATCTAAGACAACAGAATATCCATACGAACCATTAAAGTTTGAAAAGCAAGTGAACAGATGTTCAGGTCTTTCGTTTAATATTTCAGGCAGCTGTGTAACTTCACAGTGTTGGAGCTTTTTATTTT
>VZRI01005087.1:43461-167347 GCA_013397515.1 Upupa epops | reverse complement strand
CTCCCCCTAACATTTAAAAACTAAACTGGGTTTAAGGTCAGGACTAATGACAGCCTGAGTGGATTCTGACAGCTGTTTAAATGTTTGTGACATCTGCCTCAGAAGCCAGGGCTCACATCTTGCTTCTGATGGAGCTGCTGCAGCACAGCATCTCTGTCATTTTGCCACGTACTTTCCCCAGTGAACAACTTAAAGCACAGGAGGTGGCTAAAACTTCCTGGTGTTTCTGTTGTGCTTTCTTAACTGCTTTGTAGGCTTTTTGTCAGGAACCTGGAACAACTGAGAAGATAAAGTTTAAACAATTTAAACCATATTAGAAACAAGGGAGAAAAGCAAAAGCTGTTGAAGGGATCACTGACATCTCAGGCACATTTTGCTTTGTTTGAACAGAGCCATCACCACAGTGGTAACAATAGATGGCTAATTTTGCAGAGAATTGTGTCACAGTGTGACATTGTCCTTTCTTCACTCAAAAACCTGCACCTAAATAAACAGCAGATCCCCTTGAGGTGGGCGGCATGAGCAGACTACCACAGATATTCTGGCAGCTTCCTGATTAATCTTTAATGCTGTGCTCATCTGTTTCTCTATTAAATTCCCAAATAAGTCTCAAGAAGGCACAAATCCATATGAAAACCTCAGGGAGGAGTTGTAAGGTAAGGAAGACCTGGAGGGACCTGGACTTTCCTTGAAACTACATTGCTAAATGGAAAGCACCTGGTGCAGAGGAATGATCAAAACCATAACAAAAATGTTCCAGCCTGAAATTCGCTTCTTGTCCTCCTTCTGACAACTCGTGTAATGTCTGTATTAACACATACTTCTCTTGAGCCAATTATGATTTAAACCTGGTCTTCCTGATGATCATCTGCTCTGTGTTAAGGAGGATGAGTACTTTTCTCAATGTGATGTATAATTTATTTAATGGAGACTACAACTAACTTTCTATGCACCTATGTGAGTGATACCTTACTCACTGCTGTGTCAGAATTTGACAGAGAGTAGTGGAGAAAGTCAGCATTATTTATTGTAGTGTCTCATCACTCCCTGTGCCTATGACCACCTGCTGCCTCACGCAGTAAGGAAGCAATCACAGGTATATATTCTGCAGGAGAAATCATCCAGAATTATTTCCACAGTGTGAATTATCTAAGGATGGACCTTATGCAATGTTTTGTTTGGTGTCTGGTCCTATGCAGATTCTGTGTACAATACGGTTAAAGCTTTACTGTCTGCTTGTTGTCCTAATGATATTTTTTTATCCAAAGTAATCGATTTGTTTTATCATGAGCTGCATCTTATCTGCCCCAAACTCAGGATTTTCTGCATGAGCCATCACATTCTTCAGCACTGACAAGTGTCTCACCAGGATTGATGCGATTATTACTATGTCATCAGATATTTTCAGGATGCCTGCAAGGTTTCTAAGTGCTCTTTTTTCCTTTCGTTGCAACAATTTGCTAGCTGGCCTTATTCCCAAAGGTGGGCAATGAAACTTGTTCCTGCCCAAGGGTGAACCAAAAGAGTACAGTTAATACCATTCTTTATCTAATCTGACTCGTCAGCTTCCATCCTTCCTACTAGGACTCTTTAGCAGAGCAGTGGGCTTTGACCGTTTCCTGTATCTCATCTTATCCTGTCTGAGGTTACTGGAATTTGGAGGTACCCAAATTCCACCATTTCTCTTCTTGGCTGCTGTTGTGTCATTAGCCCACAGTCTGGATGTATTTGTTTTGCCTATATTCTCTTGTTTCATTAGCTGGTGCTGGTTTCCTTTGCTGCTTTCTGTCACTGCAACCATAAATTTTACATTGCCTGCATGACAGGCATGATCGATGGATATAGATATGTATGTGTACTTTTTAAGGGATGGATTCTGCTAACTCCTAGAAAACTTCTGGGTGTTTGTACTCAGTGATGTTTTGTGCATTAGGATGGCTACTTGCCATTAAACCTTTAATTGTTCTTGAGTTATGCTTGCTTTCATGGTACCTGCATGGTAAAGGGTCAAAGACCTGCCTTTATTCAGGGTTTCTTATGACAGTTCTATGCTGTCATAAGAACTACAACACAGGTAGTTAATTCAATTAAAATCACAGAATCATCAAGGATCGGAAGGGACCTCGAAAGATCATCTAGTCCAATCCCCCTACCACAGCAGAACACCCAGACCAAGTCACAGAACAAAACATTACGGATTGGAAGTGATCTGGAAAGATCATTCAGTCCAATCCCCCTGGCACAGCAGGATGACCCAGATCAAGTCCAGGCAGGTTTCAAATATCTCCAGAAATAGAGACTCCACAAAACAGGCAGCCCTCTCCAGTGCCCCATCACCCTCACTGGGAAGAAGTTATAGAATTGGTCAGGGTTGGAAGGGACCACAGGATCATCCAGTTCCAACCCCCCTGCTATGGACAGGGGCACCCCACCCTAGATCAGGCTGGCCAGAGCCTCGTCCAGCCTGGCCTTAAACACCACTAGGGACGGAGCCCCATCCACTCCCTGGGCAACCCATTCCAGGCTCTCACCAATCTCACTGTGAAGAACTTCCTCCTCACATCAATGAGATACAATAGTTGTTCTTAAACAGAAACCTTAGCTTCTTTGCTTCACTTACACTCTCTCAGTATGTGTGCTTGTGATGTAGGGATTGTCCTATTTTCAGATATTACTCCCACAAGAAGAGATTAGTCACATCAGGGTTCAGCCAGGGACTTGGTTTTAGCTTGAGGTAAGTTTGTTTTTTAATTGCACATGCTGCATTTGTGACAGAAAATCTTCTCAGGCTGGTGGCACTGTCTCTACCCAGGTGTGAGGTTATGGATAGTTTTCTGCTATGGCTCAAAATCCTCTGGTTGTTGTGGATCTGCAGGGTATTGAGCACAGGAATGGTACCAGTTCCAAAATGCAGTGCAACCCTGATCTTATCTTGGGTGGCACTGCAGCTTTACACTTCATCTCTTTCAGCAACCCCAAATCCACCTTCCTTAGACACCTTTACCTAAGTGATTTATCTGAGCACAGTTTTATCTCTAAAAATGTCATAGTCCACATTTACTGACTCCCAATTTCATGCTTTCCTACCCCAGTTCCATTACATGCTTTTCCATCTGATCATCCTCTTGGCCCTGGTAAGACCAGAAGTGGTGTCATTCAGCATTTCTGGGGTTTTTTGTTTGTTTGCTTGTGTTTATCTTTGTCACAGATTGCTGTATTTCTACAGCATTGTTAAGGCTCCCTCTGAACTGGGAGTAGTTTTGGATTGTTGCTTTGATAAAAAGATCTAAATGCTGGAATTTCTGACCTAGTGAGCTCAGCAGAAATGGCTATTTTCAAATCCTATCCTGTTTATATGATTTTTGAGATTTTGTACTTTGCCTTTTAGTTCTTCACAAACGTGTTCAATGAGGATGTGTTGAAGGGGAGGCAACTAGTATTGCTCCTGCCATTCTGTACTTTTTCCCTGCCCTGTTGGCTATGTTACCTGCCGTGGGCTTTTTAACTTGCATCCATTTACTGTCTTAGAAAAAAAACAAGGCATTACAGCTTTCAAATACACTTCAAACCTTCTATTTCTCTGGAACATGGACAACAGTATCAGTAATAAAAAGCGTGAACTAAAACTTTATCTTAGAGTAATAAGAATGGCTCCTACAGAGGCCACAGTTTAGGTAGACCTTTAGCTGCTCTCAGACTCAGGAGACACACAGTACCCTTGCTAGGGATTACACCTAAATTCATCTAGAGAGACCATATCAGCGTAAAGAGCTAATCCTCCTCGACCTACAGGCTACACCTCAGAGGATAGCCACTTCTCTAATGCTTAAAGCAGATACAAGCACCTCCTGGAAATTAACCTGCTTTAGATTAAGAAAGATTTGGTAGAGCAAATCTACATCTAGTGATGTTATTACAACTCTGAAATTGCCTTGTTTTGCTATGAACAGGATTGTTCTAAGTGGGAAACATCCATAAATAAGCACAAGTATGTTTCTGTGAAATAATCATGGAAAGTCGGGTCGGATTTGTTGCTGTTAGTTGTCTGTCATTGTTCCAGCCTGCTGTTAAGGGAAAAGAATTACATATGAAAGTTTAGGTTGGAAAGACAGCACAGCTACATGTAGAAACACACACTCTGAAGCATCACGGAAAAGAATATAAGCAGAACCAAGCAAAAAAAGTACTTAGCAAATTATAAGGTGGAGGGGAAAATTAATGACATCCCCAAACACCAGAATTAGTACCTCACCAATGGTTTGGGTTTTTTAATATGTAGTTAGGGTGCTTATTGCCACTAAAATGTCAGGCTACTTTTGTGTGACTAAGTGATCAACTAGTTTCAGATCAGTAGCTTCTTGAATTTTCAAGCATTTATAACAGCATTTCAGAGTGAGGTCTATGACACTGTTGCTGGTAGACTGAGGATGGTTGACTCACTCTGCTCCTACTTACACATTTTCAGTTGCAGGTTTGTCTAGACATATGTAAGAGCCATTATCTTCTCTCCCAACTGTAATAGATGTAAATGCCAAAAATGCCATAATTTTAAGATTGATAAAGAAGCACAAGTCTTCACAGAATAGAGTGGAAGGGGTGGTAGCCCATATTAAGATACAATTAGTGCAAGGGTATAGGAAACTTAGGTCAAAGGTTTGCCTCTGAAATAAGGCAATGAATTCATCATTTAATCCTATTAGTCTGAGCTACAGCACCCTGAGCTTGTTAAATTGTACCCATTGTCTGTAATTCATGCTATGGTGAGGTCATTGCCATATTATTATTGACACAATACTGCAGCAATGCTGTCTTCCTAGAGCCTTTTTGTCTATAGAGGCTGCACAGCAACAGAGTGCCATTCACAGGCAGTTTAATCTTCTCTAGCAGTACCATTAGACGACACATTTACATTGCACATGTGAATATTTCCATGTCTCCAGACACAGAATTGTCACTCTCCTATCATCCTGATCCCAAACATTCTATACATATGCTCACTATCAGAAGAGGACCCCAGAAGAAGGGGTAGCATTAATATGCAACTGCATAACATTCTTCTTTTTTCTGCACGACTCCTGTCACTCTTTTGTGACAGTTTCTAAGGCCAATTGACTATTGGTAACAGTGCCACTTGGCAATGCCTGTTGTGCATTCTGCTTTGCCCAGCACTTAGGACTTTTCACAAAGTAGGTTGTAAGGAGGCTAGTGTTGGCCTCTTCTCCCAGATGACTGCTGACGGGACCAGAGAAAATGGCCATAAGTTTCACCAGGGGAAGTTCAGGGAAAGAGCAGTTAAACATTGGAGCAAGCTGCCCAGGTAAGTGGTGGAGTTCCCATCCCTGGAAGTGTTCAGAAGGTGAGTAGATGTGGCACTTTGGGACATGGTATAGTGGTCATGGAGGTTTTGGGTTGAAGGTTGAGTTTGGTGATCTTAGAGGTCCTTTTCAACCTTAATGATTCTGTGATGTTAGAGGACGTATCTCTAGTACACTGCTGAAATTAACAGATTACTTGTTCTGGTTCTTACTACTTTGTGTTCAGAACACTCTTTGAAATCTTCAGTTTGAATTAGGTGACAATTATTAGCTTTTGCAATTAAATTTTGACTTGAGACTAATAATGTGACTGTATTTTATATTAAAAAGTATCTGAAGTGGTTCCAACAAATTTTTCTGATTACACATTATGGACACATTTAAAAGTGTGCAAATAGTTTTTTTCCTACTCTGCATAGCCCTAAATAAAAGCAAACACAGGCAAAGCTGCTGAATTTATCCAAACAGCATCCATGTGAATGGCTCCCTATAAGTGATCTAGTTCCATCAAGTCTTCAAAGTAGGGCTAAGTTCTGCAGATAAAAGCCAGGTCCAAGTCAGTAATGTCTTCCCAGGAAAAGAATGCAATTTTCCTCAGTCAATATAATAGTAGTTTGAGACATAATACGGAATTGTGTGGTTCTGAAAAACCATCACTGTAATCTTGAGAAAAATTAAAGGATAAGATTTCTGTAGTTCAGCAGCTGATATTGGACATTTGATTCAAACTAAGTACAAAAGGAGCCTGCCAAAGTTGTTTTTTTATTCTTTTTTATTGTTTGGTAAAGGATTATGATTTATTTCTTTAAAGTCATATGGAAATCTGGTAGTTTTCTCTACAGCTCTTTTGTAAGGCAGGTATACTTAGAAAATATTTATCTCACTTCTGGTTACTACTGGGCAGTAAGTAGAATAATGTATTCAGCGACATGATTGCTAAATCTCACAAATGGATTCAGCCATCTTTGTACCAGACCTCCTTTTGTTTTCCACGTTCTTTGGAGAAAATGTCTTGTTAAGATAAGCATTTAGGTAAGGAGTATTTATGTAAGTATGAATGTATTAACACCCCAATAAAAGTGTTTGTATGCAAATGAGTATATACTAACTTTGCTTACGTAAGAAATGTTCACTTTTTTACCCATTTTCTGCTCTTATTTTGGTTTTCAAGACAAAATGACGGTTCAGTCTTAAAGGCAGAAATAAACATGATTGTTCTTCTCATTTAGAACTTGCTGTTCTAAAATCTAGAGCTAATATGCATACTTAACTTTGATCCACAGTCCAGCATTTGACGGAGTTATTACTTTCCATGGGATATTAATAATTTACTGGCTGTAATGTATTTTATGTCCCAATGTGACAAACATTTACAAGCTGCAGTACAGTTTTCAAATAAGACGGGGCAATTTTGAATGGTAGAGTCATGATCCGGGTTGCTACCTGAATAATTAGAAAAATTGCTACTAAAATAGTGAGTAAAATTAAATAAAACCATATAAACAACGTACTAGCAATTCACAAGCAGTGAAAAAGAGCTAAGAGTAACAACAATTATTAAAGTCACGTTGTTGAATGCTGACATCCAATAGCAATAGCCTCAGACTTTTAATGTCTCATTTGGAAAGAGAATTAATTGTCTTAGCTCTATTCTGGGCTTTCCTAATTACCAATTTGGGGAAAAAGAAAAAGAGAATGTTGGTTGTGCTGGGACATGAAACAAGTGAGCAACAATGCTAGTTTATTGCAAAAGGATAAGCAGAATTGTCCATCTTTGGTAAAAGAGCTCTGTGATGAGTACAAGGAGAGGTTTTCAGCTCTCCTGTTGGAGAGAAATTTCCAGTGTTCATATATTAGCTCACACTAGGCTTAGGAGAGCTTGTAAAAGGTATGAATTTATTTACACAAAGACTACTACAGGTACTTTTTATGTAGATAAAAAAGGTAGGTGACACAGTCCAAGGTGCATAAGCTAACTCTGAAAGAGTCACTTAAAATAATCATCAATTTTTCAATAGACAAACTCCCACAATTTGTCCAGCATCAGGAAATACATGAGCAAAGTTGATGCAACTGAACTTTGTGGCCAAAATGGACCACTATATCGATGCAAATTCAATTGTGACATTTCCACAACAAAGTGTTTGACATTAAATCTCTCTGAAAGGAAATACTATGGACTTGGACGAGGAGACAGAATCTAGCCTTCATAAATTCATACATGACACCAAGTTGGCCTGAGCGGGGGGAAGTGCCAATCTGTTGGAAAGGAGGAAGGTGCTATAGGACAGGCTGGGTCAATGGGCAGAGGCCAACGGGATGAGGTTTAACAAGGCCAAGTGCACAGTTTTACAATAACCCCCTGCAGCTACAAATTGGGAGATGAGTGGCTGGAGAACATCCTAGTAGAGAAGGACCTGGCAGTACTAAGTGACAACCAGTTGAACTAGAGCCAGCAGGGTGCCCAGGTGGTCTGGAAGACCAATGGCATCCTGGCCTGTATCAGGAATTGTGTGGCTAGAGGGACTAGGTACGTAATTCTCCCCCTGGACTGGGGGCTGGTGAGGACTCGCCTGAAGCACTGTGTGCAGTTCTGGGCTCCTCACTTCAAGAAAGAGACTAAGGAACTGAAGTGGGTTCAGAGAAGCAATGAGGCTGGGGAAGAGACTGGAGGGAAAGGCTGATGAGGAGAGGTTGAGGGAGATGGGAGTGTTTACCCTGCAGAAGAAAAAAANGGCCTGTATCAGGAATTGTGTGGCTAGAGGGACTAGGTACGTAATTCTCCCCCTGGACTGGGTGCTGGTGAGGACTCGCCTGAAGCACTGTGTGCAGTTCTGGGCTCCTCACTTCAAGAAAGAGACTAAGGAACTGAAGTGGGTTCAGAGAAGCAATGAGGCTGGGGAAGAGACTGGAGGGAAAGGCTGATGAGGAGAGGTTGAGGGAGATGGGAGTGTTTACCCTGCAGAAGAAAAAAATCGGGGGACTTTCTCCCTCTCTGCAACTACCTGAAGGGAGGTTGTACCTGAGTGGGGATCCAGCTTTTCTCCCAGGCAACTAGTGCCAGCATGAGAGGGCTGGGCCTGAAGCTGTGCCAGGGGAGGTTTAGGTTGGATGTTAGGGAGACCTTCCTCATGGAAAGAATTATTAGACACTGGAATCGAGTGTCCAGGGCAGGGATGGAGTCCCTGTCCCTGGAGGTATTTAAGAACAGACTAGCTGTGACCCTTAGTGCCATGGTCTGGATGATGTGGTGATGTTAGTTCATAGGCTGGATCTGATGATCTTAGAGGTCTTTTCCAGCCTCAATAATTCTGTGATTCTGTGAAATAAGCACTGAGGAACTTGGCATTGCAATGTAAATATTGACAAAAACATGCCCATTGTAACATGGGATGCTTTCTATTAGCATGTTGTCTATTTAAATTCACGTATGTAGATGCTTTCTAAAGCATTTCTATCTCAGAGGTGAACTGAAATGCGAAGGAACATTAAAATCATTAACGAACTCATCTATTTGTTTGCTGAACACTATGAGGAAACCAATAGTAAAATAATCCTGAAAAGTCATCTGTGCATCTGTAAGTCCCTTACTTATTTTTTCCCAGAGAACACAAGATGCTACTCAGGAGTGCTTCCCATCCTACTTTATGTCTATCTTCACAAGGTAAGGTCTGGCTTTCTTTTTTGTTGTTGTTTGGGCTTTTTTCATTAAGCTCCAGTTGTGTCACTTGCTGCTAGAAATTTCACTCTGATGGCTTGAAATGCATTTGGAGAAACTATCTTCAGTAGATCTAGATGCCCATGCTTGCACAAAGGCAAGTAAATGAGGAAGCATTCGCACTGATTATAGCAATTAAATAAAAAATACAGAGGAGAAGAATAATTAAAGTGCACGTGCATTGCTATGAAAGGATTACAGTGTCAAAAGGGAAGGACATAAATTACAGTACGCTCATATGACTTAAGAAAAGAAAAAGCAAGTGTGTTATTACTGACAGATTCTGGTTCACACACAGATGGACAGACATAGGTACATGCACACACGTAATGTAACTTATTTTACGGCTTAAAGCCAACAACTAGAAACTCAAAATACACCCTTTGTCTATAACTGGAAAAGATGAGTCCAGGAAGCAAATGGGCTACTTGTGACAGTGTAATTTTGACATTTAAAGCTTCTTTTTTCTTCCTCCCTCCTCCAAAGGGTAAGTTATTGTATTTTAAGGGCATCTTAATTGTATCAAAGCTGTTACCAAGCAGTAAAACAATAAATATGTGTAATACAGAGCTCAGGAAAAACTCAGTGTTCGATAGAAAGAGACATCCAGTTGTAATTACTTCATTCCTGCACCTCTGGTAACTATTCCCTGTAAGTATCCTCAATCTATCTGGCAGTAACATAGCACATGCTCTTGGTTCTCCTTCTTAATGGTAGCAGGAAAAGCTAAGTCTCTGAGTGAACATATGTGTTCAGACTGGAGGACTTTTCCTGGTAAGGTCATAATGCCCACCTGAGTTTTATTTTCTGCTTTGATTAATTGCAAGTATCAGAGCAGTAACAATATCCTGTCTGATCATATAGGAGCTCATTTGGAATGTAAGGGAATTTATCTTGCATTTTCAATTGAAGGCCTTCCTCAAATTTTCCAAATGAAGCTTAGAAGACGAATACTTTTTCCAAGAAAATAATTTATCAAAAATGAATAATGCCATTATGATTGACACCCAGTGTTTAACTTATTTACTTTGTTAAAGAAGCTATTCCTCATGCCTAGTATTGTGTCAGAAACCTCTGTAAACCCATCGAGACTGATAAAACAGAATGTCAAATAATTGGAAAAGCAAAGTGTACTGAGCATTTCCCCATCATTTTGGAAAGAATGGAATTCACATCAGTTCTCAGTTTGATGATTGTATAAAGGAGAGTCTCTTTTAAAGTCATCAAACTTGTTTCACAAAGAAATCAGCAATGACTGCTTCAGAAAAAAAGGCACTTACCCCTAAAAATGTTTGAACAGATGAAAGAGGACAGGAAGGAACTTCTCTGGCAACAAGCCCCATCTTGCCCAGAGTATACTAGGGTAAAAAAAAACCTCTAAAATCCTGATTGATTACCACCACTATCCATTTCTATCCCAAGGAGCTAACACACACTCGGTAAAAAACCTCACACTGACCTTTCTGCTCTTCCACAAAAGCAATACTTCAGAAAAGAGCATTTTGCCATTTGCAAAGCAGGATAACAATAAAGGTTTCTATACCTATAGTTGTGCATTTCCACAGGTGAGTGTGGGTACACAACGAGCTCTTCTTTCCTTCTTGAGCACCAAAGTTCTTTAGTATTAAAAGCATAACCAATGGGAAGTTTTAAAGGTTACAAAGGAGTAATACAGGCCATGGTCATGGGGGAAGCTGATCTTCCATATCTAGCAGGTCTTTATGTCCATTCGGGAACCTGGGAAAGAAACAGTAGAGATTACTTATAGCTAAGAATAACATCTCTAGAGCAACTCCTTCTTGCCTTAGAAAACTTAATCTCCATATATAGGACAGGCTTCATCTAGGTGATTTAGATAAATGATGTACCACTCCTCAGTGAAACGTTAGCTCTCATATGAAGGCTTATAACATGGCTAAACATAGAGATTTTATTGAACCAAGAATTCCAGTAGTACAGATATAATATTGAATTTGACATATACATTAGCTTTGTGTTATTGATGTGGTGACTTCTATTTCTTTGCACCTTGAATGTAATGTGAATATCAAGTAGAATTTCAGCAGGCATCAAGTTTCCCCAATTGATCACAAGTAAAAAAATCTAAATCTTAATTTATTTTTCTAGATTTTCTGTCTTTGTGAATAAAAGAGGCTGTTCTTCAGAAAGATGTTACACAGTAAGGTGGACATGCTAACAATCCTTTTAGAGGGAAGAAAAGCAATGTAATTTTAGTCATGCCTAACACACTAACAAGGGTGGAAGGTCTCCTGTAACTAATAATAATCAAAATGTGATTAAAATATTTCATGTTTACTTTAGATTTTGTTTCTACTTTGAATAGAGACAATACCAAGCTGAGAGTTGCAGTTGACATGCATAAGATTCCATCCACAGGGACTTGGGCTAGCTTGAGAAGTGGGCCCATGCTACAAGAAGACCATGTGCAAGGTCCTGTACCTGGGTCAAGGTAATCTTCAGTATCAGTAAAGGCTGGAGGTTGAAGAGATTCAGAACAGTCCTGTGGAGAAGGACCTTGGAGTACTGTTAGATCAATAACTGGACAGGAGTTGACAATGTGCCCTTGTGGCGCAGAAGGTGGCATCAAAAGAAGTATGACCAGTGTGTTGAGGGACATGATTCCGTCCCTGTGCTCCCATGAGACCTCACCTAAAGTGCTGTGTCCAGATCTGGAGTTTGCAACACAAGAGGGGAGGGTCCAGAGGATGCCACTGGAATATCCTCCTATGAAAAAAACACTGAGAGAGCTGGGGTTGTTTAGCCTGGAGAAAGCTCCAAGGAGACCTATCTGTGGCCTTTCAGTACTTAAAGGAGCCTATAAGAAACATGGGGACAGTCTTTAGCAGAGCCTGCGGCAACAGGTCAATGTCCAATGGTTTTGAACTAAAAGAGGGGAAATTCAGGATAGACACAAGCAAAACATTTGCTATTATGATGGTTGTGAAACACTGTCACAGGTTGCCCATAATGGTGATGGATAGCCTATCCCTGAAAATGTTCAAGATCAGGTTGTATGGGGCTCTGGGCTACTTGATTTGGTTGATGATGTTCCTGCTCATTACAGCGTCCTTGGACTACATGACCTTTAAAGGTCCACTCCAATCCAAAGCATTTCTCATTCTCATTCTATTCTATTCTAGAGGGGTTAATAGAACAACAAAAAACAAACAACAAACATTGTCCAAAGTTCTGTGTACTAAGAGAAGATGGTAGAAGGTGGAATTTGGTGTAATTATACACTGTATATGGATAAAACCTTAAATTCTACTGCAGCTAAACAGAGTTATCTTCAGGTAGACACCAAATTCAGTCACCATAGGGCAACTATGCAGATGTACGTGTGTATATATACTGTGTGAGCTTCAATACAGGGGTTTTTTTTCCCTATTTGGTTGTACTCCCTGTAATGTAGTCATATAATAATAAAATGAGACTTCTAAATATGCATCTGACATTGTGAGACCCTCAATTTGCTAGAAGTATTATTCATGCTGAAGAAATTTGATTCCCTGTTGTCACCGGTAATAAAGTAATAAAAATACCTTAGCAGAAGGTATCATATAATAACTTTTCAGGTTCCCAAGTCTGTGTAGTCTAACCTACTGGTTATTGGCAAAAGCCCAGGGGAGAAAAAAATCCCCACCTAGTTAATCTTCACAAGTACTAAAAACTCCATTTATATGAATAAGAATTCATGCATAATAACAGTAGTACTTCCCCAAAAACTCAGAATATGTTTGGTTAAAAATAATCTTAGGCTTTGGAAGAGCACACTTAACATTTGATACACACACTACCCAACATTTTAAGTCATGGATGTGGCTTACAAGTGAGTTCTCTGGGGTCAGCAAGATCAATGGTTTCAACATTCTTTGTTAAAGATGTATACGACTGGTGTGAAGGGACTGGAGGGAAAGTCTGTCAAGAAGAGGCTGAGTGAGCTGTGGTTGTTTAGCCTGGAAAAGAGGAGACTCAGTGGAAAACCTCCTTCTCTACAACTACCTGAAGGCAGGTTGTAGCCATGTGGGGTCAAGCTTTTCTCCCAGGAAACTAGTGGAATGATGAGAAGACTGAGCCTTAAGCTGTACCAAGGGAGAGTTAGGTCGGATGTTAGGAAGTCCTTACTCACAGAAAGTATTATTAGGCACAAAATGGACTGCCCAGGGCAGTGGTGGAGTCACCACTGGCTGGATGTGGCACTTAATGCCATGGTCTGGCTGATGTGATGATATTAGGTCCTAGACTGGACTTGATGAGCTTAGGGGTCTATTCCAGCCTCAATAATTCTGTGATTCTGTTATTAACCACTACCATTTTAATAAAGGAGCACTTTGTTACAGGCATGGATATTTAGGATCTCTCATTCTGTCAAGTTAAGACTGGGATTCATTAAATTGGTCCCAAGTATTGAAAAATCTTCATGAGAATAAAAATCCAGCTGCATTTGTATCTGAATAGTCATATACCTGTTTATACTTCTGACTTTATCATTGTCTTAAAAAAATTAAATTAGCATTTTATCCATGTAATTTACTTGTTTCACAGATTACATTATTCACAGAAAATCATTGTTCACTTTAAATTATGTTTATAAAATATCTCCTTAATATCCACATGTTGTGTTTGAAACAAACAGGTGTCAGACAGGAACACATATCTAAAAATATTCTTCTCTTTTCCTGCAAGCTTCTTACTTGGGATAAAGAGCTTGTTCAGAAAACTGAGTTTTATGTTCTGAAGAAGCAGAATGCATTTGGGTTTCTTTTATTAGAAAAGTTAAAATTCCTTTCTCATTGAAATCTGTAATCTGACATGCTTATAAATACCCTGTCACAGTCTGCCTTGCACATCCCTAATCTTCTGTTGATAGTCATATTGACTTCCATTTATACTGCTTTACTCATGCCCATTCATACTGAGTCAGGCTTTGTGCTTGGTTGATCACTCCGAATGAAAAACCATTCTTTGCCTCTCAGACTTTTATATTCACAACCATCTATATTTCTTTACTTCTATTCTCCGCTTCACATATCCATTGTGTATTACCTCAGGATATTTCTAGCCTGTGTAGCCTTAAAAAATTTAAGACCTGATTTAGGAATAAAAAAACCCCAAAACCTCAGTGAAATGGATACACATAGAAATGAAATCTACTTTCTGAATTTTCTTCTTTCTTGAAAAGGAAAATTGAAAGTTTTATCCAACTGGAAAAAGCGGGGAAAATGCTACAGTGAGATATTGATTATGCTGCTCACCCAGGGCCGGTTGCTGCGCTCCTTACAATGAGTAGGTCACCCTCCGAGTATGTATTGATTGAGATGGTCCACACAAAGTACACTGCATTCCTCAGTGTGGTTAAGGATGGCAAAGATTGCTGCTCAAGTATTCAGAGCCTTAGTAATTTAAACATTAGATTATCAAGATTCTATGGTCTGATCATGAGCCTTAAACTGGGGAGTGAGAGGGCACTTGTTTTAGAGAGATCACCTGCTAGAAGGAGTGTTTTGACCCTTATGGGCTGTGCATAAGGTGTACTATAGCACAGAAACATACAGAATCATTATAAAAATGCAAAGACAGATTCCCTTCCCCTTCCTGTCATAGCAGCACTTTTTTGGCACTCTCTTCTCTTTGTGGTGTAGTCCAAGTTGACTGGTACCACGCATGACAAAAGGCTTCCAGACAACATAGCTTTTTATTCATTACTTGCTTTGTTATTTGTCAGATATACACTTCAGTTCCAAAGCAAAAAGAATGTACAGAACATCTGTGTTATATTATTAATGGATAACCTTAACATATTTGAGAACAGATACGTGTATTTATCACCTTAAGCTTGCTAGAGCTCCTTTACCTTGGCTGTACTATAACCATCCATTTGTCTGTGAGAGATAACAACCACGTTGTGCAGTGCAGTTTTTCTTATTTATCCCAAATGATCAAATTCCCATTATCAGAACTGATACATAAAAATCAGTTGTAGTTCCTCAATGGCCACAGAATTATCCTTTTTATTGAAATGACACAAAAATATACTTCAACCGCAAAGTCAGTGCTCTAGGCTTCTTCTGTCATTTTATTTCCTTACAGCACAGGTCCCAGTAGATATTTCTTGCCTTTCACATCTGAATGAATCTAAACAGACAAAATAAAAAAGAAAGGAGTTAGCCTTATTAATGGAGGTAATTTGCAAGCTCAGTAGGAATTCCCTCAAGTTTACAGGGTAGAAATTTTATGAGCCTTCTATGGTAGAGGCAAGGTGTTCTTTGTCATGTTGAAAAAGCAAAACAAAGCAAAACAGAAAGATAAAGCCCTGCTTTGCTTTCTCGATCAGGTAAATGATGTACTCCCCATGTCTGAAAGTTATGGGCCCTTGCTGGTCACACACATTTTGCTATTAGGTTAAGAAGAATAAAATAACCCTGTACTGATAAAATTGACAACCCGGCTCAAGGGCATCTACCCCGATGCACATAGAGTGGGAAACAAGCAGGAGTCGCAGTACAAGATGGTAAATATGACACAGTCACCATCACAGAAACATGATGGGATGACTTTCCTGACAGCAGTGCTGCAATGAAAGGCTATAAGCTCTTCAGAAAGAACAGACAAGGAAGAATAGGTGGTGAAGTGGGTCTCTATGTTAGGGAGGGTTTTGATTTTATTGAGGTCAATGAGTCTAATGACACGGTTGAGTGCCTATGGATAAGAATGAGGGAGAAGGTCATGAGACAGATATCCTTTTGGGAGACTGTCATAGGCTGCCCAACTAGGATGAAGAGGTAGAAGAGGCATTCTACAGGTGGCTGCAGAACTCTCGCAGTTTCTAGCTCTAGTTCTCATGGGAGGCTTTAACTTACCAGACTGCTGGGCATGCAACACAGTAGAGAAGAAACAGTCTAAGAGGTTCCTCGAGTATGTGGAAAATTACCTCCTGACACTACTGGTAAGTGAGCCTACAAGGGGAAGTGCCTTGCTAGATCTGCTGCTTACAAAAGGTCTGGTGGGAGACTGTCTTGGGCTTAGCTATCATGGAAAAATCCATGTGAAGTAAGGAGGAGGTGTGAAAAAAAACTACCACAATGGACTTCTGGAGGGCAGGTTTTGCCTTGTTTGGGTCATTCAGAAGTGTCTTCTTCTAGAAGCGTATTCTTCTAGAAGAACAAAGAGATCCAGGAAGGCTGACATGCTTCAGAAAGGTACTCCTAAAGGCACAAGCGCTCACTCCACACTACATTCTGCAAATCTCTGTGCTGTGCCCTCCCAACAGGAATTCACTGTCAGCCAGACCATCCAGCCCCTGGGTAACAACAATAAAATTTGTGGGGCTGGTAAGGCATGGAGAGAGATTTTTTTAAGTGGGCAAGCTAATGATGTAGCCTTAAACTGGCACTTATTGCTCAAGTTTGTTTGCTCTATGCATTAAATCAGCTGTCAAGGATATCCAACTGTTTTCAGAACAAGAGGACTTTGCATTTGAACTGTGATTTTGAACTGGGGCTAAACCACAGTAAACTCATTAATATGAATTAGAGTCTCACCTTGAATAAATTCAAAAAATAAAAAAAAAACCAGCAGTGTGTTAATATTTATCACCTCCAGAGGTTTATTTAACAGACTGTACTTAGACACACTCATTGATTCAGACCGTAGGCTTTAAAGGTGAATGTTAAAACAGCCTGTTTGCCCAGAGAAGACCTATTAATATAGATAGAGTACAACACACCTAACTGAAAATTGCACTACTTCTACTTTTAACTGATAGGTGAAAGCCGCTGCTATCTCTGTTTCCCATTGCATTGTCCTGATGTGCCATGATAATCCCGTTGCTGTTGAGTAAGTGATGCAGCACTGCCAGAGTCTGGATGCTGGGCAAAGAAATCAGTCCTCACCCCTGTAGCACTGGCTTTGATAAATGCCATCATTGTTGAATAAAAGGAATTGTAGAGAGCTGTTTCATTTTGTTTCTTATCTACAACAATGCCAGAGACTCAGTATTGTAGCTGGCGTGTCTGGACAAACTGTCTTTCCTCTGAAGTGACCTGGAGTAGTCCAATGGTTGGTAGGACCCATGCATACAAATAGCTCCCTAACAAATGCAAATGCTGCTTGTGAATATGGGGGACTTTCCGGCAAGCTTATTGCTATGGAAATGGATATTTTCCATTTCTAAGTAGATAGGGAGAGGGAGGTGTCAACCTTTTGTGATAGAAGAATAGACTAGTGTAGATGATCTGGTTAATTCGTTTATTCACTAAATATGCTCAGAGTTTTCAAGCAAAGAGTCATTTATAATAATTAATGCATTCTCATCTCAACTCCTGTGAAGTAGGAGAGTTTGATCCTTATCTCACAGAAGCCACTCTAAATATTTTCCAAGCTTCAGAGTCTCTCTTAGCTAATTCCAAAACAGCTCCTCTTTCTCCTTCTTTCTCCTGTTCTCTGATGTCTGCTCTATCTTCTGTCTTCACTCCTTTCTGCATTTTATCTATTCTTCCTTTCTTTTTGATCTGATACTTAGGAACACAGCATGCTACAGAAAATGGATGAATATGTAAATGAATGCTTTATTTATTTATTTATCATGTATACAATACTATATTGATATTTAATTTGTCATAATTTAGAGTTTACATTGAAATTAATTAGGTCTTTCACTGGCAGGTCATTCAAAATAAATTTCATTGTGCACATTTAATAAAATTATTTAAATAAATTATTTAAATAATTCCCTTAAATAAAACTAATTTTACTGATGAATAATTTGTTTCATGGGCATTCAACACGTTAATAAACAAAATCACGTTGTGGAATGCTAAAGTATCTAAAGGCTGTTCATACCTCTACATGAGTTCAGTAAGGCTGCAGCTTATACACAGACATAATTATATATGCACACATTGAGGATATTAAAAGAAGAGGACGTGTCTGTGTGTATATATATATATACATATATATATATATAAATGAAAAATATTCTATGCACTTTTACAGCATATTTTATACAGTTTCAGAAACATGAGTACTATCCAATCATAAGTGCATTGCACACAGAAAAAACCTCTACGTCTGCGCCTGTAAGTATTGCACAGAGACCTTACAAATCAATACACCTGAATGTATTGCTACACATCAATATGAGAACCACTTTTCTATCATTGTTAATTAGGATTTATAATGATAGTGTTGATAGACCCTTAACAAATAAAACATGATAGGCATTGCAGTTTTTGGAAATTATTCTACACCTCAGGTGGTGTCTGCTGACACTAAGCCAAATGACTATAATCACACAAGAACTCCAGTAATGTCACTGCCATGGTTTTAGTTTGAGTGTCATGCTGCTATTTTGCAATATTATATGAATCATAAAAAATAATGAGAATTAGTCCTGTCAGAATTTATTTGACATCAATGTCAGAGAGTCAGAAGGGTTCAAAAATGTTTTGAGCTGTAATTTTTTCATTTAATTATAGTAGTTTTAATAGATGTCATCATAGTTTATATCTTGTGCTGTGTGAGCTGTGCAGCAGAACAGAGACTCTAAAAGGCAGATGATTTTGTGTCTTTGCATGCAAAACCAAATTCATATATGATTTGGAAGAGCTCTTTTGTCGCAGTGAAACATCTCTAATGTTAGCACCACTCAGATACAATATCTATACAATACTTTTCTTGTTTTGAATGTGATGCCTCTGGACCAACTGTTTCCACGCTGCTTTGGACAACCACTCCTTTTCAAAAGTACTTTGAAGTTGCAAATTATATGTCTGTGTAAGACAATTTTGATATGGGATTGCAAATTCGATAAATTAAAAAACAACCTGAGGAAAAAAAAAAATCCAACATATTTGTGCATTACATGGATCCAGTTCCAAAAAAGGAAACGTAAAGAACAATCTTCTCAGACTCAGAGCTTAAGCCTCAAGATGCCATAAAAAGTCCATTAGTCCTCATTACCACAGGCACTTAATGGCCCTATGGATGCCTAGAAACATTCCAGCACAGAAAGGACTGAGAAAACCCTGGCATATTTCCCATCCTTCCTGATAGTGGCCTTCTATCATGCGAGACTTAGGATTGGATATCACCTATACTTCTGCCTCTCTTGGTCTGGATGTTCCAATTGTTGGGTGCAGCCCTGGGCCCAGAGACTGTGGTTATGTGGAGACATCCATGTATCCTCTCTCACAACATCATTTCACCATGTATAGTCTTCTTAGTCCTGTCTCCTCTTCTTCAGGGAGGATGTATCACTGCATTTTCTTAAGGAAACAGCTCTACTCTGAAATCCAGCTGTAACCCTGTATATAAAACGCACTCATGGAATACCAAATAAAAAGTGGACAATGAAGATATCAATCAAAATAGCTATTAAGTGCCAATTACTTTGTTTGGTAATTAACTAATACCTAATGAATTTCCTCATAGCTGTTTTCTCTAAAGCCAATTAAATGCTTGAACAGACCTTCCATGTTTAATAAACTAATAAGAAAGATTCATTTATAGTGTATGTATTTGTGAATAATTATCAAGCAGCTGTTCTTATCTCCAGTATTTTTATTAAACCCTAGCAATCAGTTTGAACAAAAACTTCAGTATTTGAAATGCATGATCTTGAAAACTGGCTTATATTAATCTCTGTTGCTCCTTTAGAATCATTTTATATTGGTACAGACTGTTTCTGATTTGTAAACACACACAGAATTGAATTTTAGTAGTTGATAATAAGTTACTTGGAACTTAAAATAATGGACAATGGATTTTCATCTGTAAACAATGCCATTTGGTTAAGTATCAGACACTAATAACACAGTAACACACCACATACATCCTAATTTCTCTGTTTGTGAAGGGGAGAACAACTATATTCACCTTTTCCAAGGATTTTGAGACATATGAAAGAATACTAATCTGATCCAGTAACACTTTGAAATGCAAAATTATTATTATTAATATTCAAATGAAAACAAGCTTAATTTCTCTCTCCTTCATTATATGTATCATTTAATTAGAATGGTAATTTAAAAAATCAATATAGGTTCAAATAGCAGATGCTAAATGTTAGATTTGCCTTGAAACTAGCATTTTAAAAGGTTAGTTAGGCAAATAAACAGGTGTGCCAAGTATGAAAATGCACACAAAATAACGATACGCACTAGGGCAGGTGAAGTACCATGACACCAATCATTACAGAACACATATTTACTCACCTTGCAATCAAAAAGAACCTGTAAATTTGCTAGAACTAAACACAAATGTATGAGATGTTCTAGTTGTGTACTTCCTGGAGGTGAAACACAGTTTTCTGTGGATACAGGAGGGCTCTTAAATAAATAAAAAAGAGTAAATTAAGTCAGAAACAGGTCAGCTTGGGTTCCTATCTTATAAAAATCAAATGAATTTGGATAATGTATTTTTCTTCTTGCTAGACAATCAGTGTTGTGCAGTCTGTGATTTGTCACTGAAGGAAGGATCACTAACAGGAGCCCAAGAGAACATCACCAATCTGTTTGCAGAGGTTCAGTGCTGGGAACTAAGCTGAACTGACACCATAACAGCTGTCGGTCCTAACAAGTGGATGGCATGCATAGACCATCTCGAGCACAGACAACAACCCAGGCTTTGTGTATTTCTAATCATACGGTGTATTAATCCTCGTGTACAGACACGCAGAGTAACAAATAGCGACAACGAGACTGAAAACTCTTGCTGAGATACAGAATGGAGGATTGACTGACAGAAGCTAGAGCTAAAAAAGTAATCCAAGTTATCACCACTCTTCTTCTTTTTCCATAAGTGAACTATGTAATGATGCAGAAAGACTAATTAAGTTAATGCACTGTCTCCAGGAATTTTCAGATACTGCAGATGGCAAACTTTGTCCTTCAATTATACAATTTAGGATTTCAAGGATGAGTTATCCAGCTCTTGTTAGCCTAGCAAATCTACCACTTTAATTAAAAAGAAGTATTTTGACCTTGATGGTCAATTGTTTGATCAAACTAGTTGTTTAGTGTAATCATCAGGTTTTAAATATTTGATCATGGACACTCTTCTTTGTAATGTATATACATCAGACCAGGCAAGAGAAACAGCTCAGAGAACAATAGTTAGTAGTCAAACATTTAAGATCAAATTATTCAAGTTGCATTTGTTTCATTTTCCCTTGCAAAGGTGAAGGACTGGTCTTCTGGCAGTTGAAGCGACCAATGGAAAGTTTAAGCAATTATGGTGATTTTTTTTCTATCTGTGTGGAACAATTCAAAGAAAGGTGGCAGCAAGAAGCATTGTTCCTTGTTTTGTGATGTTTTAAAACTTCCTGCAAATATTGGTCTTTATTTGAAATACAATATCACAGTATCACTTGAGAAAAAAATGAAGGCTGATACATTCATCCAGGCAGCTTTCAATCAGCTCTGTGTAGGATAGTATATACAAATTGTGTGTATTAGCATAAAGATTGATGGTATGAAAGATATTACTAATTTACTAGTGATATTTTAATGCTTTTTATTTATTGCTGCTTTCTTTTTTCCCAATTATTTATTTATTTTTATTCACTACATTTATTGCTTAAGCTGGTCTTGCCAGAAGACCAGTCTTTCACCTTTGCAAAGGAAAATGGACCAAAATAGGTGATTCATCTGATCTCAAATGTTTGAAAATTAGATATTATTCTCTGAGCTATTTCTCTTGTTGAGTCAAACTCATTTACATAACATTATATCTTTATCATATATATACTTTCTATTATAAAATATTATATATATATGTGTGTGTGAGTTTTCAGAAAAAATACAGAACATCTAAGGCAGGTATTTCTACTGTTTTATGCCTTGTTCCAATTATCCCCACTATTGGTTATGGCATAATTCCATTAGAAAGCACATAGAATCCTGCAGGGGGTAGAGGTTTAACAAATCCAGTTCTGAACCTACTACTGAGGGGAAGCCTTATTTGACAGTCTTTACACGGGTAGTGTCAACAGCAATGAAGAGTAGGCCAACTACAATAGATGCCTGGCATTCAAGTCCATTTTCTCTTACCAAGAGGAACCAATTATCTTTTGAGTTGCTCAAAATGCCACCTAATCAGCTGCCTAAAAATTATGTAGACAAGAGAATTATAACATCAACCAAATTTCTCTGCTTAATAAATATACAAAGAATGAAACATGTCTTTATCATACCCAACTGAAAAAGCTCTAATCCTTCTTCCTTTTTCAGACTCCACAGTAGGCAGTAATGGAGAGGTAAAGATGCTGTTGGTTATTATACATAGAATCACTTAGATTCTTCTCTTGGCTCCAGTGGCCAGTTGACTAACCTGTGAAGGAAACATACTTTGTCACACAGCCCGCAGTCTCTCATCTCCCAGTCATCCACACTGAGGACCATTAGTGTGTGACCCTGCTGTACTGCTATCCTTTACTATTCTCCGCCTTTTTATTGACAAAACAATAAATCACATAAATTAGAACAATGACATCTTTGCTTAAAAATGTAGTTCAAGAACAAAAAACTTCATGTTTGACCAATATGAGGGGTGAGTGCATTCCAGAAGCATTAGGTATTACAGGAAGATTAAAGAAAAAGTATGCTGTGATGAACGAATTTGCACACCTCCACAATTTTTGTAGCAACAGAATATAGGTATTTTTTTATGAAGTTGCCTGCCATCTATTTAAACTACCTGAATTTTTTAGCATTTTAAATAGTAAAGATTTTTCTTCTCCTTCATTAAAAATAATCATCTGTCTTGAAAGGATGTCCATAATGATCGCACTAAAATTCATCACTATAAGAAACAACAGGTCTAAAGAACAAGTTGTGCCTTAAGAAGAAAAATTATCTTAGGCCTTTGCACCATTTAATATCTTTGTTTGTTATTTTCTCTAGTATACCTTTAACTTGAATGTTTTATGATTGCACTAGAGATTTTATAGCACAGAACTTCTGCAAAGCCTTGCAGAGCATTAAGATGAAATGAGTTTCATTTAAGAATATCGAATCTGAGACACAGTGAAAAATAAATCATTTTCTCTGTATTTAATCTTTTTCTCCTGCATCCACCCCATTCACTTCATTTTTTTCCCTTTCTGTATCAGTGATCTGTTTCTCTAAGTAGCAGTGTAAGTCTGTGTGGAGTTGGATAGTTCCATTTTTCTGAAAGAGAGCACAATATTAGGTTCAAATTCTCATTTTGGCTTATGCTGCTAGACCCAAGTGCCCTCTTAATTTCCATTGCACTTTATGCCTGGTTTGGCTCGTCATCTGCCTGCTTTTGGTGCAGTGAGCGCTCTGGTGCCTGCCATCTTCTTATAGCTATTTTATGTTTGTACTAAATGAATTATTAGAAAGCAGTGAGTTTCCAAAGCTGCCATACAGCACAAGGGCTCTGTGTTGGGGTCCAGATTGATCTGTGGGCGCAGTGATTTGGTAAAAGGACAGTTTTCTTACATTGCTGGGACCAGGAAATGAGTTCAGTTTTCAAATGAAGCCTGTGAAAAGACAGCCTAATGGCACACTTACTGAACAGGGGAAATGGATTGAAAAAGTATAGCTCCCCTCATGTGGTGAAAATGGAAACACCCCACACCATCAGTTCCAGTACCTCCTGCGATTACACAGTCCGATGTCCAATAATACCTGGGAGGCAGGTATTTCTGATACTTTCTTGTCACTTTCCAATTGCTTAGGTCTTTTCCATTTTTCAGACTGCAAGAAATGAAATTAATTTCCCTGAACATGCAGAGTGCAAGGCATAGTTTTGGTGGCAATGATGCCCATCTGACAGGGCTCAGGACATTGCCTCCCATGAGTTATTTACTGCTTCAGCAGCATGGGAAGCAGAGGTGAGATAAGCAAGTAGCTTTATTACTATTATATAATATGTATAATATGATATATCATATACATATATTATTTGAAAAATGTATATTATACATATAATAAGGTACGTTATATACAAGATATCATATATAATATAATGGACTGTCCACACCAGTGGTGGAATCCCCATCCCTGGAGGTGTTGAAGGACAGACTGCATGTGGTGCATAGTGCCATGGTCTAGCTGATGTCATGGTGTCTAGGCTGGGTTTGATGATCTCAAAGAACTTTTCCAACCTTACTAATTCTATGATTCTGTGATATAGTATGTAATTACTATAAATATAATACTATCATATTTAGGTAATTTATAATAAATTATATAATCAATTATTATTATTAAGTATTAGAAAGCTTTATTTGTGTAAAAATGAGGGGAAAAATAAAATATTTAAATAATATTATCGAGACAATCCATAACGGGATGGTAAATCAGTGAAGAAGCTACAATACACACTGCTTAAATAACTGTTTGGAAGCATTATGTTTAGATTTTTCTTAAAAATAATGATGGACAGACTCATTTTTTTGCTTTATCATCTTTTAATAACACTTTCCTTCTGTGCCAAGACAATCACCTGCACACTAGCACTCTCGCTATTTTCTGTCTTACCAGTATCCACATCTTACATCTGTCTTACCAGTATTACAGAACCACAGAATTACTGAGGCTGGAAAAGACTTCTAAAATCATCAAGCCCAGTCTAGGACCTAACATCATCACAACCTAGACCATGGCACTAAGTGCCACATCCAGTTTTTTCTTAAATGTCTCCAGGGATGAGAACTCCAGCACTGCCTTGGGCACTCCATTCCAATGTTTGATCATTCTGTAGCTAGTTGCCTGGGAGAAGAGCCTGACCCCCACCTGTCTACAAATTCCCTTCAGGTAGTTATAGATCATGATAAGGTCCCCCTGAGTCTCCTCTTCTCCAGGCTAAACAAACTCAGCTCCCTCAGCCTCTCCTCATCAGACTTTCCCTCTAGTTCCTTCACCAGCCTTGTGGCTCTCCTCTGGACCTGCTTCAACACCTCAATGTCTTTCTTGAAGCGAGGGGCCCAGAACTGCCTCCAAGACTCAAGGAGAGGCCTCAGCCGTGTCCTGTATAGGGGGAAAATTGTGTCCCTAGTCCTGTTAGCATTATGCATACTATCTGATTAGAAATGCACAAAGCCTGTGGTTTTGTCCATGTTTAAGATGGTCTGTGCATGCCATCCCCACTTGTTAGGACCCATAGCTGTTCTCATGTCAGCTCAGCTTAGTTCCCAGCACTTCTCTGCAAACAGATCAGCAATCATTTCATTGATGCCATCTAACAAGTAGGAGGAATCATAGTCTACTCAGCGAATTGTATCATGGCCTGAAGCAATAACAATATTAATTATAAAATTCACAGCATGGATATGAGCAAGGTGTTTCCATCTTCATTGACTCTAAAGAAATATTAGCTGCATGGCTACTTCTGGCCCTGGATTCTGAGACAGATAACTTGGTGAGACAGATGGAATTCTGTTGTCACTGGCATCAGTTGGTGATGTGTCTTAGTTTAATAAAATGGGATCAAGAATATTGTGGTTAGAAATGTGCATTTTGTATTTTTTTGCTTGAAATGCCAAGTACTCATCACAAGATCAATAAGGCATTTTGAATATTCTTTTGTTATTCTCTTTATCTCACATTCACTTAAGGTAATGAAATATACTCACTTTCCACTCTTTGGGTCTGCTTCATTTGGCTAAAATGATAGGAAAAAGAAATGCATGAAGAATATTGCTAAGAATAGAAAACAACTTTCTGTTAACTGTTCTCATGACTTTAAATGCAGACATATTTTACACATCCATAGGCATATAAATAGGTACATCTTTCATTCACAGCCCTTTGAAGTTTATCGACAAAAGAGAATTTCTTACATGCAGATGTTTCATTCTGATTTCTAATGCTTAATCAACCCACATTGTCTTCAGAGATTTTTTCACAGAGAATTTAATTACAATGACTATTCCAGACAGGATTGAAAAATTAATGATAGGGGGAAAAATTATATATTAGTATAATCTTTGATATTTCAAAAGCTGGAGAGAGTCTGCAAAGGATTTGAAAGCTGGTTGAATACATCCTTGCTTGAGCTGGATCCATGTCTTTTTCCTCCTACCTATTATCTTTGTTGAATATTCACCTTGCCTGTGGCATTGTGTTTATCTGATTGCTTCAAGCAGAATCAGATTAGTGACCTCATCATTTGGACTTTTGTCTTATTCTCAATAAAAAATGCTTAGATCAAGTTCATATAAAGGATCATCAGTGAATCTGGAAGTAGGGCAATGTTATTTTTCATTTGTTTTTTTATTTTGTGTTTATTTCTTTGGTAAAATAGTTTTTACTAAGTTATAGAATATGAGTGAAAATCGAAAGCTAAGTGAAAGAGTGGTGAAACAATGCAACTATCTGCTCAGGAGAGGAAAATGGTGCAGCTGTTTCCCTTACTGTGCATTAACTTGCTCTTGAAACTTGTGTGTGAATGGGAAAATCACTGGTCATTTTATAAATACAGTAGGCTCTTGGCTTTGAGACAGTGTACATATTGCCTGGGAAGCAAAACCAGTATTAAATGATTAATTGAATTGAGTGAATTGTGAATGGAATAGTTAAACTAATTAGAATATAATAGTGATTTATTTTCTCATTATTACTACATTGTACACAAGTATACCTAGAAGTACTTATTTGGAAGTATTGCTGCCATAAATCAAATCCAGTGGAAGCGAAAAGCAACCGTGTAATCATCTTTATCCATCAGTATCTTCCTCACATTTAACAAAGTTGTCTTAGATCTTGAGACACTCTAACCAAAACTGTATGCACAGATTACTATTGACAAATACAAGGAGAGAGGGAGTAGTAGCCAAAATCATCAAGAAAGCAACCCAACTAATTCTTTCTTTTTCTATTCTTAGCTCTCTAAGGATGGATATTGACTGAGTGCTTTCAACATTAGATTACACATCAAATGCAAATTCCTCTACTGCTCTGTATCACATAAAGCGGAGACATCTCATCTAGATACTAGGTTCCTCAGCTGATATCCTTCAGCAGTGACAACAGAAACACACATAAAAACCTAAGTGATACAGGCATCAACTATTTTACCATGACTCACTTTACCAGAAAAAAATTAACTAATGTGCTAATCTCACAGGTTTTATCCCCTGCTCTTCTCCCTGAGATGCAGCCATCCAAACTTCTTCTGGAAACACAAGCTGTGAGTGTGGCATGAAGACAATGTCTACTCAAACTATAAAGACAAAGCAGAAAGAACTGATATCAAGGAGTCTCTGAGTATGACATAGCCTATAGACAGTAACTTCTCACCAGTCAGTAAACAGCCCTCACATTTTTGTGGTGACACAAGTTTAACTGAGCACATAGAATTCCAGCCTATACTTAAACCCAAATTTACTTCACATGAAATATGATGGTAGCAAATCTAAGTTTAGAGATGGTCTTTAGCACTAAGAACAAGCATGTGTACTTGCTAATAGAGTCAATCAATCAATCTATTCTTACGGCAATGTCTATCCTTGATGGTGACAGCAGAGAAAGCAGCCAAAAGGTCTTGCTATGGCAGCTTAAAACACTGACTGTCTCAAGCTGCCTTTGGCTCTCTGGACACAGTCTCAGATGGTGGCATCATATGACCAGCCTGATGAGAAAGGTAGAAGTTAATCTCACTGCCTCACCATTTATTATAGCATTTTTAGAATGGCATGATATATAATCTTGTGAATAAGTCCTATGAAGTTAGCAAGAATCAACAGGGTTAAATAACACCAATAACACCTGCTTCCTCAGGAAATGCTTTGTTTGCTGTATTTCATCAGCAGAGCTCAGGCAACGCCCATTTCTCAGACTTCTGTACCAACACTGTAAACACAGCCTATGAAACTGATGGGCACTGAAAAAAAGGAAGAACTACCCATCTGAGATTCCATGCACCTTCACCACTGAGATTCTGACCTCAGCCCTGCTTCTTACTCCTTCATTTCATTCATTTTTTTCTTATGCTCTTTCATTTCCTCAAGTACTATAAATTGGGGCATTTGATGAATATATTTGAATCAGATTTCAAGTCATAAAAGATCTTTCACTAATTAGCATTCTTTTATATTTTTGTTCTGAGAAATGTCACATAAATGGGTAAGAAAACTCTGTTAAATAGTCCTAAAGAGGAGTTTTCCTGATTCAGGTTAAGGAGAAAAGTCTAGCTTATAGCATATTTGAACAAGTAGTACACAAGTGCAAAAGTAGGGATTACTTGGAAGTTATTTTTTCCATAAAATTGTGAATTACTAAAGTATGATGATTTGATTTACACAGTGTAAATCGTATCATTAATGCAGAAGACATACAAAGTGCTAAACATGGGTATTAGGGTGCAAGGACATCAGGATAATGGTGTTCACTGAGTTATGGCTGGGACCTGAAGAACAAGACAGGTCTGGCCAAGATCAGTGTGGGGATATTGGGACTTTTAGTTTTGGTTTTGTTTTTATTCCTGAGCAGTTTAACCATGATCTGCTTGGTAACATGGTGACCTTTTACCAGTGACATAAAACAACTCTGCTAAATAAACAAGTACATTAGAATACTTGAGAAGCTGTATTAACTTTGACAGAACTAGTGTTGCTAAATGTTAACTGCTTGCTTTGGGGCTTTCACCCTTACATTCCTAATAGGGAAAATGCATATATACATACATACATATAGATATTTAGGAAGACCTAGATGTGTGCTAATGAAGATACAGTGTAATTAATTCATCTTTTGTTCTGCTTTGAAGAGAATAAATACGATTTCAAGGGACTGCCTGCAAAAGCCAGCAATCATTTCAAACTGGCTCCATTCTACACAGCATGAATCCTGTGGACATTTTTTTTATCTTTAGCAGGTGTAGTTTGCACTAAAAACCTATGAGATAACCCTGGTCAGCATTACAATGCTGCAGGAAGGTCAATAAGCATTTGGATGTACCATGTCCTTTGGTGTGGTAAACATCCAAAAAAGCCAAGCCCAACTTTTCTGTCAAGAGATGAATTTACACTGAATTAGCATCACTTACAAGAATAACACAATGGGGTTTCACAGGAATGTGTTTGTACCCATGATCTTTTCTTTTTCTATGTGTAACTGCAACCAAACACCCCATCACTTCATTTTTCTGGGGCACAGTCCTTTTTCCGCAGAGAAAGTTTTGGCTATGTCCAGAGTCTTTCTTGGGACCCTAGCAAGCAGTTCAGCCAAGGGATGAAAAGCTTCTAGCCCTGTAAATGGCTAAACTGTGTTTTCAGATTTCTTCCTGATGGAATTGCTGTGATAGTCGGGTAACAAGAAAATAAAAATAGGATGTTTTTACTAGAGGTAAGCAATAGTTAAAAAGTAAAGACGAAAGAGGCAAAAGACAGCAGAAAGGAAGAGCTGTAGGTAGTCAAAGTTGCACATGAGCTAGGAAAAAAATCTAGTTAATAAGGTGGAAAATGAAAATGAAGTTCCAGTTTTATCCAGTTAATTAATTTCCACCAGTCCTCCAGGAGATTTAGAGAAATTAGGAGAAAATATTAGAGAAAGCAGAAAAAAAGTATCTACCAGTGAGTTCATCCAGATAGTTTTGACCAGGGCACAGACAAAATAAAAAAATCCATGGCAAGGTGAAGTCACAAAATCAATTAATAAATTAGGTTTGCAAAACTTTTGAAAATGGCAAGATTAATTCCTGTGTGCATTTGTCCTCTAACACCTCTGTGAATAGCATCGTGGTGACTGACTCTGGTCTTCTTTGCTCCTCTGGAACATCCCATAGAACAATAATAGGATATAGCTCAATACAAGGAAAACAGATATGTTGTATGTATTTCTAATTCTTAATGCCAATGAAAATTAATCACAGAATCACTGAATTATTGAGACTGGAAAAGAGAGCATTCCTAAAAAGAGAGCATTAAGTCCAGTCCATGACCTAACATCACCACAAGGTAGCTGCTGTGCATCACCATTAATATGTAGCTGCATCACCACTAACTGTAGCGGCTCAGCATTGCCTGAAACCTTGTGTCAGTACAACCACTAAACAATTCCTATAAAAAGAATAGCAACAACAAAAGTGATGAAAAATATCAAAGTTTGGGGTTGCTGAATTTTCTGTCAACTTTGTGATGTAGTACCCATTATTTATGCAATAAATGGAATGTGTCAGCGCAGATATCCAGGCAGACCACATGGCTTGTTAAAGGACAGTGTAGAAATGCACAATGCCCTTAAAATCTTGTGATTAATTTTCTACATTTCCTGCCTTTTCATCAATTTGACAATGCTACCTGGACGTTCAGCTGAACTGAGCAAGCATTAGATGCATTAATTACATGATTATGTCTTGTATCAAGGAAAATATATTTCCAGAATTCAATTTCCTGCAAAGGAGGGTGTTTGCCAAGTTTGAAATATGCTAATACTTGTGTTTAAAATATTTGCAAATGATTTTATGACCATTAATAACACTGCACTTCATCCACATTCAGATCACCCTCTGGAAAAAAAATGCCATCTGTTCCTTTAAAGAGTATGTTAATAGTATTTATAGATGGCTCGAAGGAGGTCCTTTCATAAGATTAAAATCTTAGATTTGTTACAAAACGGATTACTTTTGCTGCCATTCTCAGATCTCATTATACTTTTGGCACAAAGTGGAATGGGTTTTTTTTTTGTGTCATTTGCTGTTCTTTTACAATTTTGTCACCGATAATACTTTGTAAAGATAAATTTGTATTAGGTTTTGAGCCTCGTGATAATTTACTCTTACAGCAGGACAACACTGATTAGAACTGCCAATTCCACAAAATCAGTTGATTCCTACTTATAAATATCACAGGAGGTGGTATAACTATTGCTTCTCATTGCATCTTATGGTAATTTATAGGCAATTTGGGAAAAAAAAGGGGGTTTTTATTATTTAACTTGAATAAGACCACATTTACTGGCACATTTACTGATGCTTTAAATTCCTGACATGGCTTTAACTTAAATAGCAGGCAAATATATATTAAAAAATGCAACAATGCAGAAAAGCATAATTGATGCCCTTCTGCAATACTGATCTCTGTTGCATCTAGAAGCCACATAATAAGAAATTATTACTCTAATTTTGCACATAGAAATTTGGCCAAAGATGGCTGGAGAGGCTGGGAACGCAGCTGGGTTTTGATAAAACTGTAACTTCCCTCTTTCCAGCAGTCACCACTCTTTTAGATGCACTGAGCTGAAATATCCAGAACAACCTGCCTACCAAAAAGCACGTCCAGGTTAGGAAGCATTTCCCTCCACCACTACATGAACTTTGGTTGAATTTAGGTGCAGTGACCATAATCTGACAGAGTTTCAGCCATAAACAGCATGAAAACAGATAAATATTTCAGGAGCAATAGTCTGCTTGGTTTTCCTGGGTGTGTATTCTTTGTATATGAGTATAATGCACGCTTTAGTAAACTTTAGTAACTCTGGAATCACCAACCCCTGAACTCACCAAAAGCTGGAAACAGAAAATATCCCTATTGTCCTTGCTGCAAACTCACAATTGTATGTCTGTGCAACTGAAAGCAACTTCTGCTGCAGAGAACTGCTGATTCTGCAAAAAACCCCTGCGTATCTCTTTACTCTATGTTGCTCCCCATAATACGGCTAATTCCTCTTTCGCAGGGCATTGAATTCTGAAATTGTTTTCCTTGGTAACAGACCTAAACCCATAAAACCTGAGTTATTATGACATTTATGACAAGATGAGGTGGATGCTGAGAGCTTACAGGGCTTCAGGAGGTTACAAGTTTGAATCAAAATGTGATCCGGAGAGTCCTGGGCAACAAATTAGAGGACTCTGGGAAGTTTCATATAAATTTTACTTATTATTTTACCCTTTGTGAGTCTGCGCCTTTGAACTTTGAGTTATGATACACAAGCAGTGGTTGTTCCTGACCTAAAACAGATATTCTTATGTTCTCATGTTCTGTTTTAGTGTCACTGTCTTTCACCAGACCCTTTCTGTTCATCACTTCTCTACCTCACACATGTAGCTGCTCAAAGTTTAACTTTTACATTTTATTTACTCCCATTCCTTACATCCTTAGGGAGAAAGAAAGCAGAGTGGGAGCCAAACACGTTTAGCACAGATGCTGTCTTAACAGAAGCTGAGCCATTTTGTCCTTGATTTGAGGTGAGTGGAAATAAAAAGGGGGGGAGAGAAGGAAAGATTTGCCACTCTTGAAAGCAAAAATAAGACCTAAAAGTAAAACTAGCATTTAGTTTGAACAATTGAATGTAATAACAGTGAGCCCCAAAATAAAGGGCTAACTTCTGAAAATCTGTAGATGCTCTCTGAGGAAAACTTACGGTGTTTAAAGAGCATTATGACTGAAGAATGCTAATAAACCCAGAATTATTTGTGTATAAAGCCTTTTCAATGAAGAAATTCTAAACCAAAAAAGCAATTGCTTTAGAAAAGCATTCCATCATCTCCTTCAGCATGGCCCTGATAGACCCCTAAATATTTCCATGCTGGTTCATCTCTAACGCAAATACTGCAAGGTTCAGTGCAAAACCACCAATGCAGATTGCCAGCACAATAAGATGCCAGGCAGAAAACCCTTGAAAACTGTTACACCTGGATTTAAAGTGCCACAACCCCTGCACCTATCAAATACTAAAATATAGGTAAATATTTATATCTACTTACTTGTATATATATTTACCTAAATATATATCATAGAGCTATTTTTACCTTTATAGGTAAAATATTATTTGCATGTTTTTACCTTAAGGTAAATACCTTGAAATGTAGGTTTTGGCATCTTTTAAATAAAAAACCTACATTTTGTGACACAGGAAATATCTGCTTCTCTTCCCCTTGCTTCACATCTGGAATAGCTCATGTGAAAATGTTGCTGTCTGTATCAGTCTGGGTAATATATAATGGTATTACTGTCTCCAAAACTACATCCATTGCACTACATCCTATGTAGCTCTCATAATTTCACTATCTGTTTAATAATGTTTCTATCTGAAGTAAAAACTATTGAAACTCATCAAATTAGGTTTTATTTGAAATTTAAAAACATTTTTATTTTAATAAAGACATTCTTAATTTAACAATTTCTTCTATATTTTCTGCTTTCTGAACATAAAAATGCACCTGACAGATACAATTTTCTTTTGACCAGGAAGAAATGGTGTTTGTAAAACTAAAATAAATAAACAAATTTAATGTAGAGTCCAGTTTAATATAAACAAGGTCCTATTTATACTATTTTTCTATCGCACTTCTAGGGTGTTTTTTTAATCCAGTCTTGCAACATCATGTAATGCAGCAATGCGAGAAGATCAGAACTTCACACTCACCTGGTTTTCATCTGGCAATGCCATATAACAGTGGTACAAACTGCTTTGAGAAGTTCTGGAATTATGTTTTCACATTAATGTAGGCTTAGTAGTAGTAGTACTGCCTAGAGAAAAATAACAATGCATAATGTATAGTCTCACACTTAATATTTTCATGTTTACTACAATATTCTAGTGGCTCTTGAAATAACAAGTCATTAACTTGGTGTGTATCAGAACTTATCAGTACAACTTTGCAACAGTATTTGGACACCATATATGCACAAAAGTTATTCATATTTTCAATTAATAATAAAGTTTTTGTTAATAAAGTATAGTCCTTAGCATCTCTTAGAAGTCAGACAGGTTGCATACCACCTTATGCTCAGTCCCAGCTTGATTATCCTAAGCAGTGGGATTGCACAAAAATTGAGACAAGGTTATGTCCATATTTCGTATCATATGTTCATAGCCTTTCATATATATATATGTTCATAGTTCCCATCCTGGGAAGGCTGATGCAATGCCTGACAACAGTTCCAGTCAAGAAATTTCTCCTGACTTCCAACATGAACATCCCCTGGAGTAGCTTAATGCCATTTCCCCTTGGCCTAACTCTGGGCACTTGGGAGAACAGACCATCCTTTCAAGAAGCTGTAGAGCGCAAGAATGTCTCCCCTCAATCTTCTCCAGGCTAAACAGTCCCAGATCCCTCATCTGTCCCTGCAAAGGGATGATGGAACGCTTCTTTAAAGATTTTTTTAACTATCAATTTCACAAGAAGTTCCTGAAATGACGTATTTATTTGTACGATGAACATTATAAACACTCTGGAATTTTATTAACAGGAAATATATCAGAAAGCTGGTGTGAGTCATGTGGTGTTGTTTATTGGTAGTTTACAGTGATGATTCCTTGACAACCCGAAATCTGTAACTTTGCTCTTCATAGAACAGTCACCTAAACAACATGACCCTCTCACACTTGCTTGGCCTCAGAGATGCTTTCATCTAAAGAATATATCCATATTCCATATACAGAGCAAAACAGCTACAGCCAGAAGGACTGGAAGCATTACCTTCCTTAGTCCAGACCACATCAGTTTGTTTTTATAGCTTACAGAAAACCAGTAAAAGTGTTTCCATTTCTTCCTAGAAGTTAATTGAAGGGAACCTACATTAGCTGTAAACCCCCCCTAATTACAATAATGTTTCCAACAAGATGGTTCATAACCATTCATTCTCCTGAATGGTTACGGTTGATGAATCTTGCACCCTCCATTTAAGGATTGGTCAAGTGTCTCAATAATCAGGCTGATGACAAATGTAACAGTTAAGGCTTTCTGCTAAGTATTCTGGTCTGTCTCTGTTATGTACAGTGGAAGGGTTTTTCAGTCTTTTTTATTTTTGCCATATGGTGTATTTGACTGCTGCTTTTTTTTTGCCATTAATCTTTCAACAACACAGACAAATGCAGTGACTTTCCTGGTCTCTTGACCCGTAAATACTGCTGCTTACAAAGCAGAATTATGATCTGATTCGGAGGAACCTGGCTCTTCCTGAAGGAAGACATTGAGGGCATTGCTAGCTGTTGTATAGCTGGGTCCTTTACAAGGTTCAGATGGTAAATTTTTAACTACTTCTCTTTGTTGTCTTTCTTTCTGCCTTTACCTGTATTTCACAAAGCGATATTGTCATCCAGTAGGCTTTGACTAGGCTGCACCATCTTTTATTTTCCTTTTCAGTTTTCTGTTTCCTTTTCAGTTTCAGGATGCTTACTGCGGCTCATTAAAAGGTCATGTTACCAGCTCTCTGTTCTAACTCCCATAAATTCCCCTTCTCTGTAAAGGTATAAGATCTATTTTGTCTCTTTATAGAAACAGATATAAAGTTTACTAATAATGTTGTTCTTATTTGGTGAGACTCATAGGGTTCTTAACATGGCATTACATGAATGGACACCATGTTCTACTTCTCAATCAAATTAAGTAAAACCTCTTCCTTCAACTATGTCTATGCAGCTTAAACCTTAAGCCTAGCCCCTGCAGAGTGTTTGGGAAGCCTGATATTTGGGCAGCATTTAGGGAACTAAGTCTGTGTGCAAAATTGTAAGCTAAGCAGACACTTAGAAATGGCAAAAAGAAGAGGACCTCATTTTATTTTCCTTAAGCTCAGTGCTGCTGCTGAGGGGCTGCTAGGATTTGAAAAAATGGAAGAGTGAACATCTACATAATCCATTGGAAGTATATATTGGCACCTAAATAACTTCTTGTTTCAGCAGCTTGTTACAAGGTTGATGGCTTCTACAAACCCTGAGCACCATGTTTTGGACATGCCTAAGCCATGATGTTTCTCATGAGAGCGAACATGACTCAACAGTGATTCATCTTGCTGTTCAGCCATAAGTTGTATGGTCTCGTGTTTCACTGTTCCTGCTCTTTCCCCTTTTTCATTCACATGAGCAATAAGTTAGCTAGCGTGACAATGCAGCAAATGAAGCAGCTCCTCTCAAGGCATAAACCAAACTTATTTTCTATTGGCCTGCATCCTTTTCAAACTCCTTTCAGTGTGCTTACAAACTTCATCTATTTTGCTTATGATTTTCCTGATGAAAGAACGTATGTTTAAAGCTTGTCCTTTGAGACATTCAGGATATTTTGTTCAGATGATAAAGGATTGCCATTTACGGCCTGCTGCTGGTTCTTCTTGCAACAACAGCTGCACAAAGGCTCCCCAAACAGAATAATTCAGAAACAAAAATAAAAGATTCCACAGACAAATATTTAAACCAAAATGACAAACAGAAGGAGTATTTAGTACCAAAAAAAAAAAAAATATTAGAAAAGGAAGAGGAATAAAAGAGGCTTTGCATTCTTTTGTATTAACTCTAATAGATCAGCTTTAAAACTTTAGATCTGATATGGGTCCTACGCAGTAAGACATTCGAGCTAGAGCAGAAGTGCTTAAAGTAGGAGACATACATGAGTAGCTTAGGCTTACAAAAATCTTGTCTGAAAAGATAAACTGTATTTGGAAAGTCTGTCCTTCCCTTCTCCATGTTCTGTTTCAAAGGAGTTACTGTCCAACTTTACCTTCCATCTCCAGACACAGTTATTACAGCACTCTTTCTATTAAAACTAACTGATAAAGAAGTAATGTGACAGCCTGGCGACCAAAGCAAAGACAAACTGAATGATCTTAAGAGTGGCTATTCTCTATAAATTTCACATACAGTATGTTGTATATTGGACCTTGTCAGTAAGTAAATCTTGTTATATCAGGAATCTAACTGTTGCCAGAATCTTTTTGAAGCCTGAGAGAAACTTACTAGACAAGGATTTATGGCAATTGTGAATAGCTTTCAGAAAGGTACATCGCATCTGCAGCTGGGACCCAGCGTGTAGAACAGCTGTCCTGACAGTGTCCTTGGACTAACGTGGTGCCACTCTGGCAGCTCTTTAAAAGCTAAAAGCATCTGGTTCACATTTAAGTTTGGTACTCAGATGGCTTATCTGCATTGCGCTTTACTGTAGGATATCTCGTTCATTATTTATTGCACATACATGGGCACAAAGCAGCTCCAGAGCCATCGTACATGGTGTGAGCTGCTCACAGGACAACACATTGATGTGTGCATTTGGTAAATCACTTCAGGTAAATTAAAAACCCAAAGCAGAGTTTTTCCTATGAATTTATGCAAAACTGATTGAGCAGATTAAACGCTTGAAAACAACTGCATTTTGTCCTGGAAAATTGCCATTACTGTTCTACTAGTGCTCTGACAACTTACAGTGTATATGTAAGAGGAATGCTTTGCTAACTCTGACACGTGAAGTCATTCCCTTCCCCTGTCACGGGCATAATGTGATGCTAACAGCAGCCAACACATGTCAGCCTTGTTTTGTTAAAAGGAAATGATCAGCATGAAACACTATAATTTCTTAATTTTATTTCTGAAGACAAGAACCAACCACAAAATTGGGACAGAATGATTAAAAGCCTGTTGCCTCATCACCTGTTGCCTCATAAACCTGAAGACCATTTCCAGCTGTAAAAGTATTTTGTAGAGAATAGTTCCAGAAACAAAGTGGTGATGTGATGGAATTTGAATTTTGAAAGTGCCTTTTGCATTATTTACAGATATTGACAACACATCTGGAAGAAGCAGTGGTTTGGGGAACTGGTGTCTCAGCTTGTAGAAACCAGAAACACTTTATGTTAGCAGACTGGCTGAGGGGCATTTGAAATCCTGGACACTTACTAGCAATACTTTGCAACCATCTACAGTACAGGAAGTTCTTGAAGAATCTTAAACAAATCCTGCTGTTTTGCTACAGCAGCATCGCACAAAGGCAGCTGTACAGTAGCATTACATTGATTTGCTAACATTGCTGTGCCAAGCATCTGGGAACTCTAGACTATGTATGCCAGTTTCCCAGAATCTAAAAGATTATGACAACCATGTGACCTCTTTCGTTTTCTCACATTATTAAAAATAACTGGCAACACAGAAAAGTCACAATTCGAAAACAGTGGCAAATCCATAGATGCATTTCCATTCTCCAAGTTTATGAAATTAGGTTGTTTATGTTTTGTCTTTATTCCAGAGACAATCTGGTTCAACAGAGGGAAGAACTGCTCACTTTTTTTAACAGGAGGTACACAAATTTCAATTATTAAGATGAATCAAGCAATCTTATCATATAATCTTAATAGACCTATTCTAGGAATGAATATCTCAGGACATGCAAATGAAAGATTATGATAGGTGCCATGCCTGTGGGACAGCAGAGCATCCTGAAACTTGAGGTACATACCAATCTCTGTCCTTAAGTGGTATTTCTCAGCAAATCACTGCTTTGTGTTAGGCTCCTAACTCTTATTTTGGACTAGATTTGATTTGCTTTAAACAACAAAATACTGTTCAGCATATCTCTTCTGAAATCTGTCAATCATTCCCAATCTGAGATTAGAAAATCAATAACCTACAATTCTGTTTCTGTAAGCACATGACCACGTTCCGTGTTGAAGTTACAATTGTTCTCTGATTAAAATAGTCAAAGAGAATACGAATCGTAGATTGCAGCTGAATTAAGTTGCCTGCAGAAGAGTTTCTATTCACGGACTATTTAACCATTTTAGAAATAATTTGATTTTTTCTTCCAGTTACAGAAATCTACTTTATAAAATACTACATTAAAATTCACTGAATGCTTGAGCATAGCTTTCAAGCATAAATATTTCCAGGGATGTATATCTCTCCACTTATATTGTTGGGAAAGATTAAAGTGAATATAGTGTTTTCAACAGGTATTTTAAAGTTCTCAGGGAAAACAATGTTTATTTTGGAAGACTAACCTGAAGGTGTAGATCACAAATAGCCTTTACTCACCAGTATAATGGGACTGACTGGAGCAGCAGAAGACCAAGATGAGATTTCCCGGTGTCTTCATACAAAATTGAAACCCAGCATGACTTTTATAGTTGAGTCATGAATACATTTCTCAAAGGACAAAGCTTTTTGTCCTTTTCTTAAAGGTAAATTGCCCATAGAGTTTTCTGCTTATTTTATTCTGGCTGTAGGAAAATAGAAACAATTCTTCATTTTTCTCCTAATATTGAGGGTTTTTTTATTCCTGAGCCACTCCAAAATTTTAATTAGCCCAGTTATCAAATAAATTATTGTGGTTATACAAAAAGAAACAGGAATACAGCTGCTAGGGGGAAAAAAAACACACATGTCCTGCAACATATTATTGTTTTCCTGATGTAGGATCTTCCCCTGAGGATTCTATGCAGTGTGACACTGATGCTCTCCCTAGAACACAATACTCCTCGTCTAATCTTTGCACTAATCAGCCAGCGCTTACATAGCTGCACAATCTTCTTGAGGGAATGGAAGGCATTAAGAAGAGGAGAAAGAGACACTCTAACTAATTCTTCTTCAGAAAAAAACAAATAAGAAAATTATTCACTCTCTGAAAGCACTAATTCTGTTCTGAACCTTCTGTACACAGTTCTTTGAAAGCCAAAGTCCTCCATGTCAAAGTGGTAAAATTCCTGACAGGGGACACTACAGTGGTTGTTAATCACCAAAGGGCTTTATACAGGCAGCCCTCAGACAAGATATACACCACAGTATCCTTGTTACTGTCATGGCATGTACTGTATAAAATTTATTGACCCTCAGCTGTTACAAGACCTATGATCCAGAGACTGTTAACTGTGCGCAGACAGGAACAAAGCAGAGGGGACATGCTTATGCCTTTAGGCTAATCAGCTTCAGGGAAGCTGGCAGGAGCTAGAGCTGGGGAGGGACATCTCCCCTGTGCCTGTACACCACACTGCTGGCGGAGCTGGTGGAGTGTGCAGGATGAAATCAGTGTGGGCTGAATCCTTGGCAAGGAAAGAAAACATCTGACAGAGTAGTATGTATTTTTCCTTGACTGATAGAGTGATCACAGATAGATGAGAACAGGCTGCCCAGGAAGGTGGTGCATTGCCTTCCCTGGAGATGTTCGAACACCATGTAGATGTGGCACTAGGAAATGTGGTTTAGTGGACATGGTGGTGTTGTGTTGTCTGTTGTGCTTCACGCTCTTGGAGGTCTCTTTCAACCTTTATGATTCTACGATTGAAACTGGTGTACTCCATCAATGTGAAACCTGAGTTTGTGTATGATCTAGGATTACCCTTTCCTAGCTAAAGTGTAGTAAGTAAAGTAAGTAAATTAAGTAAAATAGAGTTAGACTTAGTTACTACAAATAGTTTCATAGAGCGATAAAAAGTTGTAAGGGTAAAAGCTAAAGGAAACATTACAGAGATTTACATTAAATCTTAAATAGCCAATGTTAGTAATTTCCCTGCCACTCCATTGCAACTGCAGGACAGACAGTAAGATTTTTATATAATTTACAAGCTATTGCTGTTTGCACTGGCTCCAGGAAAATAATCCAGATACTGCAGTGACCTTCCACCCTCTTTGTCCATTGCAGGTGCTTAGACAATTTATCTTTCCCCAAAATAAACACCTACCTTAGTGATTTGATTCTAGATTTAAAAGAAATAAGTAAACCTGAAATCAGATGTTAAGATGCTAAAAACCTATGTAAAGTCAAAGTCTCATTACCAACATCCTAAGTTATAAGCAATTACCTTTGTATTTCAAAACTCTTTTCAGGGCTGGAATCACACCACAGTCTGGTTATCCATATCATAGACTGTAAGAATGGGTTGCCTACATCCTGCTTTTTTGCAAGGAAATCAGTCTTGCTGCAAAGCAGCTTTGTCAGAAACAAATAAGTGCCACAATTTTTCACAACAATTTTAGTATGGCTCAAAGTTTTGAACAAAAGACAGAAAAAATGGAAGAATTTTCTTTCCCCAGATTTGTGGGATTTGGTAGTTGACTGGAACAACTTCAGCAGGCTCACATTTCCTTGAACTTTGGCCAGCTTCATGGAGCTGGATTCAGAAAGCTGATCACTGATGCTGTATCCTCCCCAGTGAAATGTGCAGCATATCAAGGACTATGGGAAGTGCAAATCAATATACAAAAAGATCCCATTATATTAAAAATTATTTAGCAATATAGCCACTATTCCTTTTCTCCCATGTTCTGCTTACTCTTGGAGGTGTCCATCCCTCTATGTCCCAAAGCCCACAACGCCAAAGAAATTTGGAGAGCAACATATTAAATCTGCCATTAAATTGACTGGGCTATTATCTTATGTTTTCTTAAGACAGCCTGCTCACTTGTACTTGATGATCCTTACACCTTCACTATTAAAAACATTCAACATCCTCCCACAGCCCTGGTTATTGGAAGCGGTCTTTTCATTGTGCAGGTTTGCTAGACCTTTACTGCATCAGCTTAAGAGATCAGCTTAAACAAGACAGGTAATATTCTTCTGACAGACAGACAATTGCTATGGCAGCTGGAAACAAGCTGAAATGAACTCTGGCCAAGGTGAGTTGAGGTGAGTCCCAAGGCCATCCCTGATGAGTTAGTACACAGAACGTGGCATTTAGTAAAATCAGAAACAATCCTATTTGCTGAGTTGCAACAGCAGCTAACACCCAAGGTTTCATCTGTTTGCTATTTGTGAGATCTCTCTACAGCATTTCAGACAACCAGGCATTTGGTCTTGTAAGAGTACTGGCAGATGGAGGAACAGATGTAAAAGCGGTCGAAGGCAGAAACAAATCAGGAGTTAAATGAAGGGAGAAGTACATTAAAGGGATTTTTAACAAAAAAGCACAAAGCTTACAAAGCACAAGAAAGACTCACGTATATATCCAGTTTAGTGCCGGAGCCCTGTGGGTACATATTTATAGCTGTTAGACTTCAAAAATAATTGTATACAACTACGAGTTTGCTACAAATCTACTGCACGTAATTCTTTGAAGGAAAAAAACCCTTCACATTTCTTTTCCTCTGAGCTTGAGTACTGTGGTACTTGCTCATTCCCTAGTTATATCTCCTGAATTAGCACCCTAAAGAAACTAAAACCATAAAACCACGCAGTGACCAGAAGATGTGAACACAGGGGAGACAGGTGGGACACATGCCCAGTTATCTAGAATTAGTTTGCTGTGCATCAAGAAATTTTTGAAAATAAATAAATGGAACCAGAGTAAGTGGAAGGACATGCGATGATCTAATGATCTACTTCATGTTAGTTTATCATTAACATAATGATAGTGCTTACTTCTTTTGCTTAGTTTTCCTGTGTTCTGAGACTACTCTACTTTTTATCTTAGAACTGACTACATTGTCCAACTTTCAGCCACTATATATATGTGTCTAAATATATATATATATACACATGTGAGAGTCACACAAAATTATGAAACAGAATAATTAACATCTTGGACAACGATGGATAATTTTCAAAGAAACTAAAATCTCTGCAATCAAAGTTCAGGAGATCCTGGAAATAACCTTTTGAGTGATTTTCATGGACTTGCTAAATGCAGTATATATTTTTGCCTTTAAATTTCTTGAATAAAGGTAGCTTTTTTTTGTAGAATTCTTCCAGCACAGTTACTGGCAAATAAAGGTTTCACATTAGCTGGTTTATCTGGAAAGTAAAATCTATTTTATTGGCAGATAAAGACCATTATTTCACTGGACAAATATATACAACACTACAGCTAGTGCTTTCTCTGCATCTATAAAGTTACAGTACAAAACAGTGAAGATATTTTTATGTGAATTACATTTTTAGAATAGATTGCAACACTAAAAATATGTAGTGGATGTGATTTTCTGTGAGGATAAGCGAAAACTAAAATCTAACATGACTTAGACACCCCTGAGGAGCCCATCAACAAGTGCACAACTAAAAAGATGTGACACCAGTCAATCAGAGATTGACAATACTTCTTGACAGCCCAAATTGTCATGAAATTCATTTCCAAGGTTTTTCCAGTTATTACTGAAAGCCTGTTTCACATACTACATTATTAAAAGTGTCGTTGTAACAAGAGGAGAGATGATAATTATGCTAATACTTTACACAGAAACTGCTCAACATGAATTGTCAAGGAACGCATAAACTAGAGTAAATTACATGTAAAAGGAATCTCATGTCCCAGAAGAATTGTAATTTCTCATAAATAAAGCTCTTTTTTCTGTGCTTTGTTCTTCCAAAGCCTCAATGGAAATTTGGTCTTAAATTGTAGAAAGATTTTTTTATGATTCCCATGTTAGATTTGTGATGATATCTATGGGAATTTTTTGGTACAAATTATCATGGGAAGATTAACTGTAGCAAGAACTGGTGAGCTGATAAAAACTCCTTACATCAAAGTCAGTGACAAAGGAAAACAGAACATGCAGATTTGCACCCTCAGAGTCATATGAAACAACTATGCCACTAGGACTGCCTATCACACTGTCACCAAAAGAACTCAAACAGATAACTATGTTTACCAAAATTACTTCTCCCCACTTCTGCTGAAAGATGTCAATTAGGAAATCTGAGAAAGCAGTGTGAGAGCAAAATGCCTCCACATGTATGATTACTTATTTTTTTCTGACTGATTTCCTCATCTTATTAAAATTACTCCCACAGCTACTTCGAAAAACCTCGTTCTCTTCCTCCAAGGGTTCCTTAATTGCAATATTCTGCTACTTTTACAACCATGTGCCTGCAGTCCAGGTGTCCCAGGTGGTTGGGAATAGGAGCCAGACTCTTTGTAAACTGTGAGAACCAGGCCTTATTAGGACTCAACAGAAGATTGTTGATGAACAATGAAAAATGGCAGAACATGTCTTTTAGTATTGCTTGAAGTTAAAAGAAGCAAGTTCTAACTTCTACACTGAATGGGTATGGTTTTTGTCATACTCACACAGACACTTATACCTCAGTCAGTATTAACTGAGCCTTTTGGGGTACCATTGAATAAAAGGCAAATATAGGTGGCAAACATAAGCTTAGGTGCATGTAGGGTTCTGTGCTTAGTGATAGCAAGTAGATGGAAAATCCTCTTCTGAAATCAGCTCTGCCTTTGGTTGTGTACGTCTTAACTCCCAGAAATGTCACTTCTATCTGAATATGTCAGGGACAGAACTGAATTTATATTCTCAGCTAAAAAAATTATTCTCCTTGTGGTGAACAAGTCATATGAGGAGAGGTTGAGGAAGCTGGGCGGGTTTAGTTGGGAGAAGAGGAGGCTGAGGGATGACCTCATTTCCCTCTACAACTCCCTGAAGGGAGGTTGCAGGGGTTGCAGAGAGGTGGGTATTGACCTGTTCTTCTTGGTGACAGAACCAGGGGCAATGGTCTGAAGTTGAGGCAGCAGAGGTTTAGTTTAGATCTCATGAAGAAATTCTTTACATAAAGAGTGGTGAGGCGCACCGGCCTTCCCAAGGAGGTGGCTGAGTCACCATCCCTGGAGGTATTTAAGAACCGTGTAGACATAGTGGCAACGGGGAGGAGGGGGAGGGATATTTTGTGTTTTGCTATGTCTCATGTATTTCAGTTTTTTTGTTGGTGTGCATATGGTTGGACTTAGTGAACTAGAAGGTCCTTTCCAAAAAGGATTATTCTGAGTTTCTGTGATACTGTAAAACAGACTGATCTGTTGCCTTAAATTAAAATGAAATTAAATTAATCTGTCTCTTGGTTTTATGAAGAAATCTTGAAAGAAAGAAAGTCGGATGATAATTCCACTAACAAAAATCCTGGTGATTTCAGCATTTGGAAGAGCCAGGAAATAAATTAATTACTTGCTCAAAGAGCTACTTTCTAGGTTGGGAAAGACCTTCAAAACCATCAAGTCCAACAATTTACCCTACAAGCCTAAACCACTACACCATCTCCTGAAACACCATGTCCACCCATTTTTTGGAACCCCTTTAGGGATGGTGTCTCTGTTATTAAACCTATGTTTAAAAATTAAATATTAAAAGCATTCACCCTTTTTCATCACGCATAAAGCCATAAGCCTTGCTACTGTACATGAAACACCAATCACACATATTTCAGGAAAGGCTACCTGCCTTGGTGTGTTTTGCTAAACATAACCCAGACCCATGGCTTTTATTAATGTACCTAGAAAGAGAAGTGCTAGAGCCCAGAGTGTTAGTCAATAACACAGTAGCTTACCATTGTGAGTAATATTCTACCTTCATTCTTCTACAGTCTGGAGGAAAACAAGAATAAGAAAATTACTTGTAATTGTGATATACAAGCTATGTACACTTCAGAAATGTTTAAAACATCTTGTAGTTCTAAAATACCCAAACCAAATTCCTTAGCAACATTGCTGTCGCACTGTATCCTTACAGAGATAGAGAAATTGTGTGGAAATTGTGTAAGAAAACAATTTATGAGCAGAAACATTCCAGAAACAACTACGTATTAGTTGGTTTTATTTATTTATCCATAATTACTACGGATTAGTATTTGGTGGCAGATTACTAGAATTATCTTCCCAAAGGATATGTATTTTGTAAATATATATGTAGCACACACATGTACACACACACATCATTTTATATGTGAGCACTGCTTATATTGATCTGTTTGTGGAAATATTCCAATCACTCAATCACAAGATTACTGAGGTTGGAAAAGAACTCTAAGCTCATTGAGTCCAGTCTGGGACCTAACACCACCACAAGCTAGACCATGACACTAAGAGCCACATCCAGTCTTTTCTTAATTGTTGGAGCACTTTAACACAATGGGTAAAAAACTGGCAATGGAAGCTCTTAATTAATAGAGAAAGAAGCAGTTTAAGAAGCATTCCAAAATACAAAGAGCTCCAAGTTCTTTAATTTAGGGATCCATTTAAGTAGATGTCTTTTTATACATCCTTTCTGTACTTAACTGCTTAACACCTTTTGAACAGGCTGTACCAGCATTTTGTCAAGTATACTCTCTGTGAGTAGCGTTATATACGCAGACTTGCACTATTTGATTAAATGCACTAAATGACACTAGAACAGTGGAGATTAAAATAGGTCTTGTGTGTTTTTCTGCAATGGTGCTGCTGAGTCCCAGCATGGCAGTGTTCATATTCATATTTGTCTTCCCTTAATGACAGCAGCAAGACATTCACTGTAAGGAGCTGTTTTTATAATGGGACTAACAAACAACAGTCAGTGGCTTTTGTCTCCTACAAGAATGCTTTGCTTAAAAAGGAAAATAAGGATATATTCTCCTCTAAGAAGATCAGTAGATTTCGCTCTCAATGGACAGTAAACACAGAGTATATTTACTTAGAACCATATACATCCTGCCAGCAATATGTTGCAAGGCTTCTTAGTGGACTTGTCTCACAGCTGGCTTGGAGAGGGTGGAGTCATGGAGATGCAGATGCACATCTGTACAACGATGATACAACAGCAGAGTACCACGGTCCTGCATTTGATGTTTTCCCTAGGAATGCTGCACTGACAGCTTACTGATCAAACATAGGAACCGGGACTCTGCCTGCTGGGGTTACTTGTGTCCTCTACATACGGATTACAGTAGAGAAATGAGTATTAAGTACATTGAAACCAGTGAAGGATATCATATGACATATTCTGGGGGATGAGTGGCTGGAGGGCAGTTTGGCAGAAAGGGGCCTGGGAGTATTGGTTGACAACCGGTTGAACAGGAGCCGTTAATGTACCCAGGTGGCCCAGAAGGCAAATGGCATCCTGGCTACTATCAGAAATAGCGTATCCACTAGAACCAGGGACTTAATTGTCCTGTTCTCCCACTGCTGAGGCCTCAACTTGAGTACTGGGGGCAATTCTGGGCCCATCACTGCAAGAAAGAGATTGAGGATCTGGAGCGGGTTGAGAGGAACAACAAGGCTGGGGAGGGAAAGTTTGATGATGAGAGGCTAAAGGAACTGGGGTTCTTTAGCCTAGAGAAGATGAGACTCAGGGAGATCTTATCACTCTCTACAACTCCCTGAAGAAAGGTTTTAATCAGGTGGTGGTCAGGCTCTTCTTCCAGGCAACTAGCGCCAGGATGAGATGGCAGAGCCTGAAGCTGCCAGGGGAGAGTTAGGGTAGATCTTGGGAAGCCCTTCTTCACAGAAAGGGTGATCAGACACTAGAATAGACTGACCAAGGGAGTGGTGTGCAGAGTCCGCATCCCTGGAGGTGTTTCAGGACAGATTGGATGTGGGCACTTATTGCCATGATCTAGCTGATGAGGTGATGTTAGGTCATAGTCTGGACTCGATATTCTCAGAGGTCTTTCCCAGCCTCAATAATTCTGTGATTCTGTGAACATCTGAGTCTGAATTACCTTGTTCCTGTAAATTGGTTTTGACCCATCTTTTACTTGTCATTTATGCCCAATTATTCTTACCTGTCTTGCAACCTGCAATTAAAGTGACTGAATGGAAGAGGAACTCTGAAGTACATGCGACTTATTCACTGACAGAATAAATCATTTAAAGCAACTGTCAGTCCATTGTTAAATAAAAACATTAGACATGGTTTGAACCTGGAACTGAAATTCTTGGACCACAATATTTTACTGTGTGGTTACAATTGTTCCATATTGAATTTAAACCCATGATTGAAAGGTATCCTCTGTTATGCCACTCAGTAACCACTATCTTATCCCCTTAAAGACCGTTAGTCCTCAACATGAACAACAGAAGTAGGGGGGAACTTCAAAACAGTCACTCAGGATACACAAGCACATGTCTGTAATTCAGTCCTGATTTTCTATCAGCTGACCACAAAGGCATGTGATGCTACAGTACACAGTGAAAATTCTGAAATGCCAGTCAGTAGATAATTGAAATCTAAACTGGGATGAGGACGAGGGCAAGGGCTGTCCTTGACCATGCAACAGTGAGACTGAGAAAATGAACATCAACGCAAACTTGTTTTTTTTTTTTTGTTAGCATGATCACTAACTTCCACTACGACTTCACAGTATGTACAAAAGCAGAGCAAATGAAGACGACAAACCCCAAGCACCACGCTGGTTTTGAAGTCATTTAACTTCCATTCTCTACAGTTTTCTTCAAACCCCCATATACTTCCAAATAGAACTACTGCTGTGTCTTCAGTATCCCAGGGGACAGAACACAGCATCTCAGATTACTTTAAAAAGCATCTTTGTATTTATACAAGTTGATGTAACAGCAACAAGTGCCTTTTCCTTTCCCTTTGACAAACCCAATGGGAACTAGAGCCACAAAGAAGCGTTTTGCCACTGAAAATATGCCTCAAAGAACCACCACGCTGCTGCCCACAGCCACAGCAGTGGGCTTGAGATCCTAAAACCAGAGCTGTAAACACTGTGCTTTTGCAATTAGGCCTGGAATTAGGTGCTCAGTTATTTCATAGGGGAATTGATTTCGCTCTGAAGATGGGTACTAGAGATCTGCATGCTTTAAAGTCTGAAGCGAGCAGCCAAGCTGAGGTTCACACTGGAATACGACTCCATTTTGATTACACTACTGGGTATTCTTGCCCGTTGTGGATGCCTTGCTGAGCAGCTTTTCTTCCAAACCTTAGGGAAGTATGGGCTACTATTCTATAACATAATTGCTAAAGTAACAGGGCTTATGACATGGCTACAATACTCTCTGTGTCTGAAAAATAACATATCTCATGTTAAAAAGATTACACTGAGTTGAAACAGGCATATTGCTTTGTTGTTTCATATGTTTGTTGTTCATTAAATATTAAAAATATTGTCTCACCTTTAAGATTTTTGATCTTATTTCTTTGTTCTTCAAAGCCTCTGATATTTTTGTTGGCATTTTACAACTTTACAAAGCAAGACATGACAGAATAGTAGTTTCATTATAGAATGCTGCTTTTCACATAGGATCTGAGATCTCACAGCTTAGAACTGGCCAGGTGAATATTGTCAAGTGTGATACATCCCAGTTAAACCAACATCGCACAGAACTCCACCAGAGACAACCTCAGCCTCTGAACAGGGGGCACCTAAATCACATGCATAGCCTCTGAGACAAGGCTTATTTGCGACATCCTGGCTTAGCAAAGCCTTTTCTGAACACCAGTGAACAGGGGAGAATTTTAGGAGGGATTTCATTCGGTCAAAGGGACAGATTTCATTCTATCCAAATAGGACAGAAAATTTGGGAGGTTTCATAAAGAGCTGAGAAGAAAGAAATTTGCCTCTGCAAATGGATTTTCCTTTTTTACTAAGAAAATGTTTGTATTTATTTTTAAATTTATTTTATTTGAAGCTCCTGAAGGAGGAAGTGCTTACCTGAATGATTGTGAATGGTGACACATCCAGCGACTAGTGGTGTCCCCCAGGAATCAGTACTGGGCCCAGTTCTATTGTTTTTTGATGACCAGGATGAGGGGATCAAATCTCCACCTAGTAAATTCACAGATGACACCAAGTTGGGGGGGGGAGTGCCAATCTGCCAGAAGGGAAGAAGATGCTGCAGAGAGATCTGGACAGGCTGGGTCAATGGGCAGAGGCCAGTGGGATGAGGGTTAATGGGGCCAAGGGCAGCATCCTACATTTTGGTCACAGCTACAGACTGGAGGATGAGTGGATGGAGAGAGGGACCTGGCAGTAGTGGCTGACAACTGGTTGAACAGGAGCCAGCAAAATGCCCAGGTAGTAGAGAAGGTGAATGGCATCCTGGCTTGTATCATAAATAGTGCGGCCAGCAGGACTAGGGATGTAATTTTCCCCCTATCTGGGCACTGGGGAGGCCTCTCCTCTAGTACTGGAGGCAGTTCTGGGTTCCTCGCTTCAGGAAAAAGATTGAGGGGCTGGAGTGGGTCCAGAGGAGCAATGAGGTTGGTGAAGGGACTGGAGGGAAAAGCAGATGAGGAGAGGCTGAGGCAGCTGGGAGTGTTCAGCCTGGAGGAGACTCAGGTGGACTGCCTACCTCTACAACTTCCTCAAAGGAGATTGTATTCAGGTGGGGGTTGGGGTCTTCTCCCAGGAAACTAGTGGTGGAGTCCCCATCCCTAGAGGTGTTTAAGGACAGACTGGCTGTGTCCATGGTCTGGTTGATGTGGTGATGTTAGGTCATAGACCGGACTCAATGCTCTGAGAGGTCTTTTCCAGCCTCATTAATCTTAGAAATGATTCTGTAATTCTGTGAAAGGGTTCACACAGAAATCTCTCTCAGAGGTAATGATTCTTTCCAAGTGCTGTATCTTTGTAGTAATGTATTCACTTCCCTTATTCTTTTTGTAAACAACTTGGACTGTCTCAGTCAAAAATGTCTTCTGCTGGGTTCTGTAATATAAAATCCCCTGCATTCCCAAAACTAGAACTGGAAAATTCTTTAGAAAGTTTATAAATGTAAAGTTGCAAACTACTCATGAACAGAAGCTCTGCAAAGTCTTTATAAATTTCTAAAACCTGAGGTGATCTTTATTAATTCATATGCGGCTGTAGTTAAGAATGAAGCAGATTTTTAGACTGTATACCACACAAGTTTTATAATTATTTCTTATTAATTTTAATTATAGTTAGTTTTATTACTTCAAATGCTTTTCTAATGTTTACTCACATGGGAAAATTTCAAGAAAAAGCTAAGTACAGATTTTATGTGTGCTCGGCCGAGGTTGATCAGGGTAAAGAGAAGATTATTGGGAAAGAACCAAGCTTTGACCATCATTATTATATTTTTTTAAATAAAAAAATACTTAAAAATTAACTTCCTCCTGATGTGCATTTATGGAACATCTTCAGCAAACTAACTACTAGATGTGTTTCTACTATCTTGGCATTACAGAAAAGAAGATGGAATGTAAACAGTAATATCTACTCTCCTGGGCAACTAGTGACAGGATGAGAGGGCAGAGCCTGAAGCTGTGCCAAGGGACAGTTAAGTTGGATGTTACGAAGTCTTTCCTCATGGAAAGGGTGGTCAGAGACCAGAATGGACTGCTCATGGCAGTGGCAGAGCCCTCATTCCTGGAGACGGACAGATTGGATGTATCACTTAGTGCCATGGTCTGGCCAATGTGGTTATGCTAGGTCATACACAGAGGTGTTTTTCAGCCTCAGAAGTTCTGTGATTCTGTGATATGCTATACTGTACTAATATGCTATACTGTTCTATGTCAGTTCTTAAAGTCTGTTAGTGGAAGCTGAGTAGAAATTTATTTAAACTTACTCCAGTATTGTGTTGGAACTTGCCTTTACATTTATATGGACCTGTGTCCCCTGACTGCTCTGCTCAGCAACTCCATCCACAGCTGAGTAAGTACAAGCAATGACAAATATTCTGGCTGTACTCCATGGTGCAGCCTCCATCCCACACACACAGAAGCAGGTCTTTAGACCAAAAAAATCATTGTGCGACGAGCTGATTGCCTCACCTCAAGCTTTTTGGCAGATTTTACTTCTGGCCAGCCTGGTTCTGCGGAACAGCTGCCCAGTAGGGTCTGACAGTCATAAGGTGCACTTGTGGAGAACATCCGTATGCCAAGAACACAAGCTGTGCTTTCTAAGGCCACTCCTAGGTACTCACCAAAGCTTCTGCTAAAGCAGATGGGACTGAGATACAGCATAAGAGTTCACTGCTAAATTGAACTAGAGCACATGTAACAACACATCCTAAACCAGTACTGCTGCCAGATGTCAAAATCAACTTGGACTTAGCAAATTTTTTTGGAAAGCAGGTATATCCCTGATCCAAATGCATCTTTATGCTCTGTTAATCAGCCTGCCTTGCTCTCTGGCCAAATATAAGGGAAATAGAATAGAATTTCAGGATTTTATAAACTGAAGTCCTGAAATCTTCCATCCTGATTTCTGTTCCCCACACAGATTTCCTCAGTGCCATGCTGCACTTCCCTTCTACTCTGTGTGATGTATCTACATGCAAACATCTTGAAATAAATATCAAGTAGAATATCAAATCTTTGAGTACTATTTCATGTGAGCAAATAAACATTCATTATCCACATACAGTTGATAATAAGCAGTATCTTAAAAGGTCTGGATGGATCTTGTTTGCAACATACACAGGTATCTCTAGCCATATCTAATTTTATACTCTTCTTCTTTGACAGACAGTAATTAAGAAAGGAATCACAAAATAAAATATATATTCAATATAATATTAATATGTTTTAAATACCATGATCTGCACACAATATGAGGAATTCTGATGGAAAAAAAAATCTGCTCTTCATTTAGCTCATCTTGGATTTACTTTGTGGATGATTATGGACACAACTGCTGGGTACTGGCACGGAAAATACAGAGAGCATTGGAAAATTGGCCATGGAGTGGTCAAGAGAGAAACAGAGAATGAGGTGATGAGGAATACTTGAATGAACTTTGTGTGCGAATGATGTCTTAAAATTGACAGACAAATAATTCGAGCAATGAGATGATTTTGCAGATTCCCTAGATACAGCTGCCTGAGGCTGACAGGGATGGGGTTTGTGTGAAAATGTGTACTATGATTAGTGATGTCACTCCTTCTCTTAGGTCTTTATTTACCTTCTGTGGGAAAATTCATGCTACTTGAGGGAAAATAAACCCCCGTGGGATAATCTCAGTGTTGCCCTGCTGTCTTAAGCATTGTTTGACACAGCCGCCCATTTGCAGTGAAGATCCTTCTGGAGTACTGGAATGAATATCTTAAAAGGTTTTACTGTAAATGGTAACTCAGATGACAGCAGAAGTTATCTATACAGCCTCAGGATCCACTGCTTTACATCTCATTTCTTAGGATTCACTGCTTTACATCTCATTTCTCAGGATCCATTCACTTCTTTACATCTCATTGCATATATTCCAACAGGGTAACCAGAAGCTCAGCTCCTTCCTCTGTCTGGTGGATTATTTCCAAAGTGGGATAGGTACTGGGATACCATTGCTCTCTGGGCATGATATCCTAACTGAATACAAATGCAGGGAACTTGTAGCTATAGTTTTGCCTTATAAACACCTTCTTAACATTCCCACTGACTAAACCTGATGCACTGACTAGCTGATGCACCTGCTGCAAAATGAGGACAGGTGCTGATAAGACAACATTAATCATGTCCCTTTTAAAAAAGAATAGGCTAATTTCTGAGGGTCATTGCAAAATGCATTGTATTAGTGTCTATGCAATGCAGGTATCTGGTTACTGTCTGCTTTTTTCTACACCAGACACACACTAGACTTCTAGTTTCCTTCAAACCATGCACACATCAACATGTGTGTGTGTCTTTATAGAATCATAGAGTCACTGGAATTGGAAAGGACCTCAAAGATCAAGACCAATGCTCCCCCCCAAGCAGCATTGCACATGGGGGTGTGAATATTTCCAGATGAGGAAACTCCACAGCCATTTCAGGCAGCCTGTTCCAGGGTGACTGGATCTCACACTGTAAAGTAGTTCCCTGTCTCTCTTCAACTGGAGAGTCCAGAACTGGATGCAGTACTCCAGATCTGGTCTCAGCAGGGCAGAGTGGATGACCACTCTACACCTACTGACCACACACTTCTTAATGCTTCGAGCAATACTCTTGGCCTTCTTGGCAACAAGGGTGCACTGTGGGCTCATGGTCAGTTGACTGTCTGTCAAAGTCTCCAAGATCTTTCTCTTCAAGGCTACTTACCAACAGCTCTACTCCTAACCTATGCATGGGTTGTGCCTCCCCAGGCACAGAGCCCTACTGTTGCTCCTGTTGAACCTCATTAGGTTCCTCTTTGCCCAACTCTCCCTTCTGTCCAGGTCACGCTGGATGGCAGCAGTACCCTCTGGTGTGTTAGTCACTGCTCCCAGCTTTGTGCCATCAGCAAACTTGCTGAGTGTGCACCCTGTCCCCTCATCCAGGTAGTTAAAAAACATGTTGAACAGACTCAGTACTGACCCTTGAGGGACAGTCAAGAACTTGACCTTGCACCATTTATAACAACTTTGTTACCTGCATAGGTACATACAAACAATTCTGCTCCTCCAGTAACAGTAGTATATCATCTTTATATAACAAGACTAATCCTAATCTATCACCAACAGCACTTCAGATTCATCTGGGCAGCTAAGAAGTAGGTTAACACAGCAAGGAGAGTTTTTTCTCTTGAAACATACATACATTGGACAGCAGTCCACACACCCAGAAATCTTGCAGGCTGCAGCTCTTGACCCAAAGAACATACCCTAATAAATGGTTTTGGTAATCAGTGAAATAAAGATAGTAAAAACTACCTTATGAGAACAACCTTCAGAATCACTTTCTAACTGATGACACATACTTAAAGCAGTCATTCTACAGAAGAATAACTGACAGTGACTTCTCATAAGAGTTTTCTTATGTTAATAAAAGGTAGCATATCAGACAGTTTTCTAGTAAAAGCTCTTAACTGGAGTGAGTCAAATACAGTACCTTTATGTACTTTGACAAACACCTAAACCAGTTTCTGAGCACTGGGTTGTAAAATTATGGCCAAATAAATGCTATTTTCCACTCTGATATGAAAATAAGATCTGTGAAGGGTGCCCATGCAAGTGATGCAGCCTACTAACCATGAGCACATAGCACTAACTCGTTTCTCTCCCTCTGGATAGCAGATACAAACTCTTGTCTTGAAATAAGGCACTCAACTAACCCTACATGACATTGGAAAGACTCTTACTGAAGCATGTAGCTCTTGTACTACAACGTACATGGCTACATGCTTGAGCAGTCAGTTCAATTCTGCATGCAATTCTTGAAGTGGCTCATTGATCTGATTAGCTCTTGATCAGCTCCCATTGAGATCCTTGCTTCAGTCTATAACAAAAAGGGAGCTTTTTACTTTGGGATATACACAAAGTAAATGTAGGTGAAAAAAGTACTTTCTTCTCTGGACGCTTTGTTCTGCTGCTTTTGCTGACTTGTCTGCTCTCTTCAGCTGTGGAGAAACAGCCCAAGAAGCCACAACTGAAATTGCTCCTTTAAACCATTTCTCCGGACCCCTTTTTTCCATTTTTAATCTTGCACTATTCCAGCTCTGCACTTGCATATATACTTTCTATTCATATTTAAATTCTTTAATATTTCCCCCTCTAATATTACCATTGAAAGCATGGGAACAGTGGGTTATTTGAATGAGTTCCTCTGGTACAATCCCTTTTAAACAGATTGCATCTACAGAGTTTCTGAGGAACATTTGTGAGCAACAGCTGCGTGTGATTTCTTCATTATAGCAAATAATCCCACTTCATGTCTCTTTCAGGCTGTTCACCTGTGACATATGAAAAGCTCCAATCAATACCACATCTCAGTCCTAGTCCTAGAACTTTTCTGAATATGCTATTCTTTACATTTACTATGCTCTCATGAGACTTCTGCATGTAGCTCTGGGTCCCCCCCCCACCAGACTGAGGTGGACTTGTTAGAGCATGGCCAGAGAAGGGCCACGACAATGGACAGGGGCTGGAACCTCTCTGCTGTGAAGCAAAACAGAGATGGAGTTACCTTGGAGCTTGGAGAAGGCTCTAGGTAGATCATTTTGCAACCTTACAAAATATAAAAGGGGATGATAAGAAAGACAAAGACTTTTTGTCATGGTCTGTAGCAACAGGACAAGGACCAACTGATTTAAACTGGGAGTACATTCAAATTTGACTCAAGGGAGACATGTTTTATGAGAAGCATAGCTACTCAGAGTTTTGTATACCCCATCACTGCAAGTGCTCAAGACTACACTGGGCAGGGCTTTGAGAAGCCAAGATGTCCCTTTCCATGTCAGGGGGTTGTTCTTGAAAGGTTTCTTCCCAACCAAAGCACTCTGTGACGCTAGAATACAGCCTTACTCTAACAACACCTTCTTTAGGAGCACATCCAGCCTCAAAGTGCCATAGTGCATTTTTTGGCAAAAGGCACTAGAAGCTATTAATTTGTTCCCATTTTAGCTGTTGGCTGTGTGCTCGGTTAGTTTATTCTAGAGATACTGATTGATTCCTGAAAACTTTATTAGAACAATTAATGAGAACTGGGATTCAGGAGAACACTTATTATTCCTTTTGTTTTTTTCCCTACCATTTAAAATAATTCTTATTCTTCACTGGTTTTGTATAAACCACATCTTTACTTGCACTCGATAACTTGCTGTACAGCTTCCTGTCAAAATAATTGCTTATTAACATTGATCTCTCATCAATTTGCTCAAGCTGAGCACCAAGCCAACAGAAGCAAAGTGCCTGTCCCGTTAATTTAGATGGCTTTTAACCTGGATATAGCTTCTGGTCATGAAACCATCTTTCAGGTAAAAGACGCTTTTTCACAGATAAGTGACAAGGCTTTAATTAGAAGATTAAATGAGTTTCCCTGCACTTTCCTTCTGCTAGAAAACTATTTGGAAAAACGGGTCTGAGGCTAGCTGGTGACTACAACACATCTTTTTCTGCCTTCCTTTTGTTTGTTTGCTCTCAAAATCTATTTTAATCATTTTTCATAAGTAGTTTCTGTTGCTGTAACAAAGCAAGAACTATTCTGATTATAAAACTGGTTTATTTTTTCTGTCTCTCTGAGAAATCTGAGCCAAAATTGCATTCCCAGCATTAGATATCTGTCTTTGGAAAGTAGCTCTTTTTTTTTTTTGTTTTTACATTTACATTATTAAACAAACATAAACAAGATAACTGAAAACAAATTGGAAAAGGGGAAAGGAAGGCATTTTTAAGCTTCTTTTTGTACCACAGCTGCAAAACAAGTGAACATCATATGGAAATGCCTTAACTGCAGAATATTTACACTCTCAGTACCACAAAGGCTGGTAGACATGGGAAGCAGGTTGCCATAATGTTTTTTAAGTACAAATGCTGACAGAGAACAGTAATTTCTTCTCTCCAAAACTACATTATCTTTTGTCTATCCAGGAAACTTTCTATTTTAAACTTAATGTTTCATTAGCTTTTGTCATCAGCAAAAGTACTGAAGTGTAAGTGTACAAGTAACCTTTTGGCTTTAACCAGCGTATCTTTTTGTGACATGGTGCTTTCAATACTGTCTTAGACCACTGCTACTAGAATCATGGTCAAGGCTGAGAATAAAAAGCTGAGAGTGGAAAATGAAAACTCCATCTCGGGAAGCCTATGGGACAAATTTGATTTAGCTCAGTGAGAAGGAAGCACGCTCAGTAACCTTATCTGATATTTTCTGCATGCCATCAGAAATCCATACACATTCATCTTCAGAGACATTCATGTGTCAGGCACATAAATATATTTTTAAAAAATAGAAGAAAAAGGAAACACTTCCTATAGATGAAGCCAGCCACTGCACTGCATGGTGAGGAGACTCCTAAGCAACCCCTTAGTTCCCCAAACTAGTATTACTGTTATTCAGTAATACTGAGCATTCATCTCTGCTCATCCGGTAAAGCTTAATTTAAACTGCAAGTAAAAAAATCCTAAGATAAACAACAACACTTTTGATGGGCTCTAACGAGCTGGAGACTGTTGCAATCCTTCTTCCTTGGAAAGTAACTGCGGGGTACTTGTATCCGAGTATGTGCTTTCTCAGATAAGAGAACAACTAAGGAAAAAAAATGCACATCTAACAGCATAGGGTTTGAGGAAAATCAACTAGAAAGCAACACAAAAACTACTTGGACCTTATACCTCAAAATACCTATCTGAACACAAGATGCTATTATTTTCATAGCATTTACTTAAAACTCTTTTTGCTACTGGAATGACTGTGCTTTTAGCTAACAATAGCATGCTCAGCACAGAGATGCTTTGTTACATTCTTCTTGTACTGAATTCATCACTTTGAAGACTCAGATAAATTTCAGGCTTTGAGTAAACCTCTGCCTATAAAACATATGACATTCTAGGTATTTGCCTTCCCAGTTACTGAATCATCAAAACTTACAAGCACCATCAATTATTCACAGTGACTGCAGTGCAACGTGGATGCCTGTTGTTATTAATTTATGGCATAAATTCACCCAACTGAGAAATCTTGAAAGAACAATAAAGTCCCGGGTGTTTTGTTGGGAAACCACTGTGGGACCTGAACATCTGTTTACTGTTAACTGGATCTCCTAAACAATACTATCTGAACTGGCTTAGAGACAAATTCAGATCCATTGGTGAGCATAAGGTATCTGCTAGGAACAACAACCTCATATAATCCTGCCATGCAACTCTTTATGCCATGTTCTGTCTACATAGGTCCTGGTTCACAAAGAACTAAAGTATCTGTCCAGTTTTAACCACTTCAGTGTGATACTGCAATAATATTTTAGTCTCGCAAATTAGATTGCAAAGACTCTTAAGAGTTTTTTTCTCCAATGGCAATTCTATGAAGTATCAAAAGTATCAGAGAATTAAGCACAAAAATCTGTGAAAACGCCACAAATAAGTGTCAAACCAATGTTACTGAACCACTGTAACGATAGATACATCACATTGCTTACACCACACCATGAACACCAGTGGTACAACAATTTCAACAGTATTAAAACTCTACTGGCTCCATAATTACAGCCTTAAGATCAAGTGCAATGGCTTGGGTACTCTAATGTATTTATTTTCTTAACTGAAAAAAGAATTTTACTTGCATGTTTTTTTACCCAGAGCCTTGCTATATGTGCACTGCGGGAAAGGTACCCCATGTTCAACCTCTCCCCCAACTCAGTCCCTACTTCCAGAGTAATTAAAGAATTTTCTTTGCCCATTACAATAAATATATATAAAATACATAATTATATCTAATAATATATAAAAATTATATCTAATAATATATAAAATTATGCATTTCATATATTATAGTGAATAAAATAAAATAAATATTTACATACTTATATAATACATAACATATATTAATATATATTTTCATACACACATACTGGTTTGTATCAATATGTATTTATTTTTATATTTGTGTAAGTATATGTGTGTATGCATATAAAAGAAGAAAACTATATATAAAAAGAAAACTGGTAATTGTCCTTAAATCTGTGAACCTGAGTCTGTGAAGTTCATACAGACAATTGAAGCACTTCAGTTATTCAGTCAATGGAAGTGCAGGCTATCAGTAGCTTTTCATATTTTGTGAGCAGAAATGGTCACAAAATTCAGGAGGCAATGCCATTTCTAACCTTTCTGTATCATTTACAGAGGTTCTTCCCTCACCCATATGCAATCAAATAATGTGCACAAATACAGTTGAAACTACCTAAATCCTGCCCAGATTGGCTTGTGTTCTAAATAGGCTGGTATCTTCCACATCCCTGTGACTGATCCCATGAGTGTTAGACTGGCTCTTAAAATCTGAATCCAGCTCCAAGAAATATTGAATTTTACTCATCTAAATGAATAAAATCCACAATATGACATAAAAGGTTGTTAATTCAATTTTAAGCAAAAAAGAAAATACATAAACAAACATATAAAAATGTATTTAATTACCTTCCTCTGTAATTTTGTATTAGTTCATTAAATTAAACAAATAAAAATTGTATGGGTATGGTGTAACTCCCACATCTTGGAATGAGCAGTGCTAGCTAAGCTGCATTTTTATAGAACTTTAAAACACCATTTCCTTGCAAAACACTGTTCATTGTAAATTTGAACCACTACAGATCAAACTGGAGCAGAATGGCTTTATTAATTTCCCATTGTAGTTTAACTGCATGGATTAACATAATGCAACAAAAGATAGTGGTACAAACATGTTTGAAAGTGATAAAAGGATAAAATCATAAATGCCACTTTAGAAAATTGTATCTTTGCAATGAATTTAATCCTTTGATATGGGGAAATGTATTTTGTTTGGTTCAAACTTACACAGAAGAACTGCAGTCCCTTAGGTAAGACATTCAAAGTCAAAGAGTGGTAGCAGATTGCATGATCCAGATTGATGAATCCAAGTCACCTTAAACACGATCAAACACAAAATCATATTTCAGAAATAATCCAGAAACCTAACCAAAGAAGTACTTTAAATGAAACATCCATGTACTTCTTAGTAGAAATTAAAATGACACCTAGAACCTAGCAGCTTGCAATTACAACTAGCTTTTCCAAACACAAACACAACCATAGTCAGACCGATCACAGTACATCCTCACCGAATATTTCCTGCCTGTATTTCAGTATGGCTGCATTAACCTGTTGATGCTTTAAACCAACTCATTAGCCTTACTACTTAGATGTAAGAAGAAATAATAATATTTAAAGATATGTTTACAATATTCCCTTTCAGGTTTGGAACAGGCTACCCAGGAAGGTGGTGCAGTTACCATACCTAGAGGTGTTTAAAAATTAGTAGATAGAGCACTTGAGGCTGTGGTCGAAGGCTTTGGGAGATGTTAGAATGAGATCTAGACTTGATGATCCTGAAGTTCCTTTCCAGCCATGATGATTTTATGATTCTAAGACTCTGGATACTGGAAAGTCCATCAAGCTATTACTTCTGCAAAGAACAAACAGTAATAGCACAAAAAGGCAGCTGTTGCAAAAAAATGGGGAGAAAGTAGGGCTCTTTAAAGGAGTGGAAAAGAAAGATACTTAGAAATATCCTATTGGAGAATAAAACTGAAGATAAATGAGTCTTTTCTATTCTTGTTATTAGTGTATTCAATAAAAGAATCTGTAGGGAAGTAAGACAGTGGATTATATTGAGTATGTAGGGACATGGTTGGTAAAAAGGCTAAATATGCCTTGAACTCTCTTGAAATACTGTCAGTCATATAAAATTTTAGCTCACAGATAAATGAAAATGTTACAAAGTCCAGCAATCCTTCTCAAACAAGGATGTTTAATAAGAATGTTTCTTGTTTCCAGTTATGCTTTGCTCAAAGTTAAAAAAAAATTACAAAAATCATAGAATTGTTTGAGATGGAAAAGTACTTTAAGGTCATTGAGTCCAATTATGTGTAGCCAGAATTCCCTTCTCAAATTCTTCAATTTAGAAAAATGGATGTATTTCAGACTGGCATAATCACAAAATATGACAGTCTTTTATTTATTTGTAATTTTTTAGAAAGAGTTTTCATAATGGTAAAGCCAGGGATACACTGCACTGCTCAGAAAGTAACACACCTACAGCTCCTCTAGGAAAACTGGGAACAGAACAGCTCCCCTCCAGGAATCCAAATAGGTGCCAGAAGTAAGCAAATGATGCATCCAATTCCTCTCCAGCATGCCTGGCTTATGGACTCCATCACTCTAATGTCCTTGGAGGGAAGTGAGAAGCAACTTTTCTTCTCATGCAGGAAAGAAAGAATAGCTCGTTCTGTCCTTGTGGATCTTTATACTATGGAAGGACCATGCTTCAGTTTATAGTCATAAGTTCACCATAAGGTGGGCTACTACTGCCGTCTGGTGTGTAGCAACAACCAGCAAACACTGACTTTGCAATGACTTCTGTTATAGCTTTGTAGTTGAGAATACAGTGTGTGTTCAATAAGCTGAACATTCCCTTCTGTTTTCACTAGATTTGCCCCTAAATTTGCATGTTTGTGGAGAGAAACCTTCTATCATGCAGCCACACTAATAGTCTCAACTCGAAACCAGGAAACCAGGGGGAAATGGTCTGAAGTTGAGGCAGGGGAGGTTTTGATTAGATCTTAAGGAGAAATTCTTTACAGGAAGAGTGGTTTGGCAGTGGAACTCCCTTTCCATGGAGGTGGTTGACTCACCATCCCTGGAGGTATTTAAGAAGTGTGTGGACATGGTGCTTCATGACCTGCTTGAGTGCAGGCATGGAGAGGGTTATTTAGCTATTTGTGGATGTGTGTATGGTTTGACTCGATGATCTAGTAGGTTCTTTCCAACCAAGATTAGTCTGTGATTCTGTGAAAGCATCTCATCAAGAACAGAACTAGAGGTGAGATGCACCAGAGCTTCCACAGAACTTATCTGAAGAGAGTTTCCCTATGTCGTGTAAATGAAAAGAAAACTTAAAGCAGTTTCAGATGTGAAACTAATTTCATTTAGGAATGGACATTGTAAAAATATATTATAAAATAAAAATATTATGATACAATACACATTATAAAAGGTAACTGTACTATAAATAGTATAAATACAGAATATTTACTATAAATATATTAACATACATTAGAAATATATATTTATAATATAACCTGCAAAGATTTTAAAGATAAACATCAAGGGAGAAAAATCACAAAGCATCCTTTAAACTTAACTGTTTTGTTGGACACATCAAGAAAATATTAAATGTAATAAATAAATAAATAAAGGTAATAGTAATTTTAAGAATAATCATGAATCTTGAACACAATGCCAGCAAAAACAGTTCAAAATGTAAACATGCCAAAAAGCAGCATGTTTTGAAGAAACAATTATTTTGATTATCCCTTTTGAGAAAAAAAATCCTATCAACTTCAGGTTTTATATTTGCTAACAGTGGAATCTCATGCATACTACATACAGCTTAAAGAACTTCAGAAACTTGAGCTGCTTTATCTTGAAGTGAAAAATTGTACTGCTCCTTTCTGCAAAGTTAAAGTTAAGCATTTTCAACTTCTCATGAAATTCTCTTCAGATAATTAACATTTTCCACAAAAGATTTAACTTTCAATGGTTAAAATGGTTAAAATGGTAAATACTCCATCACAAAAAATTCCAGCCAGCTCTACTCAAAAAGACAAGCAAGAGAATCTTCTAACCACTTACTGGCATTTGCCTTCAGATCAAATCACTGTAGTGTGCTGCATGAAGCACCCACTAGTACCACAGCCGAGCAAGGCTTTCTGTCCACTGTCTGCCTTCCACTCATCAACTCTCACTTGAGTGCATTCCTCCCGCAGGTTTTGTCATTAAAAAATCAGGCACTAGAATGGTTTGAACATGAGTAGCACCAAACCAAGGCAGCCATGAGAGGGGTTGGCCAGGAGAATTGTCTCTGTATTTGCAAAGAAGGCTTCTCCAGAATATGACTTATCCTGCTGAGATGTTGGCTTCTCCTACCAGCTGAGCTCTTGGGGTGTTGATGAAGAGTGGAACAACTTTCCACACAGAGCATTAGCAAAATGCAAACATAAATGAGAAACTACTATAAACTAGCAGTATCTGATAAAAATATGAGAGACAGTCAAGAAACACCTAGAAAAGATACCAAGTGGCAGGCTGCCATGCCACAAAAGAGAACATGAATCACAAAGAATCACAGAAAGTTAGGGGTTGGAAGGGACCTTGAAAGATTAACCAGTCCAACCCCCCTTCTAGAGTAGGATGGCCAAACAAGTAGGATGGCCTACAACAAGTTGCACAGGGCTGCATCCAGGTGGATTTTGAATGCCTCCAGAGAAGGACGTGCCACAACCTCTCTGGGCAGTCTGTTCCAGAGCTCTGTCACCTTCACAGTAAAAAGGTTTTCCTTATGTTTAAGTTGATCCTCCTTTGCTCCAGCTTGTCCCTGTTGCCCCTTGTCCTATTACTGGACACCACTGAGAGGAGCCTGGCTCTGTCCTCCTGACACCCACCTTTTCCATATTTATAAACATTAATGAGGTCACCTCTCATTCTGCTCTTCTCCATCTTGAGAGGCCCAGCTTCCTCAGCCTCTCCTCATAAGGAAGCTGTTCAACTCCCTTAATCATCCTTGTGGCACTGTGCTGGACACTTTCAAGCAGTTCCCTGTCCTTCTTGAACTGAGGGGCCCAGAACTGGACACAATATTCCAGATGTGGTCTCGCCAAGGCAGAGTAGAGGGGAAGGAGAGCTTCTGTAGACCTACTAGCCACACCCCTTCTAAATCACTCCAGGATGCCACTGGCCTTCTTGGCCTTAAAGGCTCATTGGTGACACAGGGTCATCCTGCTCTCCAGCAGTATCCCCATATGTTCATGTAGCTTTGAAGTAGAAGAAAGAAGACTATACAATTTCAAATTCACAAAATCATTGGGCCACATTTAAATCTACTGTAAAAGAAGATAAATGCATTGGTTGGTCTGATGCTGTCCTTCAATCTCTACTATTCAAAGGTGGCACTAGCCACTATAAGGTCCTATTAAAAGAGAGATGGGCATTTGTACCCTCATGCTGAGTCTGAGGATTACACCATTTCTATGTTAGAAAGCTTTTGCATCTCAGCAAATATGCCGCAATGCACACCTTCACACTTACCTTTTTAAAATACACCCTGCAAACAGGACCTACATTCAGCTTTCACAGCTTTTGGTATTATTTTTTTTATTCCTCTGCCATCTAATGCCATTATGGAGGCATTAAAAACCTTTAGATGAAACACTGAGTTAAGTGCTTGTTAAGACATACACTGTTGTCTCCTTCAGCCATTGCTCTGGAAAGAACTTTGAAATGGCTTAATGCTAGAAGCCCCAAGTCTGTTTAATAGACAAGTGTGCTTAAACTGGAAGTCACTTAAAACACTCCCTCACAACAGTTTCAAGCCTGTGCTAACCCCACCTTATCTTCCCTTTGTTAATAGAACTAAACTAGTTCAGTGGTTCAGCCTCCATCACATAACAATTCAGTTGTTCAGTCCCCGTGTCTCTGTTCAGCATATTTGTTGACTTGCTGGTTTTCATGTTTCTCACAAGTTCAAGCACTTTAGCCCCCCCAGTGCAAAGTTTGATAGCAGGGAAACTTTCACCTTTTTTATCGTAGGAACGAACATTTCTCACAATCCCTTTTGTCTTTTTCTTTCCTGTGCAACGTACTACATCTCTCTAAATTAATCCTTTGCTTGGGGGAGGGGGGCAAAAATGAAGTCCCAAACCCTAACACCTACCAGTGACCCAAGACAAGCTGCCTTCCGCAAAATCTCTTCACTGAGGGATCCCCGCCTACCTAATTAAACTGCGGACAGTGAAGTCTGGGCTATAACTCTGCTCTTCACAGAGCAGCAATTCATCATTTTGCCACGTGACTTACACTGTCAGCACAAGCTTTTGTCATATGCAACATGCCACTTTTTGTTTTGGTAGGTGACTTTTAATTGAACCATAATGCCATCGCTGCCAGAGTTTGCAAGGACTGAAGTTATAAATCATAAACCCAGATCTGTAGCACTCATGCTCTTGGAAGCATGTGAATGCTAAAAGGAGCCTGGTGCTATTAGGTGTTCCAAAAGAAATGGGCTGCTGTGAGATGAAACATGCCACGGTATAAAGGCATGATAATTATTTATGTAGATTTATAAAAGGAGACGAATGTAATGGGTGGTGCAATAAGCCACCTGATGAGCAAGTTGTGATGAATGCCATTGGGCTGGTCATAACTTCTTTTAAAGTATTGGAGTTTATATCCATGCAGATCTCATAAACTGAGAAATGCTTGCATAATTTCAAACAACTAAGTACAATAATAGGTAATTTGCAGTTTGTAAGAGCTTTTTATGGCTACTGCAATTAGTAAGTGAACACAAACAGAAGCCTTGAACAATAGCTCAACTTGTAGATAGAACAAATTGTAAAATTAGCGAATATTTTTAACATTGCTAGAGAAAGAAGTGATGGAGAAAAAACAAATTAACTGTCAAACATCATGAAAATCTTCTGTTTAAAAAATATACAGATTTTCCTAGCTCTTATGTTGCAATAAAGCAGTATTGTAGCACACTAAAAACCCCATCCTACCATGAGGGTAAAGCCCCTGCAGATGTATGGAGGTTGAGCAAGAGAGAAATGTTTCTTCTCTTTATTGCATAAAACTTCCACATTTTTTTTCTAAATACTTCAGCCATTTTCACCATTCATAAGCAATGTTGCACATTGTCATACTATTTATTATAAAATTATGCAATGGCATGTCAAGTTCATGAGGTTCTCAGGTACATTTTATAAAAGCAAAGCTATGCTATGAGTAAATTGCTTCTACCAATAAAGACTTTGTCCATTTTTCTCTTTTATATATTCTAAGGCATCAGTGTTTTGGGAACAGCAGCTCAGAATACATCACTGCCAGGTATATGGCAATGAATCCTCAAAAACCAGGCTCCTGATCAAACTCGGAACCATACCCAAAAATTGATCTTCCTGACAGTCATGAACAAGAAGAGTGAGGCTCTCCAGTGTCAGTTTTTATTTTTCTCTGACACAGGAATCTAAATCACTCTTTAATCCTCTAAGTAGTGCCCCCCCACACACACACTACTGAGCACCTATTTATACTCCACATGCAGAAGAGCACTTAGCCCGCACCAGCCAGGTGGTGAGTTTGTATCATATTTCCCTTTTCCATGATGACTTTCCCTACAGCTCACAGGGAAGCACAGGCTTCATTTGCTGCTCTCTAACTCAAATTATACTGATCTCTACCATCGTTCCTACAACAACACTGATTTACCTCCTGCACAACAAGTCTTCATTAATGTGTAAGGTGTATTTTAATCACTGGACTGGCCACCTGAACGAAGCAGCATCTAACTAACAATGTGTAAGGAGATTACAGAATAAATTCTTCTGTGATTGTTTTGTTTTTAGATATCAGGTATGTGACTTGTGAGAGCTTTGTTATTCTTTATTTTTGCCTTATCATATCCTCATTTGCAGTACTAGGGGATTTTCAACTTGAAGAATTTATATCGGTATTGCACAATTAGCAAAATACATAAAAATATGTATAATAAAGTATATAATATGTATTATGGTGTCACACCACCCTTCTGCATTTTAGCTCACGTCTCTCCAGTCCACCCTACCTCGTTCTGCAAATCTGTTTTCTCATACAGCCACAGAAGTTAAAATGCAGTTATTCAGCCATTCCATTACGGAAAAAAAAATGGAATTAACAATCACTCTAGAAAGGAGTAATTTCATTAAGTTATTTTTAATTTTAATAGAAAGCAGTGCATAACAGCACCAAGGCTGTAACTTCAAAGATTATTTTTGCCTTGAACTACTTCAGCAGAAAATTGGTTAAAAAAATTATGTGAAATTACCCTCAGCTAAATTAGCTGCCATCTAGCTGCTTGTCTCTCGCATGCCTTTTTATTTAAAGGAAGTAGTATCTAAAATTATTCTGCATTTCAGTTTTGCAGTCTTCAGGTTACAAAGTCATCCTGCACACAGCTTACCTTGTAATTGATAACTGATGGAGTATTGCAATGGTTTTAATCTTCCTGAAATTGCAGTTTTGAAATTAAATACATTTACCACTCCATTTAACCAGCTACATGGAGATAAAAAAATGTTTAGTCAGTATTTGCAGAATTCAATCACGCAATCACAACATGTTCTTTCCAAGCGTTAACAGACAGCGCCATAGCTTTGTCACTTAATGCAGCCGAAATGCAATTGACAGAATGACAAATCTTTTTATGAGAGGCCCAAGTCACATCAAATTAGTCACACAGAGATGGTAGTAACATATAACCTGCAAAGATGTAATGTCCTTCTGATTTTATACTTTGTGTGTCATTATTCAGTCACTGCTGCACGGATACAGGTAGAATGTCTTTTTGATTTTAAACTACACCTGCCACATTTGTGTGGACCTTTATAAGTAGTTTTAAGCTAGAAAAAATAATTCATTTAATATCTGAAGTTGAAGATATGGAAATATATCTAGCAGAAAGGGGTTTGCACAAATACTATGCTATTTATTATACACTGACTTCATTATATGCAGAATTTTCTTTAACTTCCTTCTACAAAATCAGATCTCTAAGGCAGGATCTCCACAATATATGTTCCATTCGGATTATTATATCTGGATTATATTAGAATCATATTTGATACCTGTGATCTCTGTTGAACTGGCACTTTGACTCTCAGTATGGGTGCTCCAGAACAAGTCCATAAACCAAGAAAAGAAATCATGAAACCCACATTAAGATACATTTGTCCCACTAGCAGTTAAAACACAGGGTCAGTCTCAGCAGTACCGTGACGTACTGAGGAATAAGTATTTCTGGCTCCACTGCACAGCCAGGCTCAGACTCTGACACAAAGATACCTGCCTAAGGACTGGAAAGAAGATCTTTGCTAGCTCAGTTTCAGAATAAAGGAAAGGAATGTTCCCCCAGGCTTCCCATCACTAACATGAGAAAGCTCAGTTTTAAACACACAGGCAGCCACCATTAAGCAGGAGGGAATGGTAGAAAATGCTCAGAATCAAAAATGCAGAATTATTTTAATTGTCATAGCTATCATGTATTTCAGCTGTGGCTTCAGTATCTTGAATTAACTCATCACCATGCCAGCCAGTCTTAGATCAGTGCTTTGACTGTGCATCACTATCAAATACTATACATTTCAAAACCAGTGCCTGTCACATCAGCAATTAGCCCAATCACTACTGGAGCAGGCATTGACGTATGTGCATGAGCCCAGAAGGACTAGATCAAGCATCCTGGAAGCTGCTCTGTCAAGATCAAATCTGTGGTTATCTAGGCTGGGTTGGACCATGTCCTCCACAGCTACATGTGGGCTTCATTCCTTGCAAAGCACCCAGCTTGGCCACAGGCAGTCTGTAGGACATAAGTTCTGCTGCTCCCAGGCAGCAAGGAGAACTGAACATCTCTGTCCCAGATTAGGAGTGATGGGAAAGGTTATTTCAGAACACTTACAGATGCTTGTACAACATGCAGTCTACCACAGTTCTTATTTTTTCTGAATGCAAGTCTTGCCTTTGCTGAAGTACCTGAGATCCTATAAGCACATAAGAACTCTAGTTTAGAGACCCAGATACAGCTGTGCAATGTTGTAAGGACAGAGAGCACTTTGGATCCTCAGTCATGCCTACCACACTATGTACCTGCGATCTACTCTTCACAAAATCTGCTTTCAAGGCAGTTGTTTGGCAAACTCAAACTTCCTTCGTAAGGCACTAGTCCTCATTTTTGCAATTGTTTTACTCCCTCAGCTGTTTGTTCCCATATCTCAGTCCGGCTCTTTGGACCACAGCACCACAAAACATTATTACTTTCAGCCTGAAATGACTGCATTTGATTGTTGAATCTTTACACATGTCCCTTTCTTGTATGAAGTGCAGCATTCCTCATTATATTACTGAGCACTTGCTGTGTGGAGAACCAAGGTCTGCCATGGAACAAACAAACCTATCTTGCACGCTTTTCCAGGCTGTGGGTCCTCATGTCAATGTGACTGTTATTTCTCACGGAAAGTGAAGGACCTTGGAGATCTCTAATTCTCTGCTGAATTTGGCTGAAGATGACAGAGCAATTAAAAACAGAAGAGGGTCTCATTGGTCAACAGATTAGCTGACAAAGAAGTTGTTTTTATCATTTCATTTTGGAAATCCAGCTCTGGAAGCAAATTCTATGAAGTAAGGGACATGAGGTTTGATAGTGAAATATTAGCAACATTCTCTGACTGCCTTTTTTCCAGAAGCTAACCTTAGAATTGACCCTAAGTTTATACAGTGTCCTTTGAAGCCCAAAGACACAGAAGACTTGATTATTCTTTTCCAACCCACCACTGACTTCTGCTGGCTTCAATAAGACATCTAAACTTTCTTCTACTTCACCTACTAAGAAAAGCATTCAATTAAACAAACTACTTTACTTAAGTTGTTCATTTATTTTCCACTTAGGTAATAAGTCATGATGTGTGCTCTTGGACTCTTAGGCAATGCCTCTAAGATCCGAAGACAATCATAACTCGACTTTGAGGCTTTACCAAAGCCACCCAAGCTGAAGACAGAATGTGTTACTGGCCATTCAAATAATTTTCTTGCTCCTCTAAGTCAAAGTACAAACCACTACATGCGAACACAAGCAAATACCAGTGTTTGTTCACAAAGGATGAGTGCCTCAAAAGTTAATTTGTATTTGTGCACAAATTTGATTTCTATTTGTATGTGGATTTTAGGATAATATTCTTGCTACTCCACTTTTAAATTATTTATTCACTGTTTAGATGAGTCAGCTCATCTCTTCTTTACTCCCAGAGAGGTGAGATCAGAGATGAACAAAATGCATTTGCCAATAACTTGTACTGATTCTGGACCAAAGGAAAGTGTGTGTTGTCATTTATCCTTCTGTATGGCACTGTGAATTTATGTAACGATGTATGATCACAGTTACAAAAAGAACACTCTGTCATCTTAAAGAAATGAAGCCAATTTCAGAGACAGCTATAAATGACCTCAGCAGAGCTGAACAACGTTTCTACTGTTTTATTCTTCTATGGATCCCTGTTTAGCAGGTAAATTCCCTATACTAAGTTACACTAACACTCAGAAACATACCCACAACTTTTATTAATAATATTTTCTATTTTAATAGAACTTCAAAATCTTTTTTAAGTGTCTATGAATCACAAATGCATACTCTAAGAATAAGAGAATGATTGGAGTGCACCCAGAGGAAGCCACCAAAATGATTAAGGGAATGGAGTGTCTCTCCTATGAGGGCAGACTGAGAGAGTTGGGGCAGTTCAGCCTGGAGAAGAGGAGGCTCTCAGGGGGACCTCCTTTTAACCTTCCAGTACCTAAAAGGGGCCTACATGAAGGCAGGGGAAGGTCTGTTCAAAAATGTTTGTATGGATAGGACAAGGAGCACTGGGTTCAAGCTGGAAAAGGAAAAAATTTGGCTGGAGATTAATGTTCCTCAATGTGAGAATGGTTGATTGCTGGAATGGGCTGCCCAGGGAGGTGGTGCAAGCCCCATCCCTGGAATCATTTAAGGTCAGGCTTGATGAGGATCAGAGCAACCTGACCTAGGTAGAGATGTCCCTGCTTATGTAGGGACGTTGGACTAGATGACCTCTGGAGGTCCCTTCCAGCCTGGAACAGTCTATGAGTCTATGATTGTTCTTTCTCTTTTTATTTCAGTTCCATATTCATAGAGGTAGGATAGTCCAAATGTTTAGAATCAGATTTCTTTATCTCTAGTCAATGTTTATGTAATCTCACTCTTTCCTTTCCTGTATCACTGAAGATACACTGGACTTAGAAAGGTGGTAGAAACCTGATGAAGGTCCACTGTTTCCAAAATCACCATTTTCTAATTACTAATAATGATCTCAACCACTCCTGGACATCCTCCACTGCACATAACCACACTTCTTCAACTGAAATTCTTTTGCTGCAGAATGCACTTTTCCAGTCCTTTTGCTACATCAAATTTCTTGGGCTATCTTAGTTAATGTCATCCCACTGTGCTGCAACCATCTTCCTTGGCTGGTGTTGAGTTTCTCTTTCATGTACATGCTTATGGGGTTTTAAAAATTGCTGTCTGCCTCATAAGATTTCCTGTGCATTTGTTCAAAATTTATTAAGTTCTCATTGTTTTCATACAGCTAAAACTCTACAGACTATTTTCACCATGCCAACCTTTCATTAATCATCACATGGTGATAATTCTCCCTGAACAGCAAGTTATTTACTGTTACCTGCTGTCCTATGTCTAAAGATTTGTAAGTGCCTGAGGGCAAAGACCTGTCTTATATTTCAGTCACACATTATTTACACAAGTTATTATTGTTAATTATTTATGTAATCTTCCTACTTCTTGTGTTCATCTTCACATCCTTTCTACACCCTGTAATTGTGTTTATTACTCTTGTCAGTCCCTTTGACATCCTCTCCCCAAACCCTCGCCAAGACATTTAATATTTTTACTTATCCCATATTATTGTCACAACAATAATAACCCATTTCATTGGCAAGGTTTAGTAGAATGAAAATGCAATAAAGAAGAAAGGAACACTAATAATTTGAGAAAATCTGCTACATTGATCCTCAATAGCTGCATTGTCTCTTAGTAACTAGTCCCAGGAATTAAGACGACAGGGCAAATCATTGGGAGCAAAATAGTATCAATGGTAATGAAAGGTTTGTTTAGGTTTGTTTAATCCCTCAGAAAAAAAAATAATGCTATCAAAACAAGATCATCTTTTTTCTTTTCAGCTTTTTTTGTTGTTTTGGTCTGGCACTATTCACACTGTGCTTGTGATGTGCTTACAGGAAAACAAACCCCAGATTTTAACTCAGAAACATTGTTTTTAAACACCTACTCAGGAAAGACAAGAAGGCAGATGCAGAAGAAGGAAATCCATTTCAAAAGAAAGCCTGATCTATCTTGGTGTGTGTTTAAATAAACATTAAGAAAACAGAGAGAGTATTCTATAAAAAACAAAGCAAAACCCAAACACAAAATCGAAGTCAGAAAATATTCTATTTTGCATTTTTTTATCATCTTACTTTACAATGAGCCAGAAAGACGTATATTCATGCAATTTTGCTGATGTCTAACTCTCATTTATGCAACACAGTGCACAATAAAACTTTTCTAAATAACAATGAAATTCAGCATGTATTGTCTGTCATACCACAGGACACAAATATGATATGACATCCTACATTAGCCTGCTATAATAACTACTACCATGTGTTTCCAACTTTTGATTTAAAAAACACAAAGTTCATATCCTAACTGGATAAAAAATTTACTTTTATATCAGTGTTATCTCAGGGGATACACTTAGCATCGAAACGCTTGTTTTTTGAACACTGTGACTTTATTTCCCATTAAAATGAGCATGAGAAATTGTTCATCAAAAGCAGGGAGGGGAAAAAAAAAAAGAAAAGAAAGGATTAGCATTTTCAGCCTATCCCAGAAGCCTGACATAAAATTGAGGTAATTTCAAACCTAGGTATAATTTAACTCCTTGTAGATTTCATACAGCTCACACAATATGAAGAACAAAACCCACGAAATATATTTATTTTCTGATGTCCTGAACTTTAAAGGGAAGGACTGGTACTTCCATAAACAGTGGCATCTTTTTTTGCAGATGTTTAAATTCATTTATGCAAGACATTGATTCTTACAAGAGTTTCCAATGACATTGCCATGATAGTATTTTCTTCTGCTTTTGCTGTCCTTCCAGATTCTTTGCTGTTTTCTCCTAGCTTTTTGCTTTTTCTTTCCATTCTTTCTGTCTCGTTTTCTCTGCCTTATCTCTTTTCCATATTTTTATAATTACAATAAAAGTCTTATGAAACCTAAGAAGCCTTCAGATAGATCATTACTAATATAATTACAGTACGGACAGCATAGTGATCTTTGAATGTAAATTAGAGAGAGTTTTTACAGTTCATTAGAAAGAAACAGGGATTGAATCTAGTTTAATCAATGCTTGAGTGCTCCCAGTATACACAGCACATACCCAATGGAAAAACAGCATTCATTCTCAAAGATTAAAGATGTATGGCATGCTCTGCATCCTTTTAAAGGAGCCCATGAAGGGTGCACCACAAACCTTAACACCAAAAGCCTAATAGAGTTGAATGAAAAATAATTGCACGTAATTAATTGATTTACAAATGAATATACAGAGCTTCACTTTTCTGCATTCCTTCTGCAAGCATTCCTTCTGTAAACAAGCACATACTGGAGGAGATGCTGGCATTTGCCAGACTCCTGACACACATGACAACAAGCTCCTTATACCTGCCCTTGCACCATTTTCCATCTTATCTGATTTAAGATCATTTCAAAACCATTTGTCAGGTTAGCCAGTGGAAGAATCACAGAATGATGTGGGTTTGAAAGGACCTCAGAGATCATCTACTCCAACATCCCTGCCTTGGGCAGTGACACCTCTCAACTAGACTTGGTTGTTCAAGGCCTCATCCAACCTGGCCTTGAACACCTTTAGGGAGGGGGCATCCGCAACTGCTCCAGGGATCTATTATAGAGTCTCTCCACCCTTGGACTGAATAATTTCTTTCTAAGATCTGAACCCACTCTCCTTCAGTTTAAAACCTTTTCCCCTTGTCGTATTGCTAGATACCCTTGGGAAAAGCTCACTTTCCAACCTTCCTTTGTGTTCTCTTCAAATATTGGAAGGCAGCTATAAAAAAGCCCCAGAGACTTCTCTTCCCTAGGCCGAACAACCTCAGCTCCCTCAGTTCATCCTCATATCTTTTACTTTGGCTGCTTGTGAGGAGGGGCTGAGGGAACTGGGGTTTAGTCTGAAGAAAGGAGGGTGAGGAGGCTGCCCTTTACAACTACCTGAAAGGAAACTGGAGAAAGGTGAGTGTTGTTTTCTTTTCCCAAGTTACTTGTGACAGGATGAAAGGAAATGGCCCTAAGATGTGTCAGGGAAGGTTTAAATTGGACATTAGGAAAAGTTTTTCACTGAAAGAAACATCAGGGATTGCAACAGGGTGCCCAGGGAGGGTGTAGAGTTGCCATCCCTGGAGGTGTTCAAAAAACATGTAGATTTGGTGCTTGAAAATATGGTCTAAGTGAGCATGGATGGCTGAATGATCCTGGCTTGTATCAACAATAGCATGGCCAGTGGGAGTAGGGAGGTGATTGTCTCCATGTACTGAGCACTGGTGAGGCCTCATCTCAAGTACTGGAATCAGTTTTGGGCACCTCAATATAAGAAAGACACTGAGGGGCTGGACCTGGTGTAGAGAAGTCCAACAGAGCTGGTGAAGGGCTCAGACAACAAATTATATGAGGAACAACTGAGAGAGCTGGGGTTGTTTAGCCTGGGGAAGAGGAGGCTGAGGGGAGAACATATTCCCTTCTACAGCTGAAGGGACATTATAGACAATGATGGGTGCCGGTCTATGCTCACAGGTCATTAGTGATAGAACAAAGGGGACAAAACTAAAGCTGCACCAGGGAAGGGTTAGACTGGACACTAGGATAAATGTTTTTCACTGAAAAAGTAGTCAGGGATTGGAACAGGCTGCCCAGAATGTGGGGTTCAGTCACCATCCCCGGGTGTATTTAAAGATCGTTTAGATGTGGTGCTTAGACACCTGGTCTACTGGTGAACTTGGTTGAGTAGGGTTATTGGTTGGACTTGATGACCTCAAAGGTCTTTTCCAACCTGAATTTTTCTATGATTCTATTATTCTATGATCATCTTCCCAAAGTTTGCTGGGTTTTGCTGCTTGAAAAGCTCTGGCATGGATCTGTGTGTTAAGTTTTCACTGCCCTAAAAATAGGAGTTCCTAACTGAAAAGCTGGCAGGTCTTAATTATAGGGGAGCAAACAATGCCACTAGAGAAATGTAAATAGAGCCTAATTGTTACTTCTTTATTTCATTGTTAAAAAGCCAGCTGACATAATGGCAGACGTGGGTAATGCCTGTGTCTTAGCAGCAAGATCCACAATCAAGTCTTCAAAATGTTCTCTCATTTGTTTCTCTCGTGGGACTTTACATGCAAAGTCTTGCCAAATGAATCAAGAAAAAAGTGTGGTAAGTGTGAATGTTAGAAAAAGAAACTGTAAAGAATACATTGAAAGGGCTCTACGGAGCACAGTTTAATTGAATTGTGATTTGTTGGTCTTGTAAGCACTCTCCAGAAAGGAATGTCATGCTAATCAAAAGCTGTCCAACTTCACCTTGTTTTTAGCAGGCAAACTTTAAAGAAGACAGTTCAGGATTTTGATTTCTGAGGGATATTGGATTCACATTCACCCACAGGGCATTTAAATATCAAAACCTATTTATATGCAAATTCTTTAGTATTTCATGTAAAGGGGATTTTTATCAGTTGACCATTCTATTCTGTAAGTTATCACGTTGATAAAACATCTTTAGCAATGGTAAAATGAAGGAACAAATACAATCAGCGCAGCTTGGTTAGGTAGATCCCAGACTTTCTTGGGTCACTCCAGTGAGTTCTTGAAATGTAGAACTATAAAGTTAACAGATTGCCTTTCATACGAGTACCCAGGAGTAGAAGTCCTCAAAAAAGGCTCTTTTGATCACTCTCACCTTAACTGGAGAGATAACTAATACGGTGGAAAGTTTAGAATACTTTTCATAAGTCAAAGGAAATGAGAGCAAGCTTCTGCTATAAAATCAAATCCTTCCTTTTTCATTTTTTTTCTTTCAGAGAACTCAGGCCAAATCCCTAAAGTCCAGACTTCAGCTAGTTCAGCTTTTGTCACACAATATCCTTTAGTCTGCTATAGAAGAAAATGCTTCATTATCAAAGCACCTCTGGCTGTAGGGAGGGAACATTCCATATTATAAGGTTTTCTTTTGACAGTGATTTATTGGCAAACCCCAGTAATCTGGAGTGGGGTTAGGCACGCCTTGCTAATTCTATGTATTGTGCACAGTAACGGTGTCTGAGAGAGCAAGAGGAAGAATCAGTCTCATCAGGAAGATCAGTGCTTCTTGCCTTTCTTTCATTCACCCACTGTGAAATGTTTTTGCACATCTAAATGTGTATTTGTGCTGCTGCTTGTGAGAGTTTTTCTGTGAAACTGAGCACCAGCATCAAGTACCTCCATTCACATTTTTACACCTTGAAACACTCGCCAACTATAGAAACGAACAACACCTTCACTTCTCTCCTTGCAGCACTGTGCAGTTAAGGTCTGGAACAGGCTGCCTAGAGAGACAACCCTGGGGCCATTCAAGGTCAGGCTCACTGGGGCTCTGAGCAACATGTTGTAGATAGAGATGTCACTCCCTATTGTAGGGGGCTTGAACTAGATGACCTGTAGAGGTCCCTTCCTACCCAATACATTCTATGATTCTATTCTATGATCCCATGACTATTGCACCAAATAGTTGAAATCCACACTAAATCTTCTCTTTGGGATCAAAAATGCACACATTATTTTGAAAAACATTTACTGCACTTTTTTTTAACAATAGAATAGTTATCCCAGCACTGCCTACTGGAGTTTTGCAATCATTTGGGTGACCAACTTGAAACCCGTACAGTATGATTAGCCAAAGGGCACAAAGTAGACTCAGTGATTAAATGAGAGAGTTTGGTGATCACAGATCTCACCCACAACCCTGTAAGATTACAGTCCTCATAGCCAATTACTTTGAGTATGCTTGCAGTGGTTATTTGTTTATTTAAACAAATTAGATGCAATACAGAAGATCCCTCTTCCTGGAAACAATCTGGGGTTTCTTTGGATTGCTTATTCCTCTGAGGCTGAACTCAGGGAGAGTGTTTTCAAAATAATACCATATTACAGATTGTACTGGGTTTCAAACAACAGCAGAATTGACCACACACATAGTAATCCATCTATATAAAAAGACTCTCTTTTGCTTTACTACTAAAATGGCATAAATTATCTGAGTACCAGTAGCCTTCCTGCTAATAATCATAAAGAATCAGGTACAAATTTGACCACATTTGTCTAACAAACATTCCTGGCTTTCTCCTAAATTTACAGAACTCTATTAAGAGATTAGAGTGAACAGGCAGTCTTTACTAGTTGTTCTGGAATTCAGTTGCCTAAATGAATGAAAAAAGGCCTTCTTTGCTTATTCCTAAGAGTGAGTGACTGAGATGACATTTGAATTTACAGTATTTTTAGTATTTAAGCTTTGCTTTAGTAGGTTCACAACTGACTGCAACACTCAACACACCTTCTTGCCTCCAAATGGTTCTTACAATTTATCTCTTACTTTCATCTACTAAATTGTTCTCCAATAGAGAAAAAAACCAATAATGTTTTATTTTTCTCGATAGGCAGGCATTACCACTGATTGGACTGTCAGTACTGGATGCTACTTTTTACATTTTAGTGAAGATTGCTATTCTCTGATATCTTTTCCCTGTCATTCAGTTGCACATATCAGTATCAACCCCATTTGACTGCATGATTATAGCTCAAACAATGTAATTCGTAGAAGCATATTCAATGCATTTCATTAAAACTGTGAACTCATGTCACTAATCTGTATTGTAGTTATGGATTCACTCATTTCTTCTCATGATAACCATCCTTTAGAAAAAAGGTTTGCCAAGTGATTTATTTGATGAATGCAATCTTTTTGTTTTGTCTAATTTTCTACAAATGGTCCACAGCTTCTATGAATTAGTTTACAATTCACAGTCATCCCTCTACTAGATAGAAACAGATAGAAATTTCATCCTAACAATTTTTCCTGGTCCTTCTGGTTATTCTTCTACAATCCTAATTCTTAATTTGATCTCTACAGCAGCAGCAGGCTGTTTCTCCCAATAAGCTACCACTTAGAGCTTTCAGTATAAATTCATATTGCAATGTGAACTGTTTTACTGACACTAGTTTGAATAGAGAAGTTCTTTCCAGCTCTGCAGCAAACACAAAGTCACTTCTTTAACGGACAAAATATAATCCAAATTAACCTTATGAAGTAAATGTATTCTCAAACATGACGATCAATAAGCAATACAGGAGGCACCGAACTCAAAGAAACTTAAAGTAATTTGTGTAAATATGATCTGATTGAAGATCTGCTAAAATTCTTGTAAGATCTGCTCACCATGCTCAGGGGAAGTTAAACTGAATTTCATTCAGTTTTTGATTTGAATTTATAGTCTTGCAGCTACTATGTTCTACTCTATACAGCAACCTGCGAGCTTGTAAATAACTTGTCATGTAAGTAGCAGATTTTCTGAATTCTAATAAAGTCACTATACCTTCTCTAAGGTATCATCTGCTAACATCTATTAAAATCATCATGAAAATGGAACTGGTAAAATAAGGATTCACTTTTCCAATGTGTAAAACAGGAAAATCCCTTGAAATCAAAAGCAGAGATTATTTTCCAAGGCTTTGTTATAGCAGAAATAGAAACCTATTTACAGACAAGCCAGAACAGGCACATAGAAAAGTTCCCACAATCTTTAGATTCCTATCAAACAGCCTCACAATGGCAAAAAAAAAAAAAAATAAAAAAAGGTAAATGAAAACCAAACACTGTAGTGTCATTGCCCTTGTTTTAAAATTCCTTCTTTGGCAGCATTAATTAACAGAAGTTCTCTTCTGTATTCATTTCACAAATATCTACTGAGACATGACCCACCATTTACAGTTTTATTTATATCTGAATTTATAGTTTTTCACATTAAGTATTTTTTCTTAAAAAGCTATTCTATAAATTAGAATGAAGGATATTCTGTTGTCAGCTATACCAGTTTGTCTCTGGAGCAATTTGTGTATATGAACTGTTACTCAGGACCTTTCCAGAAGGAACAAAGCTGAAGGTATTCCAAACTTGACTTTAAGTAGACACGTGTATTTTGGAATTATCATTAGTGAATTAGCCATACACATCCTTTTAATAATCAGCCTTATTAAGGAAAAAAGCTTATCTGCTCTTCTCAGATGTAATTACAACTTACCCCTGATCTCTATTAAGTCTATAAACAGAGTACTTGTTTTAATTCTTGATCCTTGTGATCAAAATCAGAGATTAAAGAAAGTCAAAAACTTATCAGTGGCCCACTATAATGCAAACTAGAACATAGACAGCATCCACAATTATTTTGTAGACAGACTTTGCTTTGTATTGTGTTCAAACACTAATCCTTCCATTTACTTTAGAAGATTAATGCAACGAAAGGGTAACTAATTGTAAAAGGGCACAATGAGGTTCAGGTTAGAGCTCTTTTGTGTTAGAGGAAAATAATATGTTTGAGATGAAGAAATTAAATTTTCTGGAAGAGGTCAGTAAGGGAATCAAGTGAATCCTTCTGATTCATGCAAAGTCATGCATTAACCACTTGAGATTTGGAAGGAAACAACTTAAAGCTTTTTTCCTCCTATACAGATAATTTCCTTTAATAACTAAGAACCTATTTTTGTCTTCAGAATATCAACTTTCCAAATTAGTTGAGTTCTGAAGGTGCTCCAGAGCACGACATCTATGATTAAACACTTTCTAAAGTTCATTCTACTAGTTACAAGTGGAAATTCCATTATTTTAGCAAGAGCAGGCATGTCAAATTTATCAAGGCATGATAGGACTGAGGATGAAATAGACATAAGGAATCTGTGTTTATAAGTTGTATTCACAGGGCACAGAAGTTATTATAAACCTCATTATTATGTGTTACAGTAATCAATTGAGAAGTATAGTCATTGTGACTCTTGTTAAGCAGAAGTTGGGAATTACCTCCAAAACTTTTAAAAGAGAGCACTATAACAGCTTCAGGAATATAGAAGCACAATTTCTTTGGCTTGGTCCCCTATCTATAATGTACCCTCTTCATGAGCTCTGGTGATGTTGTGGTAATGGAAGCCATGTGGAGCATTACAGTCTCTCCATGCAGGCTTCGCCATTCAGGCTGCTCCTAGAAGCAGACTCCAGCCAAACCTGGGAAGAAGCATACGCGGGAGTATCACAGAGAATCCTCATATGGTTTCTTGAGCCAGGGGTTAATGGCATGGAGAAGACTGACTACTTTTTGCTGGCCTTTTACAGTGCCAAACTCACTTCAAGTGGACCAAAAGCTTCATTCCTTGCTTGTCAAATAATTTTGCTGATTTATGCACCACTGGCACCACCAGCACTTTTCCAGCTATAGTGATCTAAGAAAACTGTCCCAGTGTGCTGGAAACAGGTATCTGCTTCTGACATACAGAGCTACTTACTGCAGAATAACAGAACAGTTTCATCTGGAAAAGACCTTCAAGATCATTGAGTCCAACATTTTCCTAGTCCCAACATCACCACTAAACCATGTCCTTCAATGCAACACCAAAAGAGAAACAGAAACACAGCTGCTGCATGTGTGCTGAAAAAAAGCTCTTGATAGGGTCTTCTCATCATGATGCATCTATCCAAGCTTCCAGACAGTTTCACAAAAGGCAAAAAGAAGCACATGCATATTTTTGGTGAGGTGATGTCTGACACATCATTTCCCAAAGCTACAGTACTAGTACTAGTGAACAGTAAACTTAGCAATGTGTCAGCGATGTGCCCAGGCAGCCAAGAGGGCTAATGGCATCTAAGGGCTCCTGACCTGCATCAAGAACGGTATGGCCAGCAGGGAGAGGGAGGTCATCCTCCCTCTGTATTTGGCACTGATTAGACTGCACCTGGAGTATTGTGCTCAGTTCTGGGTTAAGGAAGGATGTTGAAGTGCTGGAATGAGTCCAGAGAAGAGCAACTAGAATGGTAAAGGGGCTGGAAGGTAAGCCCTACAAGGGGAGGCTGGTGGAGCTGGATCTGTTTATCCTGGAAAAGAGGAGGCTCAGGGGTGACCTTATCACTGTCTATAACTATCTAAAAGGTGGTTGTAGTCAGGCGGGGGTCTGTATTTTCTCCCTGGACACTGGAGACAGGACAAGGGGTCACAGTTTTAATCTCCATTGGGGGAGGTTTAGGCTTGACATTAAGAGAAGGTTTTTCACTGGAACAGTGATCCGATTTTGGAACGGGCTGCCCAAGGAGGTGGTCAAGTCACAGTCTCTGGAGGTGTTCAAGTTTAGGCTGGATGAAGTGCTGAGTGGCATGATCTAGATGTTTGATGTTAGGTTTACTTGGTTGGTTTTAGGTTGGACTGTATGATCTGTAAGTTCATTTCCAGCCTCATCATTACTGTGATACTGTGATACAGGAGCTTTCAATCCCAGGATGTCTAACTTCGCTTGGGAGAACAGGACATTGTATTAAATTATGCTGAATTCCTGTTCTTTATTTCTTCAATGAATTAATTCTTAAATAAGTTACTTTTTTGTTTCTAAAAGGGGTATATTTGTTCTGTTTTAAATACCAAGCAGCTCCTACAAAATAGAAATCCCACGTTTCAATTGGTTGTAAAAGGTGTGGCCCACATGAAGTAAAAAAAAACAGGCAAAACCTACAAATTACTCTATAGCGCTATCAAAATGTCTGAGTTACCCAATTGCCTCATGATTTTGGACACAATGAAATCCACTAATAGGAAAGCAGTTGACTAACTTCATGTTTCACATCACTAGTTGAATAACACTGTCATACCCAGGCTGCTGCCTAGAATATATTGCTTAAGATCTGGGAGTTTTGATCATAAAAGGATCATTTCTAGAGCTTCCAAACAAATAAAATAATAATAAGAAAATCAGGGAATGAGTAAAGGTCTAAAAGTTAATATTTCAGAACAAGTGAAAATATTTCTCAGTTAATTTAAACATTTGTCTCTATGTATCTTTGACATTTGGAGCCAGAGGAAAAGGGTGTTAGGAAGTAATTGCATTTGCTGCCTTCCAGATATCTTTTATTGGTTCTTCTGTGGATCTGAATTCAAGAAATGGCTCTGAATGTTTGTGTGCATGGGGAAAATATTTCTCTTGACATTTTGTTCTCTGGTAGTGATTTTATGCTTATAGGTATATAAATTCTTGGAAAAGCCAAGTCTTTCGTAACACACATTAATGAAATGGGGAAAACAGGTAGCTCTGCTAATTTTCTGTTTAGAAGTGGAAATATGCCAGCTAAGGATATTTGACATAATCTGACCTCTTTTTACAGGATGCCTTTATCTTAAAGACCAATGGGAATTTTGTACCTGGATCACTGCTGTGCAAAGATTTGCACTGATTTGCAAAAATCACTAAATATAGGACAAGCATTTTGAGACATAATCCAGAAAGCACTGCAATGAATAGGAAATGGACCAGGCCCCTTGCAGCCATTATATAGATGGAGTTATTAAGGACAAACAGATTTCTGACAAACTTGGCCCTCTTACTACAGTTTTTAAAGGTGCAGTGTACAGCACAGCTTCAGTAATCAGATTTAATAAACCTAATTGTTTACACTGATGAAAGCGCTCTTGTGAGTTACAGCAGAAACACCAAATACCACACTGCAAATAATGAAGAGAAACCCTATATGTTTTGGGTTCTGATCTGTCATGGTTTGTGTTTGACACTTCAGCTAAAAATTCTTTGTCAAAATACAACCAGGGTCTTTAACCCACAACATTAAGGATAGCAGACAATGGTTGTCAAAATGTGCCTACAACATTTTTGGTGTCAGAAGTTGAATGGCTCCCAAAATGGAAAAATTGGGAGAATTAGGAGGCAAAGGAAAACTACCAGATTTGCAAATGTGTAATTACAAAGAATTTACATCATGCTGTTGAAGAGAGGAGGAGTGATGCCTTTTATACCTTTCAGTTAAATTGCTGTTTTTCAGGTGGGCAGGAGCAGGAGTGAACTTGAATCATAGAATGTTCCGGGTGGGAAGGGACCTTCAGAAGTCATCTAGTCCAACCTCCTCACACAAGCAAGGACATCTCTACCTAGATCAAGTTGCTTGGAGCCTCATCAAGCCTGATCGTCAATGATTCCAGGGATGGGGCTCCCACCACCTTCCCAGGCAGCCCATTCCAGCCATCAACACCCTCACATTGAAGAACTTCTTTCTGATCTCCAGCCTAAATCTCTCCTTTCCCGGCTTGAACCCACTGCTCCTTTTCCTATCCACACAAACCCTTTTGAATAGACCTTCCCCTGCCTTCATGTAGGCCCCCTTCAGTTACTGGAAGGTCAAAAGAAGGTCCTGTTGCCTTTTATTCACAAACCAAATAGTTTCATGGCCTGCAAATTCGTAAGTGGTTTTCATAAACGCTTTGAGTTTAACACTTCAGCTAAAAATTCTTGGTCAAAATACAGTTGGAGTCTTTAACCCATAACATTAACATATCTTTAAGGCTATTTTTATACCTTTAAAAAACTGTAATTTTTTTTTTTTTATAAAAGTTCTTTTAGGTAAGTGTGAAGCCAAAATAACCTAGACCAAAACAAAGGAGGACTGGCTGACTCTTCTCTAACTTAACTACAATTTGCAATGATTCCATGTGTGTCAGTATACTTCCCTTCCTGAGCAGCAGTCACTTTGGAAGTGAGAAGTCCATAGAACGTTCTATTTTGTCTTCTCCAGGAATAAAAAACACTACAAGCACAATTACTCTTAAGGAAAAGTAAGAAAATTAATTTAAGAAAATCAATTTAAGGATATGATGAATTTTTAGTCTCTGTTTATTACAAACTATACAAAGAACCTCAAGAAAATAATTTGAACTTACCCAAGTGACAAAGCTGGTCCAAGTTCCATGACCTGCTTCTGCTATCCGACAGCAGAAATTACACCAAGGGTTGCTTTCTTGTTCAGAAATCCTGTAACAGCAGTAATGACCAAAAGGGATCAGCCCTCTTCGGCAATGGGATTGGCATGACAGTCTGGGCACACCATCAGCACTCCCTTTCTTTACAGCACTAGCTCTAACAAATAGCATTTTAAATGACACTTTAGAGAGTCTGAGTGCCTTTGCTACTGGGATTGTAATGGGCCAACATCTGCTGGAGCAAAATATCATCTGGCCTAAACTACTTTCCAATTTACAAACTTAAGTAGATTCCTCTCTTTGTTAAACAATCACAATGAAGTGTTTTAAATTGCTCAGTATCCATAATTGCAGACATTGTCAGGTATTTAACCCTTTTTTTTTGTTAACTTCATGTACACCAAAGTACCATTTCAGACGTTTCTAGGTGAAGCAAACCCCAGATATGTTACCGAATTAGAACCAATCGGTATTTGATTAAGTTTCAAAAGAAGGAACAACCAGAGGAAGTATGGAAACAGTAGCAGGAAAAAATTAGAGACTAATAATTTTTAATTGAATTTCATTAGCGGAAATGGCTTATAAATAAAACAAATGTGACCAACATCCCAACATCTCTGGCTAACAAATTTGGTTTGTATTGGATTTAGTACTCTAAAAGTAAAGATAAAGACTGTTCCCTGCATTAAACTTCCTAACTATTTCAGCTTATTTATCCTGTTGAGCCTAGACTTAGGATCTGCCCATCTCGCTGGCTGCCTGAGGAACCACAGAGGAATGTCTGCAATGCCTAGGCTGTCCTGGGTCACAGCCCTCAAGCTGTATGATGGACACATGAGGGGCACAGACTCTACCTGAAGGGACACAACAACTTTGGTGCAGAGTACATCTCAGAAGACTGGAAATGTTTTGTTTACTCAAGAAACAGAGGGCATTTCACCAAGCAGCTCTCTCCAGCCTTTTTATCATGCAAGTAAAAATTAATTTTTTTTCCTGCCACAATAGCATTACATCCCCTTTGCTAAAAGGAGAAGATATAAATCCCATGGCAGCATGGACAGGCAGCTATCACCTAAGTGTAAAGCAGCAGGTTAGCCCCAGGTAGATGAATATGCAGGAATGAAGATCTGAGGAGTCACTCCACTTTGCCTGGAGAAGACATCTGCAGAGCAATTTGTATTTTTCACTGCAAGTGCTGCTTCATGCATAGTGCCTCCTCTTACACAAGCATCACTGGCTATGCCAACAGTGGGTGCAGTCCTGGTGGGGCAGTAGGACAGTGGCTGCTATTTCTGCAGGGTCCCGAGCTATCTAAGCAGCTGATCTGAAGCTACTCACCCCTCCCTTCCTTCAAAGGGCACTGGGACTCCCCATGCTTTCTGGACACAGCTGTAAGACCCCCCTACCAACAAGAAAACATGATTAGAATGAAATGGGGAAAAAAATCAAAAGCTATCAAGCAGAAAGATGACACTGGAACATCTTGAGGCACAGGTCAGTGGAGTATTAGAAGAGTGCACTGGGGCAAATACATTTCCAGTTCCTGATCTCTACCCATATTCTGGATTATGGGACCCAACCCAGTGGTTCACTTGCATTCACCCAGGTTCCTCACCTGCAAAAAGGCCAAATCATGCCAAAAGCAATGGCAGACATTCAAAACTGTGTGCCAGCAATAAAGTAGAACAGGATTGATGCGACCACACTGAGCCTCCGCTAGGTCAGACAGAACATAAGCCAAACAGCAGCCCAGTATGCACTACTGCTAGCGTCATTAATATTTCCCTGGTGGTGACTTCCAGCTTGCCCCATATGGATACGGGTAGTTGCTGTATTCCATGCAACAAGTTGCAGAGTTTTTATTCTAGTCATGATTCAAATAATCCCATTGGTCATCTTCCATCCCAGTGCAAATACATAACACCTAACATTAGATGCATGAATATTGTTACATTATACTGTAAAACGGCGGATGTGGGTGGAATACCCTGACACCCTCTATGCTGAAGCCAGTTTTATTATGTTTGCAAAAGGCAAATAGAGATACATCAGAGTACTTTATTATAATGTCACATTCCTGACACTATAGTAAAAGTTGATTTGGTGTTTCCATTAGAAATCTCATTTTCAGAGGCTTATGACTCATCCATCTCAGTTTTTTCAGGATGAGATTTACCACATAGGCCTCAGTCTACCTATAATTCCTCCCCTAAAAAGTTGGTAAGCTAGTGGTTATCTGCACATTTTAAATCCCAAGACCTCAAATGAATTGTTTTTCCTCATGCTATTTCATTTCTTTTCAACGTATCCTTCTTTAGAAATATAAAAGCAATGAAGAAATTTAAGTTAAAATGTCCTTGCTCTACACCTCATTCTTACTGCTTTAATCAGAAATTTGAGACCCTACTTGGGAAAACCTGTAAAAATTCTTTAAGAATTGGAACAGTCAGTAATTTTCAAAGCAATAACTGAAAAACCTGTTTAATACATAAATATATATTAAAAATACATAAATGTATGTACTGAGCATTATATATGTTTAATAAAAGCCATCATTCTATAATTTGTGAGGTGTTTGTCACATACATACAGAAGCAAGCAAACTCACAATTACCCCTTCTCATTTGCATCATCAAGAGGTTCTGGTCTTTTACACTACACCAAGCTTCACAATTCTGGAGATCAGAAAGAGTGTCTTAGCAATTTTTAAGCCCATAAAGGCAAATTCACTGAAGATTTATATTGTTTTTGTATTCGCTATAAAACATAATTTATCTAACTCCAGTTCTTGGATCGCATTTCCAAGTTACATATGTTTTGAAGCTCAAAGTTTAACAAATCATTGCACCAAGAGTCATCATGAAAAATTTAGAACTGATTATTCTTTTTTAAATGGCTTCAGGTTTTTATAAGAGCTATACAGAAAGGCTGTTAGGAATGTTTAAAAAAATAATATTGGCCATTGCATACATTGGAAATACAGGCCTATTTCTAAAACATGACCTAGACATAAAACACTGCCTATTGCAGCACAAGTATTTCACAGAATCACAGAATTATTGAGGCTGGAAAAGACCTCTAAGATCATCAAGTCCAGCCTAGGACCCGACATCACCACATCAGATAGACCATGGCACTAAGTGCTACATACAGTCTGTCTTTAAACACTTCCAGGGATGGGGACTCCACCACTGCCCTGAGCAGTCCATTCCAATGTCTAACCACTGCTTCTGTGAGGAAGGGCTTCCTAACATCTAACCTATAATTCCCTTGGTACAGCTTCAGGCCCTGCCCTCTCATCCTGTCACTAGTTGTCTGGGAGAAGAGCCTGATGCCCACCTGACTACAACCTCTCTTCAGGGAGTTGCAGGGAGGGAGATGGTGTCTTCCCCACCCCCAAGTTTCCTCTTCCCAGACAATCCCAGCTCGCTCAGCCTCTCATTATCAGGTTTTTCCTCTTGTCCCTTCACCAGCCTCACTGCTCCTCCAGACCCGCTCCAGCACCTCAATATCTTTCTTGAAGCAAGGGGCCCAGAACTGCCCCCAGTAACTGAGATGAGAACACACCAATGGACTGTTCAGGGGGAAAATTACATCTCTGGTCCTGCTGGCCACACTATTTCTATTTCAAGCATCCAGCATCCAGAGTGGAAATCACAAGAATGGAGACTGGGTCATAACATGTCAAGCAAATAGATAAGCACCTGCATAAAGTGAGAATACTCTGCAAGGAAAATTTGAAAGGTAACCAGTAGGGGAACTCTGGCAACTCTGTCCACTTTTCAGGCTTTAAAAGCTACTGGAAGTAGCTGGTACAAGGATATTTCATGGAGGAAGGGCCCCTAAATATTACCAATCACTCTACACAGCACTCATCAGAATGAAACCAGCAATGGTTTTTCAAAGTCACAATTTTCATCTTCTATAGGAATGTCCTAAGAAGTCTGTATTTTGCACAGAAGAGTTGGAACATTACTTGTTCTATAGAAGTTATTTAAGCATTCACAATTTTACTTCATTAGGAGACTTTAACACTGAGAATTGAGGTGCTTCACCACGATTCTGAGCTTGAACTTTGTACTACCATCACTCCTTTGGAGAAAACCAATCATCCTTGACCAGCCTGCCTTCTAGAATAAAATTACTAGGTTTGTAGTCTACCTTCATCTACCTTAATTTTGTGAAGCTTTCTAGAAAACATCCAAAGCCTCCTTGCAGGGACTCTATGATCCCTGGATTATTGGAAGAATTACTAGGTGGTTGATATATATTTTATTGTCAGACAACAGGTAGCAGGTAAAGGTTACACTTAGCTCTAGAAAGAGTATAAATATAATATATATATAATATTATATTATCTTGCCCTTAGGAAAAAAATAATTGGTTTTGAGTCCACCTACAGTTCACTCTCAAAGCACTGAAAACATCAGTAATCTGTGTTCATTTAGCACACTCTGAACACATAAATGCCAAAGCTGGATTTAGTCACATGGTATATGAACCTTCTAAACTAGGTAGAAACTAAAGTGGTGTAGGAGTGAAGAATATTGTGATACTAGTATCCCTCCAACCTTTCTGTGCAGATGGAGAAGATGCTGCTTAACATCACATTTATCTCTTCAGAAAACAAGCTGTTTAAACATGCTACCCTATCTTGCCCATTACAGTTCCACTTACTCAATTTAACATCAAAGAGTAGGTAAATGAGGTAAGATAAAAATAGAAAAAGCTCTTCAACTTTACTACAGTGACTCTGTCACCTATAATCCTATGAAGGATTTAAATAATAAACAAAAATATACAGAACACAATGCAAAGCCATTTGCTCTCTTGATAAGATGGTGCAGGGAGGAAGCAGTCTAGTAATTACTTAGTAAAATACTTGAAGGACAAAGTAAGAAAGAAAAGAGAAACCACAACTCCACAGGGACTGTCTGATTCAATCTACCAGCGTGAGTGTCAACATGCCTTAGAGCACAGCCAGCAAGTAAAAGTTTATCATCTCTGGTGCACTTTGACATCACCATCTATCCTATGCTAAGAGGAGCATGTAGAAGTCTAACACAGTGCTATGCCTGTTCCCATGGCCACAGCTTAATGGTGTCTCTGCTGAATGAATTCTGCTGTAAATAGAACAGGTAGACTTACCCCATTTCAAGAGGGCCTGCATTCATGCAACATGAGGTCAATGTGGTCTGCCTATGTCTGTGCAGCAGTGTAACACAGCAGGGAGTTATCAGAGAGCAGTTCCCTATTTCTACAACTTGATGAATTCTCCTGCATCATGCTCTCACAGATATAAACAAAAAAACCCCAACACAACCAAAACCCAAAAATCCAGTAATATGTTGGCTTAACTGCTGCAAACAACCAGCTAACTCAACTCCAGCGCTGTTTGTAAGAAGTGCTGAATCAAGGAAATTAAAAGCAAATTATGAAAGTGTTCTCCAAAGCACTTTTGAGGATGTCATTCCTTTTCAGGTGATGTGACAAAAATTATATACGGAGTTGAAGATTTTTATTAAGTAACCCCTTGTCAGATTTGTAGGTAGAGCAGTGGCAAACTAATGCTTGGTTAGCACCAGCAGTGACAAAAGCACAGCAGGCTGGCTGGGGAGAGTACAGGGGAACATTTTATATTCTTTCTTTCACTTATTAATCTTGGGGATTTATTGAAGGCTTAAAAATATTAACCTAGAAAAATAACAGGGAAACAGTAGTTGATGCTTTTCCTTGTCAGAGATTAATGTCAGTGTGCACTTGGACTTCTGAACTGTGCTTTTCCTTGAAAAACTGAGGAAACCTTGGGATTACNCCCTATCTTGCCTCAGCTTTAGACAATAAGAACAGGCAAGCAGTTTGATAGAAAAAGATTAGCTAATCCTAAATCTCAGTTATAGGAATGGAATCTGAAACAAATCTTTCTGATTGTTATGTAGCTATTTCTAATCACCACTCATAGGTCATAATAAGATTATTAGGAGTTTAGTTACTGAGAGAGAAATCAGTACCGAGCTGTTTTTCTTATCAGAAAGCACTTGTGGCAAATGCTTTTGTGTCCTCTGTCTTTGAAATGAAAACAGTATGGAGTTATCAGTCATCACTTAACATTCTATTTATTTAAGTATTTGGTTATATGATAATTCAGATTTAATGCTTTGTTCCTTATCAGTTTTCATATGCAAAAGGAACGCCAGGAGATCTCTTCATTCCTCAGCACATTGGAGGAAACATTTCAGCAGGTCCGATGTTTTCGTAAACACAGTGTTGTTCTTGTCTCCTTCTCCATATAAAGTACTTTTTTTGGAGCAGTAAGAGTTTTTAACAAGATGGAAGAACACAAACTTTCCATCACACATGCTAGCAGATGACAGTGCAGTGGTAGACAGTGAAATAAGAAGGGGGAAATTAACATTTGATGAGGACTCCACATATTTGTTTGATGTCCTTAAGCACAGTTTCCTTGGGAGCAGGTGAAGGTTACAACCTTTACTGCCCATGTAAGGAATTCAAGTAGACATACTTTATGCACCCTATTACTTTGGGGAAATAAAGACAGCAAGAAGAATGTGAATTTCTCCAGCTCTATCAGGGAACTGAGTCTCTCTTTCTCTTCAAAGACATGGATGGACTAAAATGGCATCAAGCAAAGGACAAAAATTCCAATTAACACCTATTCACTTGGCATCTCTTTCTTCCCAATGACTCCTTCAACAGAGCATGAGTAATGCAGGATGTTGCTGTTATACCTTAGTACAAAGCAATTATTCTTTAACCGACATCGTTACATCACTATGCTAAAATGAGGGTTTAGATAAATCAAACAAGAAATATGTAAAAAAAAATTAGAACAAAAACTAAGGCTTTTGTCTAGAGCCTTGCTTGTAATGTATAGTTAAAAACTTGAATGCCACTTCATACAGTGAAACCTAAGAAAATAGGGGATTCAGACAGAAAATCTTTCCATAGACTCCTGCACTGTAATTTTTACCCTCAGTTACTCATCAGCATTCCTCTTGAAACAAGTTAGTCAGTGCACAAGTGCAGAGATAAAAATCTACAGCTCATCTTTCAATAACTTTTCTTAGATCATTTATCAAGAACAGATTAAGAAGTAATTAGTTATCAAAAGGAATAAGAAGTTGTTTCTCAGGTATAGATTAATGATCTTCCAGTATGAGTAATCTCGCTTTAAAAAAATAAACCCTTCTCAAAAGTACTACAAAACCAGAAGTCACAGTAAGAAAATGAAGTAGCCCATGCACCACATAAAATAAACCCAACCCAGATATACTATGGCAGCATTTAAAAAATTGCAAAGAAAGAAAAATACACAATCTAAGAACTGTGCAAAGCACAGAATCACGGAGTGTTAGGAATTTGAAGGGACCTTAAAAGATCATCCAGTCCAATCCCCCTGCCAGAGCAGAATCCCCTAGATCAAGTCACACGGAAACATGTCCAGGTGGGTTTTAAACCTCTGCAGAGAAGGAGACTCCACAGCCTCCCTGGGCAACCCCTTCCAGTGCTCTGTCACCCTCACTGTGAAGAAATTTCTTCTCATATTTCTGAGGAACCTCAATGTTCCAGCTGACACCCACACACTTAGATCCAGTGAAAGGAAGATAATAATTTTTTTCTATCAAGTAATTAATAAATTAAACAAAGAACTAAAACTGAGCACATCCTCAGCTTCCTCCATGTAGGGGAAAGCCATAACGAGGTAGTGCTTATGATTTCCTTAGGGTACACTGAACCACAGAGAAACCTACTTCCCACAAAGAAAAAGACCATGACCAAAAATTCCACTTTCAAAATTCATTTTATCATAGCAAAACATAGAAATATAAGAGATCCAAAATTGCCTCAGACCATCCCATTTCCCATCTTCTTGCCCAGACTGCTGTTGTTCCAGTTAGCTTTGTGAAAAAATATTACACTGGCATTCCATGATTAGCTCACTTCAACTGTTAAAGACAGTGAGGTGAGCTTTTATTTTTTCCACTTCACCATATTGGGAAATCTAATTGTTTTTCAGGTTATTTCCAAGTCTATGCTCATTCAACTCTAAACTTTCATGTTGACTCAGTCCGTATTCTCATTTATTCTTAATTATTTTGTGTCAATTATGCTGTCCTACCAGTTCCTTACTTGCAATCAGACTAAATCCCACCTTGTCTGAGGGCTAGACAAATCTTCTTGCCCTTAATGCCAGAGTTTTTTAGATTAAAATAAAATGTCACAGAGCAATGTATCCATGTAGGATAGCAATGATTATGTTCAACCTCTAAACTTGGATTTGGTAGGCTGTTGCAGTGTTTGATGTTGTACTTATGACAGCAATGTTGGGTTTCCTTCAGACAAACATCCAGGAGTTATTCTGCATGTACGTTAAGTCATTCTCCAACCAAGGAAAAAGATAGCAAACAGATTTTTCTTCTGTTAAGGTAACTTCAGATGAACTTGTCTCTAAGAGAAAATTTTCTGTTTTCAAAACCAAGTGAAAGGTAAAGACCTCCAGACTTCAAACATTCTCTGAACTTCAGGGCAGAAAAGAAGGCAAAAAAGCATGAGGGCTCCCAGTGAGAACTTTTCTTGATGAATTAACAAGGAAGAGCAGCTATTCGTCTTTCTTAACCAGTCACTTCCAAATTGCACATTCCCATCCTGCTTTATCTCGCTATTATGAGCTAACAAGCTCCTCTCAACCTGATGAAACAATAAATTTTCTGAGAAGAAAACCTGCACCACAGAACCAAACTGATTAAGTTCTTCCATTAAAGAATATCAAAACATATGAAGTGTCATTATAAACATTACTTTTACTGACTGTTTATACCCATTAAGAAGGTTGCGCCAACAGCACACAATTCCGTTAATGCTGTTTTCCACACCTTCTAAACTTATTCTGGTTTAGGAAATCTAGTAAATTTGTGGCCTGCGGCTTCAGATTTTCTCACTCCCTGGAGCTTCATAGAATAAACAATGTTAAAGGAAATCCAATTTCTGTCTCAGAAGGCCATATGCCACCATTACTAAACACTGACATTTACACTTGGACTTAATTAACGTGGTAATGTCACTACTTTGACATTACTATTAATGTTTTATAAATATGGGGGCTTGGTTATTGTCTTCTCACAGTAATTCTGAAGCCAGCTTCTGTACCATGTAATACTGGTTCATTCTTTTAAGAATCAATGCTATACATTCTAGCTCTTTCATCATCTGCCTGGACCTGTGCAAAGCATTCAACACTGTCCTGTACAACATTCTGATCTCTAAACTAGAATGATATGGATTCAATGGATGGACACTAGTTGGTAAGGAGCTGGGTGGATGGCTGCACCCAAAGAGTTGTGATCAATGGCTCAGTGTCCAAATAGAGAAGTGTGACAAGGGGTGTTCCTCAAGAGTTGGTACTCGGACCAGTGCTGTTTAACATCTTCATCAGAGACATGAACAGTGGAATTGAATGCACCCTCAGTCAGCTGGCTGATGACACCAAACAATGTGGTGAAGTCAACACACTGGAGGGAAGTGAGGCATTCCAGAGTGACCTTTCCAGGCTCAAGAAGTGGGCTCATGGTAACTGCATGACATTCAATAAGGGCACGTCCGAGGTTCTGCACCTGCAATCCCATGTGAATACAGATTGGAAGGAGAAAGGTTTGAGGGCAGCCCTGAAGAGAAGGACTTGAGGGGGCAGTGGAGCAGAAGTTTAACAACAGCTGTCAGTGTGCACTTGCAGCCCAGAAAGCCGTGTCCTGGGCTGCATCAAAAGAAGCACTAACAGTTGGTCGAGGGAGGTTATTCTGTCCTTCTGCTCCCCACTTGTGAGACCCCACTTGGAGTCTTGGGTTCAATTATGGAGTACCCAACAGAAGAAGGACACAGAGCTCCTGGAATGTATCCAGAGGGAGAGCAACTCAAATGATCAGAGGGCTGGACTACCTCCCCTATGAGGACAGGCTGAGCAAATTGGGGTTGTTCAGCCCGGAGAAGAGGCTCAAGTGACCTTCTAGCATCTTTTCAATAACTGAAGGGGGATACAAGAAATCTGGAATAGGGCTTTTGACACAGGTACATAGCGAGAGGACAAGGGGAAAGGGTTATAGACTTGAAAAGGGAAGATTTAGGTTGGACATTAGGAAAAACTTCTTTCCTGTGAGGCTTCTGAGATGCTGGAACAGGTTGCCCAAGGAAGCTATGGCTGTCCCATCCCTGGAAGTGTTCCAGTATAGGTTGGATGGGGCACTGAGTAACCTGATCTAGTGAAGGTGTCCCTGCCTGTGCAGGGGGGTTGGAACTAGATGATCTTTAAGGTCCCTTCCAACCCTGGCCTTTCTATGATTCTATCATCCACATTTCATTTATCATTTACAATTCTTTCTTTCATGATCAGGCATTCATTCCACAAAATAACTATATAGTTTCTTAAGCAGTCTAAGCTTAAGCTATGCTTCACTGCTGATTAAAATAAGAACTACATTGCAGTAATTGGCATCCTGTGCAATGAAAGTATAACTGAAGGGGAGACATTTTATCCTTACTTCTTGCACTTTGGCAAGCCATCCCCTTTGCTTAAAGGTTGAAAATAATTAATTTTAGGTCTTTAATAATGATTAATGTGTTAAAGTAAGTGATAACATGAGATGAATCCCACTTATACAATAATATATTACACGTTAATGGAATTGCCATTCTCATTCATCTAATTGAGGACCTGGTTTTTAAAGAGCTACCAACCCAAGCTGCTGCAGTAAAGTAACATCAAACTTCTAAATGCAGTAATAATAATTGTCCTTCCTCTTATCCCATTCAAAATGTTTGAGGCTATGTCTTAAGATAAATGTATAGATAACAACTGCAAAGTGGTCTGGGTTGTGGATGAAGGGGTACAAAATGAGAGATGTGCTCTTCTTGCTGCCCTCATCCTGTTTCCAACCAATTTCAGCTCATATCCCCAGATCATCTGACAGCATTAATAGTTTATCTGCATTAAGCATTCTTACTTTTAAACTCCTAAATAAGAGGCAGTTTGCAATAATTGGTTGCCTTTGTCTTGTTGTGCTTTCCCTAAACTTGGAAAAAGGTAGTTCCTCAGTTCTCCCAGCTTTACAAGAAATACAAATAATATGTGGAATGAGAGCCTTAGGATTCATTCTTGCTCTGTCTTATGCCTCAGAAGACCATTAAGAATTTAATTCCTATGATGGAGTCAGAGGGGACAAGGAGGTCACAACAATAGTGTAATAGTTGCCAGCACAGCTTTCCCTTAGGGTGCATAAACCTTGTTCAAAGCAGGACAGTCGGTCAATACTCAACTAAGTTAGCAGTGTGTACAGGTGGCCAAGAAGGCCAATGGCATCATAGCTTGTATTACAAGCATTGTGGCCAGCCGGAGGTGATCTTCCCTCTGTACTGGTGAGGCCACAGCGGAATATTATGTTCAGTTCTGGGTCCTTCACGGTAAGGACAGTGGAGTGCTGCAATGTGTCGAGAAAGGGGTAACAAGGCTTGTGAAGGGTCTAGGGCACAAGATCTTTGAGAAGCAGCTGGGGGAGCTGTTGTTTAGTCACCAGAAGAGGAGGCTGAGGGGAGATCTTATTGCTCTCTATAACTACCTGAAAGATAGCTGGAGTCAGGAGTGTGACACCTTCTTCTCCCTGGTGCTATATGACAGGACTAGAGGAAATGGATGTTTGCTGTGCCTGGGGAGGTTTAGGCTGGATATTAGGAAACTTTTTTTTCCCTGAAAGGGTAATCAAACATTGGAACAGGCTGCCCAGGGCGGTGGTGGAGTCACCATCCCTGGAGGTATTTCAACAGCACGTAGACCTGACACTTGGGGACATGGTTTAGTGGTGAGCTTGCAATACTGAGTCTAAGGTTGGACTAGGTGAACTTGAAGGTTTTTTCCAACCAAAGACATTTTGTGATTCTGTGTAATTATGCATTCACTACCTTTAGCTGTCTGTAAAGTTCAGAAGGGCAGCACTGACGCAGGCTGAACACTGCAACTGAGGCCTTGACTCATTGAAGTGTTCATGAAATTACAAGACCACTATAAGCAGAAACAGTACGGAAATTAAATGAACCAGTGAAGTTGAAACCAGGATTGTTTGGTGACAAAAAGCGATATAATTTTACATTACTAATTTAATATAATCCTTGGAAAACAGTAACAAAATGAAAGTTTTATTAGTTTTCCTTTAATATATTGTGATTGAACCTCTGCCATACTATTGTTCAGGGACAGCCTCATCTTACTGGTCTAGAGTGGAAGATTACCACATTTTCACAAGGTCTCTGAGCCTATATTGCTAGAATTGGATTTCTGATCTTTTCTATTACCCAAACTCACTCTTCTTATTTTATTTCTTCCTCCTCATTTGCCTTCTTTTGAAATACAATTGGGTTTAGCCAGCAAAGAATCATTCCTTGCATTGCTGCTGTGAGTCTGTCACTAAAGCAAGCTAAAACCCAGCACCTAAAGCTCCTTGATGCTCTGTGAATCTGCCAGATCTTCAGCAATCGTTTAACACTACTTCCTATTTCTCTGTTTCACTATCAGCACAGGTCCAGAAATAGAGGCTATTTGTCTTAGTCTTCTGAACTCACATGCAAACTTCTTTATTTGTCCAGTTTCAGGAAACAAAGACTGGACTCCGAAAACCACAAGAGAAACAGCAGCTCTAGCATGAAACTGTCTTAGCTCCACTACTTTTCCCATAGTGTTACAGTGAACAAGATTTGTAATTGGGTCTTTATTACTACTCTCCCACTATTACAGTGTCTTAAAACCTTATATTTGATAGACTTCGGTTTTGCTTCTCTTTCCTCCTTCTGTAATGCTAACAAAAGGTGTGTGTGGTGACCCGAGCCAACACCCACCCAACCTCTCATTCCACTTACATCTTCTCTAGGAGAAACAGAAAACAGAGTGCAGGTGACAATTTTCAAGGAACAAGATGATGACAGTTTAGGACAGAAAGCAAAAGCTGCAGTATGCAAGCAAAGCAAAGCATCCGCTACTATCTACTGACCAGCAGAGGTTTAGTCACCTCCAGGAAAGCACAGCCTCCACACACATAATGGTTGCCTGAGAAGACAAACACTACAGTCACAAATACCACCGCTTCCGTTTCTTCATATTTGTGGTATGGAATATCCCTTTAGTCTTTAGTCAGCTTGAAGCAGCTGCTCCACCTATGTCCACCTCCAGCCTTTGGTTCAGCCCTAATGTACTCTCTGGGGGTGGGAGCTGACAGCAAACAACCAAGCAGAAGAAAAACTAATTGCCTTCCCAACTGCTTGAAAAAAAAAGCAGGAAAGTAGGTGTGACATCATGTTTCCTCACCTCAAATGTCCTGCCATAGAAGTTTGGTATGTTGATGCCAACAACTCTTCTCAAACAAACTTCAAACCTGCGCAAGTTGTTTGGTTTAATTATTTAATGAGAAGCTCTATCTTAAAGTCAAGCAGGGAAAGTTCAGGATAATGTGAGGAAGACCATCTCTCCAGTCAGAAATGCTGTTTACCATCCTGTTATGTTCACTGGCACAAGGCTTTATTTTGTTAATTTGCTCTTCTACTGTATTCTGCTTCTACCTTGAAGAGCTGACATATGATGAAGAATAAAGAGGCTGGAAAATCATTTTGCAGACTGAATTCTATAGCAGCTTTTATAATTGTCTGTCACCCATCATAATCTTGATATCCTTTAGCTTTTCTCTATTCTTCCCCCCTCCCCCCCCTTCCCATTTTTCTTCTGGGACTCACCTAAGAAAAGTGATGGATTCTTCTCAATAGGTAGGTAAGTTCCTTCAAAAGGAACTCTGTAGCTTTTATCAATTAAACTTAGAAATAGGGCTGATTAAAAAAAAAGGCAGAACAGCCACACAGCTAACCTCACTTTGACATTATTCAACTTCACCCATTTATAATGGGATGTTCATATGTATCTCCTCAGATTCTGCTGAGAATGGGAGTCTCTTCTATTCTTAACCACATTTAAATCCATCTGATTTAGGGCTGATTAAGATGTCTACCTGATTTTTCACACCCTTTTCTCTATTTCTGCAATCAAATGAATAGTCCATAATTCAGGATAGAACTGGCAATGAAGAGACCTTCCAGGAAAACCTCCAAGAAAAGCACAGAACTGTACTTGCGTTAATACAGACTGTTAAAACACAGCTTCCAAGTCTGAGTACAGGTCACATTCTGCCATCAGGTTCATGATTATTCATTATTTGACTGCTTAGTACTACACTGCTATCACATCACTTTCTGCAGTACTGGTCTTGTGACAGAAGCTCCGTTGCTCTGTGTTGTTTTGTCTACCTGACTTCACTGATTTGGTACCCAGTATCAGTGTTTGCATCTGTTATTCTTGCTGCTTTTCTCTGGTAGTACATTTTGGCTAGTGCCTCACAGCCAATTGCCTTTGGAACAAAAAGAACATCCTACCAGGAAAAGCTTTAGTAGGGCTACCAAGCCCAGTTAAAATGTGATCCATTTTGCAGAGATGTGCAAATCTAAGGAAACCAGCTTTTCTTCTATCCCTCTGCTTCTGGCAGTCTCAGTTCCCACTCATCTTTCTGACAGTCTCTAGCTTGTACCAGTCCTCAGGGCAGTTGTCAGTCTCACTGGCAGCTGCGTTTTCTTGCCATGAGTGATACCTCATAGCCCAAATATTAATGGTCAATCAATTAGCTACAGCTGGCAGCTGGCTTTTCAGTCCCACATTTGATGTTGTGGATTGAAGCGCACTTCACAACTGGATTGAAAATAGCTCCATTATAAGCATACAAATCTCTAATTCCCCAGAAAATTTAGAAGTCTTTACTACAAACTGACATTGTTGCATTCCTTGTGAAAATCTGAGATTTCTATATGAAAGCTTTATATTTTTATTATCAATTTGCTTCATACTCAGACACTAAAATAACCCTCATTCTGCATTTGCATCAGTTAAATGCTAATAAAGGATCAATCACTGAAATTCTTTGGTATTTTTATCTCCATAACAACATTATTAGTTTAAAACTGTGGGACTGAGCTATGTATCTCCTTACCTTATGCTGAGAGATAATTCATCATGTACAGTCCTGTCAGTATCTTTATTTTCCTTTCTTTGTGCTTACGTGAAGATACTTTTCTTATTTATACATCTCATGTTTTCCTAAGCTTTCAGCATTATAAAAGCAATGAAGTCATGTAAAGCATCTGGTCTTTAGAGCTCAGACAGTAAGAACAATACAGTATATTATGAAAATATTGTTAACAGAGTATTCCCCGAACTGGAAATACCAAAGGAAGCAATTTCTTTCATTTGAAACAGAGATTCATCGATGCAGTTTCTCTTACTTTACACATTGTCTGATTAATTTTGCAACTAAATATTTTAAGCCACAAGTGCTTTTAGTTACAGCAGTTTCATTCAAAAGACAAGCTAATGTAGTTTTAGTAAATGTGCCTATGCAATCTCAGAATCATAGAATAATAGAATTATTTAGTTTGGGAAAGATCTTCAAGGTCATAGAGTCCAACCATTAACTAAGTGTACTAAACCATGTCTTAAGCTCCATAACTACCCAACTTCTAAACATGTCTCCATCTCACTCTGTGATAAAATCTCTTCATTATAAATCACCTTCACTTCATCCCTGCTCCTACCTATCCTCTCCCTCACTACCTCACTACAAGCACACTTTGTATAAAGTCCCTCAGAGATCCATAAAGTGGAAGTGGAAACTAGAGGATTTTTCTCCTTATTCACACCTCCACATGACAGCAGGGTACACCTGCTGTAACTTTTTAGTGTGATTTGTGAAGAAGGACACACTACAGCTAGGACTCTGTTCAAATGAATACATTCACGCACAAGCACTGGTGGGATTGCAAAAGGGGATCAATTATAGGTAACTTCAGCTAGCATCTTTCCTAATGTCTTCCTTCTGGCTAAATTCCTGAGTTCCCAGGAGAGCACCATGCTGCAGAGCATAGCTACTGACTTAAGCAGTACCCATGTCAAAACGCTTTGCATATTGACTCCAAATTTGCAGTTTGACTTAGAAAATCATCAACTTCAAACAGAAATTCAATTGACTGCTGTCTTTTATTCTCCCACAGCAGTATACCAACGTGCACAATGCATGGACACTGAAGTTCTCTGGCCATCTTTGGGTAGACTGGGTATTGGATTAAGTTTACAGTCTGGCTTGAAATTGAGTAATAGGGAATAAATACTATACCTTTCCCGGTCTTCACAATGAGAGATTCAACAGCCAAAGCTGCTCAAATAGACTATAAATTTTACTTATTGTAATCAAAAATATACATTTTTTTCCTACTCTTTTCTTGTCATTTCTTGTTTCCTTATTTCACAGAAATATTACATTTTAGACTATTATTAGACAGAACTAGAGTATTTCCTTACTAGCAGGCAAAACTTTTAGTGATGGGGATTATTACTGAAAATCTGGGAGCCCTTAGCTACTGCCCTTTCCCGGGACAGGACAGCAATGTGACCAGCATCCATTTTATTAATTAGACATTTGTATTACAGGATGTCTAACATGGTATTCCTACTGTAGGACAGTGTGCAAGAGGGGATTAAGGCTCAGTAGGAAATTTCAAATTTGCTAATGAATCAAAATAAAACAGAGGCCAAGTTAATGTGAAATTTTAGAACATTTAAAAAACATTTTATTGCAAACCTTGAACTGTTACTCAGGTAGCACAGCTGCAATTACGATTACTACAATATTTTCAGGTTTGATGACACAGAGTTATATGTTGGAGTCAGACAACAGTGACAAAATGTAACTTTACTGAAGAAAGGCTTGAATATCCTTGCATTTGAGCACAAAAAACTTATTGGAGAAAAAGTACAAATGCCAGACTAGCTTTCTTGACTTTTCAAGTTAGAAAAGCATTTTGTGTGGTCATGTATTAATTCAATAGGGAAACTGTTCTATCTCATCATCTGTCCTCTGATCTTCAATTGCTTCTTTACATTCAAAAAAAACCCCTACAACTCAGAAACATTCTCAAATGGCAAAGTTTTACTACTATAAAAATTTTTACCATAGAAATTTGGGCTTCATTGTACCTTGAATTAAGTTTTCCAAATTCTTTAACAACAGAAACTCACTTGATATTAATATTTTCAAGAAGGCATTCTTCATTGAGACCAAAACCAGTTCTTGGCTTACATAAACTTGTTTTAACTTCTTTGATGTTAAAAGATTCCAGACACTTAAAAATATAGCTGATGCATAAATTTAATCCAATGAAGCCAACCATTGTCTGAGTTGTTTCATATAACTTGAGACGCACTTCAGTTGTCATATATGCTAAAATTAATTGAAATCCTGACTGTACTTGTCTTCAGAGAGACAAAGAAATCTAACTCTTTCAATGCAGAAAAACAAATGTTGCGTGTTTTTTCTCAGTAAGTACAGGTTTCACATTAGCAGCGAATTTCTAATCAATGTAATATGATATAATCTTATTTCTTACTCTGAAGCAGAAAAATATGCAATCTCTAGCAACTACTTCTGAGGGCAAGTACAATTCATAATGAAAATTAATCTCATATTTCTATTTCCTATCTTCTGCAAATAACAAATGTTCATAACACAAGGACAGATGTTTTTAATATATTCTGTTATCAGATTAGGAATGCGAGCAAAATGAATGGAACAAAATCCACCCGAATAAAGAACACAAAGCATAATGCTACGCTCCTATTAGCATAACAAAAATGTGTAAATTATGTTGGTGATGAGAAAATTTGGAACAGTCCTTAAACAGAATCCAGATGGAAGATATTGGAGAGTGTTATGAAACCTAATGTTCACATTCCATTACTAAAACAAGAAAATCACTTAGTAGTAAACAGTTGCTCTGAATCAAAATTCCCTGGGGACTATTGTAAAAAGGAATGGAAGGTGTTATCTTTAGAAGCTACCTTCAAAATACGTGTTCTAACTTGGTTTTATTTTCTAAGGATGACATCAGAGCTCTCCAATTCTACCAGTAGTAAATTTCTCGTTAGAAACAAGCAAAAGAAAAAGAAATACCACTTTTGAAGCATCATGATGGACCCAGTAGATGTCCTAATACAGGACCAAATAAGCACCTCACAGAAACAATTATCAACAAGTTGTAGCATTGCTTAGAGAAGAATCTGTCTCTTGAGCTATTTATCCAGATAAATGCTTTCCATGAGACACCAGTGTGCAATCACAGCCCATAAGACAAACTTCATTCTGGGCTGCATCACAAGAAGTGTAGCCAGAGATTTGGCCCTCTACTCTGTCCTGATTAGACCTCACTTGGAGTCCTACATCCAGCTCTGGAGCCCCCAAACACAAGATGAATGTGGACCTGTTGGAGCAGGTTCAGAGGAGGCCACAAAAACGATCAGGGGTCTTTTACGAGGACAGACCGAGAGAGTTGTGGTAGTTTGTCCTCAGGAAGAGAAGGTTCAGGGGACCTCATAGTGGCCTTCCAGTACCTGAAGGGGTCCTGCCGAAAAGCTGGGGAGGGGCTTTTTACAGGGACAGTGGGTAAGAGGACAAGGAGTTATGGTTTTAAACTGAAAGATGGAGAGTTAGGTTGGAGATTAGGAAGTTCATTAGTGTGAGGGTAGCAAGACACTGGAATAGGTTGCCCACATAAGTTGTGGAAGCTCCATCCCTGGAAGCGTTCGAGGCCAGGTTACATTGGGCCCTAAGTAACCTGATCTAGTGAGAGGTGTCCCTACCCATTCAGGCATTTGGAAGTTGATCTTTAAGGTTCCTTCCAACTCTAAACTGTCTATGATTTTTCCTATAAATTTAAAGTACATCATCAATTGCTTAAAATACATGATTACCATCTGAGGTTCTTTTGTGCATGGCTGCCATCTGTCTCCTCTACTTTCTGTAACTCTCAAAAAAATCTTTAAAGAATAGAGTTCAAGTTCCATTAAACAAAACACCAGAAAGGCTGAAGTTTCAGAGGTAAGCAGTTCCTACATATTTTGAGAAAAGAAGGGTGGCCCAAATAGAGCATCTGCATTAATTCCTTCCAGAGGCATTAATTTGACTTATTCTGTGGCTGAGAGAAAATACGGGCTGACCTTAAAGGTCTTTGGCGATCATACGTTAATACAACCCCTCATCAGAAATATCCCTCTCTCTGTCTCATGTCTGCAGTCTTACCTCCAGCTAATAGGGATGGGCTTCGCACATCTCCCTAAAGAGAACTTGTTAGCAATAATTGTAACACTGAACATTTCAACAAAAAACCTCAAATCACATGCTTAATCTCCAATTTTTCTTTAGGCTTGATACTAAAATGTAATTTAGAGTAGTTTCTAGCTTACATTTTAATGTTCAGGTTGTTCTGGCAAAGTTGAAAAGTGTTGCCTTAAAAATGCAGAGGAGCAAGTGAAAGTAGTGGGAGGACCACTTGGCCTTTACAAATACAGTACCCTTCATCATCTTTCAGTCATGTGCTGAAAGTCCTGATTCCTAATACACACATGGGCAATTCAAATACTTCTGTGACAAAAGAATCGGTATCTGGACAAAGCTTATTTTTTCTCTGCTAGAAATAAAAACATATTGAATAAGACAAGACCACTGGTGACGCTTGGGGTAGATGAGATAAAATGAACATAAGAGGCCTAGAAAAACTATTATGGGAGACAAACCGATACATAGCTTGAGATATGTGCCTCTTCCTTTGCTTTCCCCAAAGCTGGTATTTTATAGGAAATGAAATAAATTGTAGAGAAAATGGGTTTTAGTCCCTAAAATCTGCTTTCCACTCACACTTGAATTCTAATTATATAGTAGTAAAGATTCAAGCAAATGGTTAATGATTTAATTTAAAAGCTCTTCACTATGAAATTAACAAATACAATTTAATTGCAAATTCTTGCATGATTAATAGGCTAGATTTCCATTCTTAATTCCATCATGCAGTCTGTTAAATATGGCCTTTTTGTTAAATTATTTTAATTTCCTGAGAGATCAAGCTGTTACTGCATGCAGATTGTGTTATCTAACACCTCATATTATTATTTTTAATTTTCATATCTATTTGATTAACAGTTTACTTTGATCAATTTCATGCACAACGAAGACACAAGCTGATAATCTTTATGTCCTCTAGTAGAACTGGACTTAAGGAGCATCACAATCTGATTCAGGATACACACACATGCTAAAGTATATTATAATGTATAAATAAATATATGCATTACAAACAAATACATAAAATCATAGAATCATAAAATTATTAGGGATTGGAAGTGACCTCAAAAGATCATCCAGTCCAATCCCCTGCCACAGCATGATTACCTAGACCAAGTTGCACAGGAACAGACCCAGGTGGGTCTTGAATATCTCCAGAGAAGGAGACTCCACAACCCCCCTGGGCAACTTGTTCTAATGCTCCGTTACACTCACTGTGAAGAAAGAAGTTCCTTCTGATATTTATATGGAACCTCCTCTGTTCCAGCTTGCACCCATTGCCCCTTGTCCTATCACTAGACAACCTTGAGAAGAGCCTGGCTCCATCCTCCTGACACCCATCCCTCACATATTTATAGAAATTAATGAGGTCACCCCTCAGTCTTCCCTTCTCCAAGCTAAAGAGACCCAGCTCCCTCCCTGCTTATTAGAGGGGGATTGGTCTAAATGACCTTTAGCGGTTCCTTCCAACCCAATTCATTCTGTACTTCTATGAATGGGGTTCTCTCTAAGGATTCTTTAGAGATAGAAAGAACTTGCAAGCATGTGTAACAGCACCAACATACATGTCTTGGATACTTCAGAAAATTCCAGAGTTTATTCAGAATACAGCATAATGCAGCTGCACCCAAGCACTTCAAATGACTATTACAGAGGTTACAAACTGCTCCCCCTGTAACTCACACACACTGAGCTCCATCATCTCAAAGAATCCGTAATGTTTGGGAATGAAAGATGCAAAGTGACAGTTGATCACAAAAGGTTACTAGAATATCCCAGACAGACAGATATGAGAGCTACAGCTTTGACTTCAGGAGAAGTCTCTTCTACAGATATCACTGGCACCTCACAGAAGTGCTGGAAATTGGCATAGAGGAAAACAATGCACATACCTTGCAAAGAGACAGGCAAGTAGCATGTTCAGTGGAGTCACACTGCTCAAGTCTTCCTTCTGTTTTTCCTGATCATTCATTGTAATGACCTTACTGATTGAAAGGAAGACTGATTTAAAAAATCTTCACAGACATTAACTTTTATTCATTTAAATACATGAATAATATTTGCCTTTCCACATCCTTTTTAATATATATACATTTTATTCCACATTTAAATGCACATGGCTTTTCTTGGTTTACTGTAGTATATTTTAATCAAAATGAGTTTATTGCTGAACAGAAACTTCTTCAGCTCTATGAAAAATGTAGAAATCCATTTGCTTACCAAAAAGATTTTAAATATTTATCTTTTCCCAACAATATCCTTCAATGTCTCATCATGAAATGATTACATAAGTGATTTAAGACTTGGAAAAAACATTTTCTAGCAAAATGTCAAATAGTATGAACAGAGACTGGTGACAAACACTGTTAATCCAGCCTTACACACTTCAATATAGTGGATACAGCCTAAACAATTCTCTTTTTATTTCATCTTTCGTTTACTCAAGCTTTGCTCCTCATACACTTACACAACTTCTATTACTGCCAGACACACACAAGCAGCTGCTCCAGATCATCTAGGTTGAGACAATTGCTAAATTTCTTAGAAATATCATCATAATAAGCTTCATGTTGAACTCTACAAGCTTGAAGCTCATTCCATTACCAATTTTCTAAACACACGCTGTGTAGGCATCCCTGACAAACAGTTGAATATTACACTTCATAAGCAGAGAGATGAACATAGGTGCACTGAACCATAAACTTCTAGAGTGGTTAACTATGACAAGCATGGCTAGTAACTGAGTTTTGACTCTATCTGCAAAATCTCATTTCTAATTAGAAGATATTTGATACTGTATGGTTATGCCATGCATTTATGAAATCAAACATGCCTCACCGAACAAGATGCCTTTAAGGCATTTACTGGCAGTGTGGCATCACAACAGTCTGTATTCCTTTGGTTTTTGTTGCTAGTATGCTTGAGATACATAATCAGAGTGGTACCTACATGCATTTGTGCAGCAAACAAGGCTTCTTAATACAACAAGCTAAAGAAAGGCAAGGACCATGTTCTGTCTGATACTTGATAACCACACTGTACTTCGTGCTCTAGGCTCTCAACATAGATAAAAATAAATGTGCTGGAGAGATGCAGAACTGAGCTTTCACATCTGCAGTCCCTTCAGCTAGGCGGCAACTAGACAGTGAGGTTTCACAAAGAATATATAGAAAATAACCCACTCCAATAATTCAGTTTAATTACAGTTTGTTTTTCTGTAAAAAGCTGGTCGTGTTTTTACGATCTGAAGAAAACGACAGTCAAATCAGTTTCATTCAGAGAAAATCTTCTCCAGTGTCCCCATCTCCCTTATGACCCTTTGCTTGATCATTAAGGGTAGAATTATGAAATTGAGCGTATAGGTTATATTTTCTACCCAAGGGTACTTTTCTTCTCAGTATCCTGGATTATTTGTTTGGCTAACAATTTATTTTCATCTTCCCTTAAAAAGAATTACACTTTTGGTTCCCCTAAATAATGCTGTAGCTTTCTTCTGGGTCTTCTCAGATGCTGCTTTCCTGGGCTTTCATTCCCACAGAAGGAGAGGAATCAACACAGTTGCTATATATACACTGTTTAATTCTATCCTGGAGAAAAGGAGGTTGAGGGGAGACCCTATTGCTTTTTACAACTACCTCAAAGAAGGTTGTAGAGAGGTTGGGGTTGGTCTCTTCTTCAAAGTCACTAGTGATAGCACAAGAGGAAATGGCCTCAAGTTGTGCCACAGGAGATTTAGATGGGATATTAGGAAAAATTTCTTCACTGAAAGAGTAGTCAGGGACTGCAATGGGCTGCCCCAGGAGGTGTTCAAAAAATGTAAAGCACTTGAAAACATGGTTTAGAGGGTATTGTGGCACTGGGTTGGTGGTCGGACTTGATCTTGGAGGCCTCTTCTGTAATGATTCTCTGATTTTCTGATTTTGTTCGGAAAGCCTGGTTCAGGACAAGTACATGTACAAACACCTTATCACCTTATCACAGTATCACAGTAAGGACAAGGTTGGAAAAGACCTTAAATATCACCCAGCCCAACCTAAATCCAATAAACCAAGTAAACCTAACATCTAACATCTAGATCATGCCACAGTACTGTTGCCTATTTNTAGATATAGACAGCAATAAGGTCACCCCTGAGCCTCCTCTTTTCCCAGCTAAACAGACACAGCTCCATCAGCCTCTCCTCATAGGGCTTACCTGATGGAGAGAGAAATGCAGGCAGTACAAGGAAAAGAATTCTACACATTTGCAAAGAAAATTGAAGATGTCTGCTTCATTGTACGAGGATACACACACACACACATGCATTTTTACTTGCATGCTATGGTTGGTGCAACTGTGAATAAGTCTTTTGCAAAGAGAATTAGAAGGTTATGAATGTATAGAACAGTATGTCCTTTAGAGGAGGATTTGTAAAATATTCCTCGTAATATGCAATAGGAATATCTTTTTTTTTTTTCCCATTGAAAGTCAGGACTAAGTTAAAGAAAGGTATACAGGGGTTTAGAAACATTTACTGTGTCAGACAATCCAATAGAAAAGGGCTCTACTCTATTATTAATTTTTCCTCCATTGGGGAGACCCCATGTGCATCCTATTTTTTCATTGCTAGTATTTTTCATACAAAAGGCAGTAATATAGCTTTTTAAATTTGGCAGGTATTAAGATAAGGAATCTAATTCTAAATGTGGCTCCAGGATTTCTTGAAGCTCAGATATGGACTGCATTGGGGGAATTATGCATTTATTAGTTTCAATTCACTCTCTTTTTCTGCTATGAAATTTCCTGCCTGGTTCTTTTCTAGAACTTTATCAAGTAGAGCTGATATTTCTTTTTAATATCTTTATTGTTTTTAAAGTTTAGTAGAAAAGGTCTTTTGGACTACAGCTCTTCCTGGCAATTAACAGCATATAGCAATTGCCTGGAAAACCTTATGAACGCTACATCACTACCTAATTTTCCAGGCCACACTTCCTCAGTTTGGCTGTGAGAGACTACGTCAACTGCTTTACTGAAGCCAAGACAGACTGCACTGGTTTGCCATCATCTTCCATCTGATTATGTCTTCATATAAAGTTATCAGGTTGATCAAGCATGACTTCCCTTTGGTGAAGCTGTGTTGACTGACCCTCTTGTCCCTGATCTGCCTGCAGACAGAGTCAAGGACAAATTGTTCCATCACCTTTCTGGGGATGGAGGTGAGGCTGAGTGGTCTGTAGTTACCTGGATGCTCCTTCATGCTCTTTTTGAAGATTAGAATGACATTTGCTACGCTCCAGTCCCTGGGCACCTCCTGTTCCCCACAACTTACCAAAGATGATGAAGAGTGGCCTAGCAATGACTTCTGCCATCTCCCTTAGCACTTGCAAGTGCATCCCATCAGGACTCATGGATTCATGCACATCCAGACTGCTCAATTGGTCTCTAAGTCAGTCCTCATCAACCAGAGCAAACTCCTCTTTTGTCCTGACTTCCGCAGCATGCTGGAGCTCATCAGGACAGCCTCCAGCAGTATAGACAGAGGCAAAGACAGCTTTCAGTATCTCTACCTTCTCTGTATCCTCTGTCACCAGGGCACCTGCCTCATTCACCTGTGGACCTATGTTGCCTCTAGTGTTAGTTTTATCTGCAGTGTATTTGAATCACAGGATCACAGAGTGTTAGGGATTGGAAGTGAGCTTGAAAGATTATCCAGTCCAATCCCCCTGCCAGACAGGACCACCTAGACCAAGTCGCACAGGAACATGTATTGAAGAAACCCTTTCTGCTGTCCTTGACCTCTTTTGCAATGTTTAATTCCAAGGAGGCCTTGGCTTTCCCAGTTGCATCCCTACAGAGGCATGTGAGGTAATGCATCTGTGATACATTGCTGAAGAGATTTACCTTGGTAAATTTGCAGATGACACCAAGTTGGGGGGAGTGCTGGAGGGTAGGAAAATGCTGCAGAAGAATCTGGACAGGCCAGGTCAATGGGCAGAAGTCAGCAGGATCAGGTGTAACAGAGCCAACTGCAGGGTCTCACACTTTGACCACAGGAACCCCTCACAGTGACAGACTGCAGCCTGACAGAGAGGAATCTGGGAGTACAGGTCAACAACCAGCTGAATTTGAACCCACAGGGTGCCCAGGTGGTCTGGTAGGCCAATGGCATCCTGGCTTGTATCAGAAATACGGTGGCCACCAGGTCATAATTCTTTCCCTGAATAGGGCACTAGTGTGGCCTAATCTTGATTGCTGGGGGCAGTTCTGGGCCTCTTGCTTCAAAAAAGAGATTGAGGGGCTGGAGCAGGTCCAGAGGAGCAACAAGGCTGAGGAAGGAACTAGAGGGAAAGACTGGTGAAAAGCGGCTGATCGAGCTGGGGTGTTTAGCCTGAAGAAGAGAAGACTCAGGAGGGACCTTCTCCCTCTCTCCATCTCCCTGAAGTGATGTTGTAGTCAGGTGGGGGTTGGGTTCCCCTCCCAGGCAACTAGTGATAGAACTAGAGGGCAGAGCCTGAAGCTGTGCCAAGGAGGGTTAGGTTGGATATTAGGAAGCCGTTCCTTATGGCAAGGGTGATCAGACCCTGGAATGGACTGCCCAGGGCAGTGGTGGAGTCCCCATCCCTGGAGGTGTTTAAGGACAGACTGGATGTGGCACTCAGGGCCCTGGTCTAGCTGATGTGGTGGTTAGGTCATAGACTGGGCTGGATGATCTCAAAAGTCTTTTCCAGCCTCATTAATTCTGTGACTCAAGACAGAAACTCTGCTCTTCTAAATTTACTGTCCATATATATCAACCAAACGCCTGCAGTTTCTAGCCCCTTGGTGTTCTAAGCCAGTGCCTGTGCACGTGAACAAGAAGCGTTCAGCAGATCCCAGATATTGGCATCTTTCAAGAACCACACCCCAGTGAAGGACAACACATTAGCACCCTAGAGTACATTGCTCCTAGAGCTTCAGAAATCTGACCAGACACAGAGAAGGGCACAAAGACTGAATCCATTCTAAGTGGACCAATTGATCACAGTGCTGTGTGGGAAAGGAGCAATTAACTCAAGAGCAGGTCATAGAGAGAAAAAGCTCCATTAGAGTTTGTCAGTGAAAATGACTTTCCTGCCTTTAATTGCCTATTCTTTGCATTTTACTTTCTTGAGATCACTGGAAACTTGCAGCATCTGATTTACAATGCTGCTTAACAGATGGGCTCTGCTGGCAACTTCCATGGTCTGAGTGTCATTCTTGGCTGTTACACCAAAAAAAAAGGCAATTCTCTTCTCACCTTGCTGAGCTTTTGAAATTTGTCTTCCAGGTTTCTCTAGTGCTCTTATTATGTAAATAAAAGTCACCCTGAAAGTTGTTTTAAAAATATGTTTATAATGTAAAATTATCAATATCTGCTCAACATATACGAAGATAAAACCTCAATGTTCTTTTGATCCTTTGCCTTTGCTCAATTTTAAGTTGGAAGAAGGAGGAAAACGTCCTAGTCCTTACTGCAACAAAGATAAATTCATTCAAATCTCTCATGTTTTGAGTAGAAGACTGAAACATTTAGTGATTAGACTTAAAGTGAACAGTTGGGTTTTTTCCATGGTTGTATTTTCATAAGGAAGATCCACTGCTCACTGCTGGAGAGTGCAGTTTGTGCATAGCCCTGGGTTTCTCCTTTTGGATGGGTGGAGTTAATGAGGACCGGATGTGGGGCACTTATTTCAGGTGTACATAAAGGCCAGATATTAGAACTGTGTCTGTGCTTGCTTCTCCTAAGTGATTTGCTGCACGTCTCGTAGGGTTTTGGGTTCTTATTCCAAGGTACTTAACTGTTCCTACTGGTGCCTAAGGTAGACTGTGCAATGTCAGGACATTGCAACAACCAAGTTTGGATTGCAAATCATCAGGTTCAGATGACCATTTAATACAGCTGCTCTTTGTTATGGTAATAAAATGCACTTTGCAGTCAAATACATATCCAGTACTGCAATGTGGGACTACCAAGATGAGACCCTACTTTTGCACTTGTAATAAATCCACCATTAGGACTATCACTATACTTGGTATAAGTGTGTATATATATATATATATTTATACACACATTTTATATATATACATTATATATATATAAATGCACACATACATGTGTTAATACTTGTGTCTTTAAAGGATGTGATAAAAACACATCCGTGCTTCAAGAGAGTTTACACAACTGGCAAAAATAAATATTTGGTTGTAGATTTGCATACTACAACACCCTCCATAATTTTGCTTATCTAGTTCTTTCATTCAGCTAATTTCGTGATGAGCTGTCTTGTTTCCTCTGTTCAAGTTGCAGGGAGATCAAGAGAGAGTCAAATCCATCCACTTTACATGTCTTGAGGCAAAACATCTGCTTGAATGGATGCAAAATATGTTGGAAGACTGTGGCTTGTTGTTCATTACTTGTTTTTTTCCCCCCCTCTTCGAAGTCTGTGTTGCATTTAATTTAAAGTTAGCAACCTGAATGTTAAAGGATGCATTTCACAGAAGTTAAGTATGCATCTTTCTTTGGACTAAATCCTCAGAGGATTCAGTTAGGTGCAAAAAGCCATTGAAAAGTATAAGATTGTTTCTTTAAATAAAAGGTCACATAAATACTCAAACCCTATCATTTTCAAAAATAAAAGATAATAATAAACAGGTCTGTCCTGTGTTCATGGAAAGTTATTATAAAGTCTTTTTTGACTCAGCCTTCAGTTACAACTACCCTGCTATGAGACACATGAAAAGATTAATGGATGAGTTACAGCTAGATCTTAATAATAAGAGACATCATCTGTGTCACAGCCTTCAGGAGCAAGAGTGCTAGTTGCCATTGTCTTTGGATCTTACGCTACAATTACAGGTTTCTTAAGCAAATGTAAAGAAAAAAGCCCCACCAAACTATGAGTAGTATGCAACGTTTGGGGGTGTTTTGCTTGGTTCTCACTGACAATGAAATGCTAAGGCTTCCTATTAATTTACAGAATCATAGATCACAGAATCACAGAATGTCAGGGATTGGAAGGGACCTCCAGTCCAATCCCTTTGCCAGAGCAGGATCCCCTATAGATCAAGTCACACAGGAACATGTCCAGGTGGGTTTTAAACTTTTCCAGAGAAGGAGACTCCACAACCTCCCTGGGCAGCCCCTTCCAGTGCTCTGTCATAGTCATCATGAAGAAGAAGTTTCTTCTCATATTTATGTGGAACCTCTTACATTCCAGGTGACACCCATTGCCTCTTGTCCTGTCATTGGATGCCATTGAGCAGAGCCTGGCTCCTTGCTCCTGACATTCACCCTTTCCATATTTGTAAATATTAATGTGGTCACCCCTCAGTCTGCTCCAAGCTAAAGAGACCCAACGCCTTCAGCCTTTCCTCATCAGGGAGATGCTCCACTGCCTTCATCATCTTTGTGGCTCTGTGTGCATTTTGTTTTCTTTGGACAACAAACAAACACAACTCTAAAAGGAAACAATGTGAGATGAATAAGAGGCAAAATAATCAGCTCAGAGACCTCATATTAACAGTGATGAGCAGTGCAGCTTTGAGCTTGCTGCTTCTTTGACTGCTCTGCCTGGCTCTCTGCAAGGAACAAGTGTACCTTCACCCAGAATAATGTGAACAGTCAATCTCTTCTTCAAGCAAAATCAGATCAGCTTCATTTCACAGGGAAGGCAAGAATTGCTAAACATTTTAGACAGCTATGAAAATGTCCTTTGTTTTACAGTCCAAAACGCAAGATATTTGCAACCAGACTGTTCCCAAAAATTAACAAAGAGACCAGACTTTAAAAAGGAATCAATATGAAGAACTTTTCCAAGTATATGTATAGCTTTTACAAACACATCTGTTTTTTTGAAAGGCTGTGAACAGACTTACTGCTAAAATAGAGAAGAACACACAAAGTACAGTAAGAATTTATGATTTTTAGTCAGTCTCTATCAGTAATTGTCCTCAGCACTGAAACAGGTATTATCTAAGAGGAAGGAACTTTACAAAAATAGATTAGGTGAGAAAAAGAGGAAGACTGATCAGAAACCATAGAGAAGGTGTGAAGAACTGGAATAATGAAAATTTAGCCAACCACAATACATGAAAATGTAAAAACACTCTCGAAATTTTGTCTAAGAAGGAAAATAGAAAAAATTATTTTGAAGTATTGAAATATAACTGAAGTTATTATGTGACACTGCATTACGACCCAATGTTTCTTTACACCAATTCTTTTTTGACTAGACAGTTCAAGGGTAGGGTTTTTTTATGCTGCTAGATGAACTAGCTAGGAAAAATGCTGTAATGCTATGCACACATCATACAACCTACACTTCCTCTTTCATTTGGGCATGGCTGCATCACACGATGTGCTCATGACCTGCAGAATGAGGTAAGATGATAAAATAGCTTACAAGCCCAGAGCAAGGGAAGGAATGGGTCTCTTATATCTACTTGTGGTTTATACAGCTGCCAATCATTGCAGCATCTTGGCATGACCTCTGACTTCTTCTCATACACTTTCACTGCCATGAACATTCTATATGCATTAGAATTAAAAGTGTTTTTTTCTTCACGGTGAACACAGCTATAAATAAACATTTATAATATAAGCAGATGAAATACATAACCAAGCCTTTATGAGCCTCAGTCAGGGATCACATTATTCTTCAATGCTGCTGCGCCTTTTCACCATTCAATTTCTCAGTTTTCTTCAGAGCTTTTCTAAATAGAATTTTAAATGCAGGGACTATTGATTCTATTGGTTATCGCATGTCAGGCTGCATTTAGTTGATACAGGTGGGTATGTCAGAGTTAATTTCTTTTTCTATTCACTTACTTTGTGGCTCAGCAAGAGAAAAGAACAGACATCCTTATAAAAAAATCATTCTAATTTTGAGCTTCATTTTCCTCCCTTGAAGCATGAGATTTATTCTTTTGTAACATGCATTTTCTACCTTCCTGACTTTTCCTCTCTGTCTTCCTTTTGTCCACTGGTACTTAAAGATGTTAATGCCTGATTTTTCTGATACAATTGCTATTTTTGAAAACCATGTAAATCAATGAATCAAGCAATGAAATTACATGTTTATATTTTAGCATTTAACTTATGCTTTTACCTAACACCCATTTAAACGCTGTATGACTCAACACAGGAATCATATAGAACTCCACAAGAGGACTTGCTTTTCTTTATAATACACCACTTTATACAAAGGATGATTTTCCTCCTTATTCGCCTTCTTTTCCTCATTCTTAAGCTACAAAACAAACATACACAGCAAGTAGAATGCCAGGCAGCACCGAGATTCCATGGGACTGCAAACAAGACTAATGACATTTCCTTTTTACCATTTTATAACGAGAAAAAGATCCTATCCAAACTGGAGACAACATTGATGCTGAGTTTGCTAGGGTGTTAAAAATATTTACCAAAAGTATGCCACAGGAGCACAGCCTATCATCTCCCATCGCTAACAGAGAAATGCAAATGGAGCAGACAGCTGTACAAAGAAGAGTTGGTGGAGCTCTGCTGCATGATAAAAACTGCCTCAACAGATGTATCTGAAAAAATTTATTAAAATTTAGAAAGAAAAGAAACAGTGAACCAAAGTACCATGCTGCACTGTCCACTGTAAAAAGAAGCAAAGCAGCAGATACTACCAGAAACCCTGAAGAACTGCCTCTAGTCCAGTTTAACTCACACAAAGATAGTTCAGAAGATACTACAACAGTTTTTACTCTCTTTCCCTGTCCTTCATGATACCAACACACTTTCACCGGTAAGATCAAATAGCTTGTCCATCTTGAAGACAGCATATCTCATTGTTCATGGCTAGGTTGCATGGGGATTTGAGCAATCTGGTCTGGTGGGAGGTCTCCTTGCCTAGGGCATGGTGTGGAACTACATGATCTTCTAGATCCCTTCCCACTCAAACCACTCTACAATTCAAGCACCCAAATGGGGACAGTATTTAATGGAATGTGACGTATTATACTTTTTGATAAAGGATACCCACAGGCAGAGGCTCCTGTGCTCCCAGGTTCCTGAAACCGTTGAGGAAGAGCTGTCTGAACTATTTTGTCTTTGACTTGAATAATGCTAAATACTTCTAAAGGCTTTTAAAAAATGTTGTGTAGAGACTGCAGTATGTACAACACACTCACATCTATTCTGCTTTTAATTAACATATCTCTTAATTTCAGATAGAAAAGGGTGACATTCTTTAAAGATTCAATGTTCAGTTCACTTTAATATTCATAGGATCATAGAATCATTAGTGTTGGAAGAGACTTCCAAGATCATCAAGTCCAACCACCAAACCCAACATCACCATTCCCACTAAACCATGATTTCAATGCCCGTATCTACACATTTTTTAACACCTCTAGGGATAGCAATTCACCACCTTCCTGGGCAGCCTGTCCCAATGCCTTACCATTCTATCACTGAAGAATTTTTTTTTCTGATGTCCAATATAAACCTCCCCTACACAACTGGAGGCTGTTTTCTCTCATCCTGTCACTAATGACTTGGGAGAGGATGCAGACACCCATCTCTCTCCAACCTTCTCTCAGGTAGTTGTAAAGTTTCTCCAGACTAAACAATGCCAGCTCCCTCAGCTCTTACAACTGCATTTGGTAAGCACCTAATTCACTCGTGAAGAAGTTGAGCGAATCTACTAAACCATGAGACTTTCTTCCAAGTGTACTTGGAACTCTTTAACTAAGTAAAATTGGAGAGATAAGGTAAAATACTTTGAAAAAACCAGTAAATACATTATGGAAAATACACTCAGGAAATAATTATCCACATCTTCTCATCACAGTAAAACATGGTTTGTTTCATGAAGTTTCTACAGCATAAAATTGAAAACTAAGTGACAGCTGGCTGCTGCCATGTACTCAGAGCTGAAATACCCACCCCCACACAGACCCTGTATTTTTAAAGTGTGGACTAACTCTGCCAGGAAAGAAAAGGTTATAAGCAGTGTAAAATATCACTTTCAAAGTTTAATTTTTGTAAAACTAAAAATAAGTATAAATAACATTACAAAGCAGAGAATGAACAAAGGCTGTGGAGAATGAAAAAAACCCATCGCTTTCTGTTTGCTCTGAGTGTCTTCACCTTGTAATAAAGAATATTGGACACAATTCTAATATAACCTCATTTGAAGATGACTGCAGGCACATTTAGCTATCTTTTTTGCGACATCAGTCTGGTTATGGGAAATTCACCCATGTTTTACCTCAAAGCACCTGCTAATTTGGACCCAGAAAGGATATAAATTGTATAATTATTTCTTTTATAACTTTCACACATTGGCTAGCATCCACAGCATCCACAGCCTAATAGAGAGCAATGGCAATAGCTTTCCATCCTATAAATGCTGTTTTCTTCACTTCAAAACAGCAATTTAAGCGTAAACAGCAGGAAGGTGAATAAAGCCAATGACCAGTAACAGAAATGTTGTCCCAACAGGTGCCTTTTTTTTTAAGAAACTCTAAAAGTCAAGCAATGATATTCCTAAGTATCTGCTGATGTAACAGTGATTAATTGCATAAATCACCATCATTTTGTTTTGATTCTCTGACATGGGGCCTCAGAGCATTGAAGGGATGGAGTTCTTAAACCTACATAAAAAAATAAATAAAGCCAGCAACATGGCCTCTAGGAAAGCTGTGGCTACCAGATGCAGGGATTTAAAGTTGTCAGATTAAGATTACCTTTGTGGAAAGTTTGTTTTCAATATCATGCTACTTTCTTGACTTTGTTATTGCTTGGGAACAAAAAAAAAAAAACCCAATAAAACAATATGCAAGCTTTTGCGCTATACATTTTAATACATACAGATGCTTCAGTATATTCAGTGCTTAAGACTGCACACAGTGCTATAAATAATGTTTTAACCCAGTGATAATTAGGTTACAAATGTGTTCATGAGAACACGGGATAAAACCTGAACTCCCATATTTGGTAGCCTATTTCTTCAAATCTTTCCAGAGCTTGTGAATGTAATACCAACAAACACTCAATAAAAGTTGATTTTTTAATTACCTAGAACACAGATATTCTGGTAAAAATCTAAGAGGACACAATCCCCATTCCCATGGCCTAAAATAATTGCACAATGACTTGGAATTACAGAATCATGGAAAATATTGTGTTGGAAGGGACATCTAAAGGTCATGTAGTCCGGCTTCCCTACAACAAGCAGGAGCATCTCTAACTAGAGCAGTTGAAAGTGAGGACTGTATGCTTTATTTGATGACTGTAACCTTGAAAGTTATGGGTAAATTTATTACTCATATATTCATTACTATTTGATTGTATGTTTATCTAGCCTTGTACTGTGCTGTTTTCTTGATTCCTAAAATATGAACTGTGCTTCTCTTTTGTCTTCTCCTATAAGAATATTGTTTATTATTTCTTTTCACGTATCCTCCTCGTCACTATCTTCTGGAATATTTGTGGTGCAGAGGTGATGCAAAAGAGACAGGGGTGGGGTTACTGGCAAACCTTCAGCTAGCATTAAGTTTCAAGCTCTATGAAATGTGTGCTTTTATGTGAGACCTGAGAATACAAGTAGTAAATGTGTGCTCCTGTAAAAGCTGTTTTGAAATTCTGGGGCAGGTTTCAGACCACAATGTAAAATGTCAGACTACAGACTGTGTAAACTATCATAGCTCAAGTCAAATTCAGGTTACAGCTTCATGATTTCAATCTTGGCATTTGGTACACTGCATGCTGCTGTAGTCTTGTACAAATCTTCATATAAAATTCAACATTTTCAAGTGCTCTTTTTAACCCCTCTGTATTTTGACTGACAATAATTTCCTTGCTACATGTGCTGCTGCATGCTGGGCTTTTCTGACGGTTGGATTTTTGCTGCACACAATGCACTGCTACCTCCATTATCTTCATCTTTTTTTTTTTCTTTCTTGGGGTTTATTTTTTCCTCTGTGAGTAAATATGTACACTCCCTCAGCAGTTCCCTGGATCAGTGTTTTATCTGCTAATGAACTGAGTCCAATGAGCTAATGAGTAGCTTCGTCTTCTATCAGATTGTACTCTGGACCTTAATGACACCTCCTTATCAACAGTTCAAATTATTGGTGAATCCCTAATTCATTATTTGTCTGCCTACGTTTCACAACAGTCTGCCAGATATCACATCATGCTAAGAAAAGCTTTTATCGATCATTCCCTTTTTTGATACGTAATCTTTTCATATCTCCTTTTCACAAGAGCTTATTTCCACCTGTTTTTCATCTCCATCCTTGAGAATGTGATAAATGTGGTCACCTACCACAGTGCTACTGTGACAGTCAGTCTGGTATGATCTCAGTTACCTTTGGAAGCTGGAATAACAGTCAACTCATACAAGCTACAACAAAGTGTAAATCAAAATCAAAACACAGGAAACTATTACATATAAGCTACAACCGAGGTTTTGCTGCTAAGGGAATATTTAGTGTCATGTATACAGTGTTACTCGAATACACTGACAGCAGAAGAGGGAATATTCAAATTCCAGTATTCAAAATCAATGTTACTCATCATCTGCCATTCTAACCTAGTACACATATTCCTACAAGGTGCTCACTTGAGCATTGCTTATCAGAAGATTTGTTGGGAGCTCAGCATCCCAAAGGTTACAGGTAGGATACTTTTCAAGGGACTGGTTTGTCCACCAAACAGGGTTAAGTTGATTATGACCATTTCAAGAGCCCATGGTACATTTACCTGACTTTTTTTTTTTCAACAAAAAAAACATTCGGGGGTAATTTTTCTCATAAGTAAAAATAATAATCTTCCATCTTTTGTGAAACAGATACAAAGGAAACAATTGGTTGGATTTAATAATGGGTTTCCCCGCAGTTCCATTTATTTCAGCAATTTTTGTCATGGTTTGCACCAGGTAAGGTTCCAGGCTTTCTAATACTCCTGAAGTCATAATTTTCTAAGGCACTTTTTGCAATTAATGCTGTTTGTCTCCTCAAAGGACTATGTCAATATAAAGGACGTTTTTTTAAAAAAATGGATCGCTAAGGAAAAGTCTCCTGTACCCTCTTCTCCAATGAAAGATGGTGCCTTAAAGCATAAAACAGAGAAAACTGTCTCAGAGTACAGTTGAGACCACACTGAGTATGCAGGCTCTTTAAATTAAGTTAGCAAAGAAGCCTTGAGATCTTTCATTACTTATCCCTCTCCCATCAATCAAAAAGCACACTTTAGTAGAAGACATAAAGATTAGATTTATGCTGCCTAGCATCTTGTTTGGTTTTTAGCAGCATGACCTAGACCTGAGTGACAAAAATCTAGATCAAATCTTTAGGAGTAACTCCTGTGATTATTTTAATGAAATATGAAGTTTTAGAGCACCAGTAACAAAAATTAAAAGAAGATAACACAGAAGCATTATGCTTCACACTTCATATTCCACAACCATCACCATTTTCACTGTTAATTAGATATACATGTTGCAATGGCTAACAAACCATTGGTTCGCAACCATTTCTCTGGGCATAGCTGCTAACAAGCAGAAAACCTTGGTCTTGATGTGGAAATGCTTAAAGCGGTGATGGGGTGGTAGGGGCACATGGAATGGATCTTATGTAGAACACAGGAATTCCAACACAGCTCATGTGGCTGAAGCTAACACAAACTAGACTTCAGTGAACCATGACTCACATTACCATAGCACATGCTTGGAAAATACGGAAAGACAAGATACATGAAATACAGGATACATATCTTGCATGCATCACCAGAAAGAGGCAGATGAGGGCTTCAGACATCTGTAAGGACTTTTGCATGCTTCCTCAGCTATTCTACTGTTCTACAACAGACTCATGCTTGCAGGAAAATGAATACAATTATCTGACCCAAGGTCACAGGCACACTGAAGGACAAGCAGGGCAAGCACTAATAGAGATCCCGTCAAAAATGTGTTTGCAGACTACTTCCTTGCCAACAGTAATACTCTTTTTTTCCCCTCAGAAGTGAAAAGGATATTGACTTATCAAGTGCTTCTTTCTTACTTAGCACACACAAAAGATTTTTCAAACCCTAATAAAAAGAGGAGGGAGCACAAATCAACAACATATAATCTAGAAGCTAGGGACAGGGGGATAATACCAAGGCCTGCTAGGTATGGTGACTGCAAAACAGTTAGGAAATCAATAGCATGCTATCTATTAACATATGTTCCAAAAAAATGTAAGGAGTAATGGATGGATGCAAAATCATGCATAATTCATAAAATACAGGGGTGGGTTTGTTGATTTTCCTTTTTTAAGGCAATGGTGGTAGCTTTCTTCATCTTTTAAGGACTAAGACAATCATCACTGCAAAAAGTTTAATTGCTTTCAGACTTTTTTGTTGCCAGTCTCTTCATTGTCATACCCCATCACTCAAATTTGACATTTAAATTGAGCCTGCAAACCCACTCAAGCTGTAGTTCCAAATAGATGTGTTATCCTCAGGGAATGAGTCAATACAAAACCAGGAAACCAGAGTATCAAAGTGTTCCTTAGAGGAAATATCTATTCTGGTAATAAATGGTTTAAATATGATGACACCCTTCTAGGAAAACCTAGAACAATAATCAATCCTTTCTAAAAGAAAAAAAATCCTACGAGTCCACAGAAAGAAATCCTTTCCATTGACACAACCGCACTGTAGATGAACATTTTAAATAACAGCAAAACATTATCTGTCCATCAGAGCTACAGTATGACAAATACCCATGCCACAAATGAGATGCCTCTCAGCTGGAACCTAACTGCTTTAGCAAGACATTCAGAACACTTTACAAACAGGACACTGCTGCAGCAGTATGACAACATCATCTACAAACACAAAGAGCCATTTTTTCTTTCCATTGTCTACCAGGAAAACAGGCATCGGTATTCAATCCAAGATGCATAAACATGATCTGGGTAGTTGTGGGCGTTATTCCACCTAGTCCAGCACATTTCTTTGAATTTCACCCAGTGCAGCACCTCCACATGCAGCTGAAGCTTTGTTTTTAATTCACATTGCTCAATGTAAACAGGTACCATAAGATAATTGAATCGATTAGGTTGGAAAAAAACATTGAGTCCAGTGATTAACCTAACTCTAGCAAGCCCACTGGTAAACCATATCAACAGGAGCTGATACATTTTATGCTTCTTTTACAGTAAGAGCAGGGTAAATTCCAGTGCTGAGAAGCACAGCATCGTTCTGACCCTGGCTCCATGGATTCCCGGTCTACTAGTAATACCAATACCAACAGATGGATTATTTAGCTATATCAGATAAAATGACAGATAGCATGAGAATCTGATGCTCAGAATATTTTCTTCCAGCATTTAGGATACTTCACTGGAGTGTTATTCAGGCTACTAGTGCTGAAGGCCTACAGAAGCATTCCATCATTTTCATTACATAACAGTCCTTCAGTGAATGCAACTCAGACATGTCTCACTTGAAGCTCATGGTTCTTCCAAAAAGATTTCCGCAAGTCTTTCCCACTGCTGTTCTGAACAACATAAAAACCCCAACAGGTCACTGAATGCAGGTCAAGTATGCACATGGCTTTCAACACTGGTTTTCCATTTCCTTGTGCGATGTGTTTCTGGTTGTTAGAGTCAAGTGAGCTGAATAAAAACACTAAAGATTATGTAGCAATGGGCCATTTTAACAGAAACTTTGCTTTCAATTTGTGCTAAAGCCCATGCTTCAGCTGCACTAACACAAAATAATTCCATAATTAGTAGTTAGTATGAACAGAGGTACAATTTTAACAATATTTGTGTGTTTGAAGAAACATTTCAATGCTGACTTCATATTTATTAAGCTAAAAGCTTTTTTTTTGCTTTTTCTCCTTTATGTTTTATTCATAAGATTTCCTTTTGCTTTTTCAGTTTAAATAAAGAACTGTGATTATCTGTAAAACTGATGGCTTAAAGTAATTAATCATTTTCCTTATGAAATTTCCTGGATAAATTAAGGATCTTACAATTGAAGGGTTTTCTCTTGTGTAAATGGAACATGCTGAGAGCCTAGACTGAGAAATAAATGTACTGCCCAGACCCCTAGAGCTGTTTCTTCTATATTCTTTTTCTGGAACTAATAGCTTTCTGACAGCAGCATAATAAAGTATTGGTTTTAATTAATAAAAACATGTTAATATCTTCTTAATAATAATAATTTTCTAAAAAAAGAAAATGTTTAGCACTCTCTTTTTTTAAAAAAAATTAATCTAATAACAGTATTACTCTTGCACTCAAAGCTTATATTCAGCACCATGGAAAATAAACTGACGTTTGTTTGCAGGTACCCAGCAATGGGAGTGGCTTGGTCAGGCCACACCAATCTGTACAACACAGTCTGGAACCACATCATTTAACCCAAAGACTCTCCATCTTTAAGTAGATTAAAACTAGTAATACTGAGTAGTATCAGATAACCATGGGGAAGGTAAAAAACGACTGTCAGAAAACTCCTAGACATTAAAGAGAGGGGATGTGTATATGTGCATGAGCATGCTAAAACACGCAAATATTGAGACTCTTAAAATGTTGAAATGAATAGATTAAAACACGTCTGCTCCTTGAGCCTATTAAGAAACAGCATAGTCTCTGTGATTCTTATTGATAAACAGTAGTAATAAGAAACCAAACATTATGTAATTGTGTAAGATTTTGAAAACAACAGGAAGGAGTGGAAAGAAAGTGAGTTAGCAAGATGTAGCCTTCAGTTTATGCACACACACACACACTCCGCCCCAAATAAATGCTTGCAACAGTGATGGAATCACTGGCTTCAAACCCCATGGGACTGCAAAAGATTAGAAATCTAATGAGAGTTTAATGGGAGTACAATTAGAATAAGAGATTGTTTGCACTGATGTTTGATAAGAATTTAAATCTACTGTAAGATAAAAATATGAATCTTAATTTCTTATATTGCATTCTTGGAGGTTTGACTGTGGCTCAGAGAATTTCTGATGTGTGAAAGTGAAATTTAGTTCTTATTTACATCACTTTCAAAATTCAATGGTCTAGTTGCGAAACACTAACAAATTTCTCAGAAAAATCTGCAATTAACATAGTACTGTGGAATGAGATTTTGAAGCCAAATACTCAGTTCCTGCCAAGCTATCCTACAGATAGCACAGGGAGAAAGATCTTCAGAACTTCACATGAATTCTGAGATGATGTTACAAACAGTCCATTGTCAAGAAGGCAAAAATATCTGCATCATTGGTCTGCGTTGAGTTTCTGCTACTCTTACTTAAGTAACAGTCCAAGATATCCAATGTCCAAGAAAGAGAAGAACATAACTAATTCTTGCACAGAGTACCACAATCTGTGTCTTTCTTTGGTATTCTGTACAGACAATTTGAGTAACAACACGATGTAGAATGTAATCCTTCAGCTTTGTGTGGGAAGCACTGGGACAGAGAATCAGTATCATCAGAATCAAGGTCACTTCCAAGGCTAAGTAGTATCAGAGTCAAACAAAGTAGATAGATTAGAATACCAACTAATTAAAATCCTTGTTGCAACAACAGACAGATTTTATGAGATTACTAAAGAATTTAAAAAATTAATTTTTACTACTCAGAGTCTTCCTTGGTCAGAGCTGGATGCAGAAACACCAAGCTGTTGAGCTGGAGTGCTGGAGAAGGCAGTGCTGCAGAAGGACAACGATGTTGGTGTGAAGTCTGTCAAACAGGCCCTATGAGGAGCGGCTGAGGGAACTGGGGTTATTTAGTCTAGAGAAGAGGAAGCTGAGAGGAGACCTTATTGCTCTCTACAACTACCTAAAAGGAGGTTCTAGTGAGGCTGGTACTGGACTCTTCTCCCAAATTACTAATGATACGATGAGAGGAAATGGCCTCAAACTGCTTCAGGCAAGGTTTACATTGGATCTTGGGAACAAGTCCTTTATAGGATCATAGAATCATCGGGGATCAGAAGGGACCTCGAAAGATCATCTAGTCCAATCCCCCTGCCACAGCAGGATCACTCAGACCAAGTCCAGGCAGGTTTAAAATGTCACCAGAAAAGGAGACTCCACAAACCCCAATGTCCTGAAAAGCCCCTCCACAGCTTTTTTGTAGCCCCCTTC